>JAGPOW010001338.1:55378350-55388999 GCA_030014935.1 Caiman crocodilus
AAATCTTGTTTAGTGTGCTTGCTACCTTGCACCTTTATTGCTAGCAATAAAAGCTTTTTTTCTTTCAAACTTCCAACTGGCATTCGTATATTGGCTCACACATGCCAGGCAACGAATTCAGACTTGGGCTGAAGCATAACATTTGGGCTTGCTGAAATACTATTTGAAATGTTGTCTTCACAAAATTAGAAGGAGAAAGCTATGGGCAATTCAGAAATTACTAAGATTCAGATGGCAAGGTATGAAATGCTATGAATTTGTCCCTCCATTTAAAAAAATGAAAGTGATTTGCTTGAAATAAAAATACATCATTTTTGTACCTTTCTCTTTTCTCTTCTCTTGAGATAGTAATGGCTAGAAAATGACAAGTCAATCAGACCCAATCAGCCACAATAACAAGGCACATTCTTCCCAGCCTTTAGAATAGATTCTGAGCACTAATTACAATACAAAAGTCAATGCCTGACCAGTGAAGGCCAACCTTTTTGTCAGGTGTTTCCCAAATCAACTCTATATCCTCCTTAAGTACCACTCCAATACCCCTTCCTCTGCCCTGCTGGCTGCTCTGTTTCTTGTTTCCTGACCTGCGCTCTCCTCTGCTTTTGCTCCTCATCTGCATTCCTTGGACGATCTGGTGCTCTGCTTTCTGCCATATACCTGCCCTCTCCAGTCTGCCATGTGCCACACACAGAGGCTGTCTGTACCATTTGTGGCAGGTGTGTCACAAGTTAGCCACTCATGGCTTGGCCTCAACCTAATGTCCCTCTCCCTCCCTCAACCCCTTTAATTTCTTTTTTTTATAGAAGTCCTTCGCCTCTTTGTCAGGTCTTTCTGGTTAATTTAGGTGTTCAATCTTTTGATAAACACAACTGATGGGGGAGGAGGGGAGATGTTTCTTAAAGTGAAGAAACAATCCTAATAACAAGAATATATAAATTGAACATGATATTAATCCCACCAACATTTTTCCATAAAAGGGTTACTTCAGGAAATATAACTTATAATAATATTGTGATTCAGAAAAGTCTTTTTATTCAGCTTTTAAACAAATGTTGAGTGTGACACTAATACATTAGATTCTGTAAGTATATACTTCTAGTAAAAAAAGTAACATTGATAAGGCAAGGAACAAGAAACAAGTATTATATATTTAACTAAAATCTGGCATTAGAACAGTTCAGTTTAACTTACCATTTATTCACATCTGAGCTATAATATCATTGAGAGTTTTCAAATTACTCTGACTTTCTTTATTTTGTTCTGATACATCCAATTAGCTCAGAATTCTGCAATTATATTTCTAAACTGACCTTTCTAATCAGAGAACACAAAAAGGAAACAAAGATTCAGGTACAATTGTAAGAAATGGATTTTCAGTTTTCTATTTATAATGTAATAGCAAAGGTTTTAGTACATTAGATGCGTGTCAGAATCTGTAACATAATTCTAAGTGCAAATGCTTCCATTTCCCGTTCTCTTTTTTCTTTCCATGTTCAAAACTATTCCTTTTTATCTCTCTCGATTGACAATTTCTTTGCTTCAAATGTTAATGCATCACATCTTATTTGATAGAATAGGCATGTGAGATAAAGACAAAAAAAAAAAATACATCTTGATACCTTTTCCTCTGAAATTACATTAGCCTAGTGGGATATGGATAGGATGAAGCTACAGACTCTAAGATCATTACACTGCTTATTACCCTCTGTATTTATATTCACTGCTACTAAGCTTTCTAGAAAGTATAATTACTTCAAGTCTGCGTTACCATCAAAACTTCCACTTTTTGGATGCCAGTCTACATTCCAACTTACAGATAATGCACAGAAGGATCTAATATCAATCACAAGAAGATATAGGAAAGCTAAAGGTTAGGCGTATTTGGCACAAATTTCGGCCAAAGCTATATTTCCAGATTACAGTGGTACATACACTTTTCAGTTTGTTTAATGACTTAAAGAAACAGATCAAATTGAATTGTTGCATAATCAGGGTCAAAGTTGTGCTGTACAGCCTTCTCTCATTCCGATATCATTTGGAAGACATTTTAGGTATTATGTAACTGTATTTATCTAATTCCACTAATGGTGTTTTTCACAGGAAATATTACTGCACAAGGCCAAATGAGGCTAAATGCATCACATCAGCTCATTTATATGTCAAAACCCTGCTCCAGCTTGACAAAATGCCCAGTAGCCCTCCAACACCACCCCCCCTCAAAAAAGAGAGAAATAAAAAGCATAGGTCAGAAAATTATCATTGAAATGCAGGTGTTTTTGCAGTAAAGAGCAGCTAATTCAAAACATAGGGAGCTACTGTTACTTATAAAAGCCACGTTCTATGGACTCATCAGCATCTTCTTCCCATTGTAAATGAAGGGATTACAGTATACTGGTACGTAACAATATGTGGCTGTATTTTCAGCAAAATGAATGACAGCAACATTTCAAAACCAAGCATAAAGAAATTCTCTGCTTGAGATACACAAAGATAATAATATCTGTCCTTTTACTAAATGTTGGTCTTCTGACTCAGCAGCCTATTATAGGTAAAAATATTTCAATTCATGATTCCTCTTAAGAGAGCTGTCTTAGTAGTCTGTTACTACTGCTAACATAAATGACAAGCACTGGCCTCAAGATTCTCTCCTGTGTAGGCTTATAAATTATGATATTCTCTTGTGCCAGAAACAGGGACTAAAAATTTTAATCCCAAACAAGAGGTCACTAAACATTATCAACTTTGAAAAGTGGCTTAAGTGGAAGATTCCACTAAAAAGATCCAGAAGCCAAAAAATAAAAGCTTCATTCTAAATGCCTGGCATGTTTTTCTTTGCAAATAATATAATAATAGATTGTAGGGCCGTGCAAAGCTTTGGGTGCTGATTAAAATTTGGAGGAGATTCAGGGGTATTTGGTGGCTGAATCTGCAAATATGAATCAAATCAAGAGACTAAAAGAAAGATCTGAATCAATTCGAAGCCTCCAAATAGTCGGAAAAAATTCAGAGAAAGACTCGGAGAGTCAGGCAGTCCCCGCTCACTGCCACAGGGAGCTGGACCTGGGCTCTGTCCAGGCAGGGCATGGGGGGTGAGACTGTAGAGAACCCCACCAGGTCTGCTCCCCCAGCCCTCTTCAGTGCCCCCTGACACCTACCCACTCTCCCAGCCCTGTTAATAGCTGCCCTGCCCAGCCCCAGTGTCCTGGCTCTTAAAAAAAAAAAGAGCCCCATATTCACCAGCTGCTTCAGCGGCCATCAGGGCTGCTGGGGGCTCATGGCAAAGCCCCCACACAGTGCAGGGTAGTGGGGATCATCCTCCGCCCCACCTGGTACGAGCTGGTGAGGGTTTTTTTGTTTTATTTTTGTTTTTTTAAAAATGAGTCAGGATGGTGGTGCCAGGCAGAGAATGGGGCCTGTTCGATTCTGAGATTTGGTGCAGTCAAATCTCTGAATTGGATTTGGCCAAACCGATTTGGGACAGTGATCCGAATCATGGTCCTCTCAATTGGCTGGATTCCAATCTGAAGCAACCACTAACTGCTTTGTGCTGGCCTAATAAGATTGTTCAAGAAACATCAATATGTGAATGATGCTAATGAAAGATATTCAAAAGAGGTCTGTGTGCATATTTTATTTCTATAACAGTGTCTTATTACAGGTTCTGTGAAAGGTTTTTACTCTCTCACCCAACTTGTCTTCTGGAAATAAAATTGTCAGTACTTCTGTAAGTGTGCTTGCATACTCCCCACTCCCTCAGCTCAATAATATCTTTTTTCATTCATGCTGATTCATGTTAAATTAATCCTTTTTTTTGCTTTTCAGCTTCCTTGCATTGAAATACAGACATCTACAGATTTTACTTTTGGCCAAGTGTCTATTGTCACTTAATATTGACAATCTATTACTTCTGTGTAATTTAACCCTGTAATCTCAACTTTCAGTTCTGTTGCAGTTTTTGTCCTATCCTTTAATGACTAGAGATACCTTTATATTGCAATTTCCCCTTAAATATATTCTTGTCCAAGCTGAAAGCTCTCTCAGTACCTATAGCTTTTTTTTCAGCTTACATACATATACTCGTTTACACTTTTGTTAGTATTTTTTTTGGTAAGCAACAGTCCAGGTCTACTCGGATTATAAGCATTCAAGTCCAGAAACTAAACTGAAGTATCCTTAATACTGAAACTTGTATGGTAAAAATAAATAGAAAAAAGAAAAAGAAAATCAACCAAGAAAACATGTCTAGAACTCAAATCTCCAACTCTTTGGTAAGTGCCATCAACTACCAAGACGTTAAGGGAAAAGGTATGGGTACTACCCTCACCACTGCTTTTTGAATCAAAGTTGGTGTTGTTGGTACCAGTTAGACATGTTCTGAACGTGATTAATATATAGGGCCCTTTCATAAACTTAGTCAGAGTCTAGGTACATTTGCCACACAGATCTTAGCTGGAAATGAATTACTTGGATGACCAAACTGAATCACTTCTGAGCACTCTCAGAAGCCCAACTATAGGAAGATATGGCTTCCAAAATGGAAGCACCAAAGAATTTAGATGCCCAATATTTTTGGGCCCTCTAGACCTGCCAATCTGTATCACTTTCTAAACTAGAGAAGCCTAAATATTGCCCAGCCTCATTTAGAGATTTATCAGGTAGAGGTGCACTGATACACTGATCCATATTATATTGGCATTGCTAAAAGGAAAATTGATACTACAGACAATCAGGGTTTTTTTTGGCAGATGTGGCCGATAATGTCACCAATAAATGCCCCATGCCTGCATGCAACATCAGTATGCACAGGGCCAGAAATACAGCCCAGCATCTTGGAGAGCAGTGCCTGGCTAGTAAGTCTGTGGTGGGGAAGGGGCGTGTGCAGGACAGATTGAGGCCCCCACAGTGAAGGAAGGAGTGGGACTGGGACAGGTGCTGCACAGCCAGGGAATGGGACGGAGCCATGGGTGACTCCTCTGGGAGGCATACGGAGATATGGAGGGGGAGGCACCTCCCACCACTGTGCACACCCATGGTGGAAACATGGGGGGCAGGTGCCCTCCAGATCTGTGCATGAAGCAAGGGCAGGCTACATGCTGCACTCTTGGGACTGGGGCTGCTCTTCCTGAGGGGCTGTGTGGGGGGAATTGGTCTGAGGCTGTGCTTGGGGCAAGTGGGGAGTGAGTGGCAGTGTTGGCACTGGGAGGCTACAGCAAATTTTTGAGTGGCTGTAGCCCCCACTCCCAGCACTGCCATCTGTCCCTGCCTGTCCTGACTGGAGCTTTGGCCCACCTCCCCCACTGGGAAGAGGCTGGTGCAGACCTGCTCAAGCACACCACTGGCAGCCTGCCCTTGTGCACAGATCTGGGGGGCACATGCCCCCATGCCACTCCCAGGGTGCATGCAATGGTGGAAACCACCCCCTTTCCCTGTCCCTTTATGCCCCCCCGATGAGCCACATCCCATCCCACCCTGACTCTGCAGCACCTGCCCCTGCCCCACTCCCTCCCTCACCACAGGGGTCTCAATCTGCCCTCCCCAATCCACCTCCCCCACAAAAAGACTTACCAGCCAGATGCTGCTCTAACAAGCTGCTGGGCTGCATATTGGCAATCGAATCGATACTGGCTGATATGACTGGTCAATAATTGGCCATTGGTGTCAGCCAAAAAAATCTTTCAGTGCACCCCTACTATGAAGCCAATCTAGACTGGATACTTGCATTTAAAAGAAGTTTAGAAGTGGGTTAGAGGGAGATTAAAAAAATGTTCAGAATTGTTTTTTTTCCCCCTAAAAGAAAAGAATTATTTTGTTACAACAAAAATATTGCAGTTAAAAATATACAGAAAACAAGATCACAATTCACTAAATTCTTCACTAAATAGTGATATTATAACATCTTTCTTATACAGATCAGTATAATCTACTATAGTAGAAAACATATAAGTCAACACAAGACTAACCATGTGTTTTTCATCATTGTTTCTCTATCTCTGTAGGTCTACAAAAGGCTTTGTGAAGCTATTTTCATAACCATGAATATGGGTTTTCCATTTACCATGGAAAAATGTTGTAAATCCTGGATTTTCTAATTTTAAGGAGAAAAACCTGTTTTTTTTTCCTTTAAAAATGGAAACACAGGAAAGGGTGGGTTTCCCTTTGCAGGCTGACAGAGGTCCAGCCTGCAAGGGGCTGGGGGGAATAGGAGAAAGGCTGGCCAGCAGGGGGTACCATGTGCATGTGTACACATATACATGCACATGGGCCTACAGGCAGTCTGGAAGGTAGTTCCCTGCAGGTAAAATTTGGCAATGCGGGGAATTGAGGCCCCCATACAGAGTTGGGCAGGACTGGGGGCACTGCCCTGCTGGGGCAATGCATGGCTGCAGGGCCCAAGCAAGAACATGGTCCCAGATTCGTGCATGGGGTGGGGGCAGGCTTACCACTGTGGACTCAGGCTCCCCACCCTTCTGCCCTCCCTGGGCCAGCAAGTGGGATATAGTGTAGCAGGGCAGAGTGGGATGGGGAAAGTCAGTGCCACTGCTCGGAGCCTCACGTTGCCTTGGTAAGGCACCCCTTGCCTGCCTGGCAACAACATGGGTGGTGGCATGGAGTTGTGTCTTCTGCTGCTAGCTTGCAGAGGGGCACCTCACTATGGTGGTACAAAGTTCCCAGCAACAGCAAGAGCATCCCCACCTGGCCCTGCTCTGTTTTGAAGTACTGGGTCTTGCCTGCTGGGCCACAGAGGTCCCAAGGGAAGGGCAGCAGGGTGGGGAGCCCAAGGCAGAGAGCCCGCACCCAACCTCATCATGGGCTCTGCTCTGGCCATGCCATCTATGAGGGAGGGGGAGTCAGGCTTCATGCTCTACTCCACTGCAGCAACTGCTGCCTCTCATGAATGGCAGCTGGGGCAGGGGGCTGTGGACCCAGGTTCCTAACCCCATAGCCCTGGCAGCGGGGGGTGGGGTGCGGCTGTGGCTAGGGAGTGAGGGGCCTGGACATGCACCTTTGTGAGTGATGGGAGTAGGGGGAGCTCTGATTTCCCATGATAAAATCCCCAAAAATCAAACCCAAAATGTACAGGTATTTAGAATTTATTTTTTATAGCAACTGAGGCACTGGTAGGCTTCCAAATACCTTTAAAATTGTAAATATAATCAATAAAATATTGTGTTCAACTGATACCTAAATACACATGCACATACAGAGTGATGTTTCATTTTCATCTTAGATTTGGATTTTTTAAATAAGAGAATTTGAGATTTTTAAATCCAACAACTTGCAATTTTTAAACAAAGAAAACTAGGATCTCTGTGACTTAGCAGTTATTTGAAAATGCAGAATCCCACAGCATTTTCAAACCACAGAAACCATGGGAAACAAGACTGGGGAGTGTATTACAATAACAATTTAAAGTCTTTAAAGTTCTGGATGCCATAAATAATTCCAATGTTATTATCTTCATCTTAAAAGAAAGGGCTTGATAGAAGGACAATATTAAACATAAAATGTTTTAAATACTTAAGATATAACAAAAATGTAGTCAGCCGAGAAGGGAAAGGCCAAAGTATAACCTGACCTGACTTAAAATCCCTGGTTTGTTCATTTCAAAAGAAATTTTCCCTAATTAAGAAAAGCAAGAGCAACTTTTGAATATACCAAACTATTCTATTCTGGTAAGGAAAGAAATAACTTTTCTAAAGTCTTTTTTTTATATCAGTCCATCACAGCCATGTTCCAGTGCATTTCCAGAACCATATTTTCCTTCCCTCATTCCCCCTTCCCCCAATAAGTCTCTATTACATTTAGAGGCATACATTTTATCTAGGCTTTTGTTCAGAGGGTAAAAGTGCCTCTTAGAACATGTACATATTAATGTACAAATAGGTAAGTGGAGGAAGGCAATATCAGTAACAACAGAAAATAATAAAGAGATTCTCTGCAAAGATCATATTTAAAAACAAAATAGAACCAGGTATTACGTATGAAGCCTTGCAGCCATTTTCATATATGAAATATAGAGCAGCAATATACATCCTTAACCATTCTAAGATGGGAAATCATAAATAGAAAGAGAAATGTCTTCTCTTTATACAATAGTCCTGTTTCAAAAAAAATAAAATAAAAATAAAAAATAAAAAAATCAACAGCTATGAAAAAGGCCAAGACTAAGTCAGGAAAATCCAGAGCTGTATTTTGAGAATCTAATTTCCCAGCAGGTTATACTAGTGAAAACTGAATTTGACAAAAGAAGCAATAGAGTCCATAATCTTAAGTGGTAGCACTAAATGGTAACCACACTTTTCTTTCTAAATGCTAACCACTATTTTCTCTCCTTCACTCCTATAGGATCATTACTAGTCACAAGCTAAATGAACCTATAGTTGCAGAAGGCCACCACTAAAACTATGATGTAATCACAAGGGTCATTCATTCATGCCCAATAACATGGGCCTCCTTGCAAAAAAAGATTTTAAATATCATTGAAAATTAGGGTTGGAAGAGAAATTGGGGCATCATGTAGCCCAACCCCCTGGCTCAAAGCAAGACCATCCCCAACTAGATCATCCCACCGTCTTTCTGGGTAACCGGTTTCAGTGTGTTACTACCATTCCAGTAATAAAATTCTTCCTAATATCCAACCTAAACTTCCCTTGCTACAACTTGACACTATTGCTTCTTGATCTGTCATCTGCCACCACTGAGAACAGTTTAACTCTATCCTCTTTCGAACCCCACTTCAGGTAGTTGAAAGCTGCTATTTAGTCCATAGACTAAATAAGCCCAGCTCCCTCAGCCTCTCCTCAGAAGTCATGTTCCCCAGCCCCCTCACCATGTTTGTTGCCCTCCACTAGACTCTCTCCAAGTTGTCCACATCCTTTCTGTAGTGGGGGGCCAAAAACTGAACATGCTAGTCTAGGTGTGGCCTCACCCGTGCTGAACAGAGGGGAGTAATCACTTCCCTTGACCTGCTTGCAACACTCCTACCAATGCAGTCCAGTAGGCTGTTAGCCTTCTTGGCAACAAGGGCACACTGCTGGCTCATATTCAGCTTGTTGTCCACTGTAACCTTCAGGTCCTTTTCTGCATTGCTGCTGCCCAGCCAGACAGCCCCCAGCCTGTGCTAGTGCATGGGATTGTTCTTCCATAATAATATTATTATATGGATTTCCTACTTCTCTGTCTCTAAAAGGGTTACAGAGGAATGTGCTTTTGTCATATCTTTACAACCTGCATAAGGGTGCTTTGGACTCAAAAAGCCCATCTCTTTCAACTATATAATTTGCCCAGTAGAAAATATCACAATAATCTTGTTTACCCAGACCACCATGGCTATAAAACACACCAATCCCTGTAGTTTAGAAAGAAAAAAAGACTTTTTTAAATGTTCAAGCATAAGGTGGAACATACACACTTGACTTACTGGCCATACTGGATCTGGTATTGGCAACGGGGGATGACATGGTAGGGGACCTACAGATCGGTAGCCATCTGAGAACAGTGATCACCTAATAATAGAATTCTTCATAAGAAGTCGAGTGGGTAAGGTAACTAGTAGGGTGAAAGTGCTAGACTTTAGGAAAGCCAATTTCAATGAACTCAGGCGATTAATCAAGGACACACTGCAGAGTAGGAGTTAAGTGATGGGAGCCCAAGAAGGGTGGCTGTACCTTAAGGAAATGATCCTTCAGGCACAAAGCAAGACAATCCTGATGCGAGGAAAAAGAGGGAAAGGGGCCAGGAGGCTTCTTTGGCTGATCAGAGAAATCCAGGGCAGCCTAAGGGCCAAAAGGGGAGCAACACGAATATACCTCCTCTGCTCGCACTTGTAGGGAGGCAGTTAGATGGGCCAAAGCTACCATGGAGCTGAGGATGGCATCCCAAGTAAAGGACAACAAGAATTTGTTTTTTAGATATATAGGGAGTAAAAGGAAGACCCAGGGAGGAATAGGACCCCTGCTAAATGGACAGAAACAATTGGTGACAGACGGGGGGACAAGGCTGAACTCCTCAACGAGTTCTTTGCCTCAGTGTTCCTAAGTGAGGGGCAAGACAAGTCTCTCACTGGTGTTGTAGAGGCAGCAGCAAGACGCCAGATTACCATGCATAGACCCTGAGATGGTGCAGAGTCACTTGGAAGAACTGGATGCCTTTAAGTCGGCAGGCCCGGATGAGCTCCATCTGTGCTGAAGGCACTGGCTGACATCATTACAGAGCCACTGGTGGAAATATCTGAATGCTCGTGCTGCACGAGCATTCAAGTCCCAGAGGACTGGAAAAGGGCCAATGTGGTCCCCATTTTCAAGAAGGGGAGGAAGGAGGACTCGGGCAACTATAGACCAGTCAGTCTTGCCTCCACCCTTGGTAAAATCTTTGAAAAAATTATCAAGGATCACATTTGCGAGAGCCCAGCAGGACAAATTATGCTGAGGGGAAACCAGCACGGGTTCATAACAGGCAGATCGTGCCTGACTAATCTAGTCTCTTTTTATGACCAGGTTACAAAACACCTGGACACAGGAGCAGGGATGGACGTAGTATACTTAGACTTAAGGAAGGCCTTTGATATGGTATCCCACCCCATACTGGTGAACAAGTTAAGAGGCTGTGACTTGGATGACTACACAGTCCAGTGGGTGGTGAATTGGCTA
>JAGPOW010001338.1:55389099-55401962 GCA_030014935.1 Caiman crocodilus
AGGTTTTATTCACCAAGGCGCCCCCAGGGGTTACAAGAAATAATGGCCACAAGCTAGCAGAGAGCAGATTTAGACTAGACATTAGGAAGAACTTCTTCATAGTTAGAGTGGCCAAGGTCTGGAATGGGCTCTCAAGGGAGGTGGTGCTCTCCTCTACCCTGGGGGTCTTCAAGAGGAGGTTGGATATGCATCTAGCTGGGGTCATCTAGACCCAGCGCTCTTTCCTGCCTATGCAGGGGGTCGGACTCAATTAATCTATTGAGGTTTCTTCTGACCCTAACATCTATGAATCTATGACTTTTAGAAAAAGAAAAAGATCTCAGGAGATTATGTAACTGCAGATAAAATAAAAATATGAGGAGTAAAATTTAACAATAAGCATAACATTTCTACGTCATCATTAGGGAAGCATAGCCCTGCAGGGATACAAAAGTGCCATCAAACTGTTCCACACAAACATGCAGACACATCAAATGACCAAAGGGACCTTAAAAACCTATACACAAACAAGATTCATCATCTCTCCATACCTTGCATACCTATTTCTATTCTTTTTCCCATGATACAGATTTGGAGTTTCAATCAATGTACAGAACAAATCAGATTTTTGTCCTTCATCATCTTCAGATTGTGAAGTATATAATGAAGTAGATGAGAAAGTACTGTTTTTAACATCTTTGTACCACAAGAAGAATTTGACATAAATGACAGGAGTAGCAGTCATGAGCGCAGCAGCAGATCAAGAAATCAGAGCAAAGTACTGGAAGAGGGAAGGAAATTTATAATATAGGCCAGTAAGCATCTAAAATTTACTTTGACTTTTATATCCAGTCAGAAAAGTAGCATGACAAGGCCTAATTATTTTGTTACAGGTTGAACTCCTGCAAATGTTATTAAGTGAAAATAGTATAAACAAAAAACCACTATTTTAAGCCAGTTTGTCAGGAAGAGGCATTTCAGCAAGCAAAAGTGATTCAGATCTCCACAAAGCATATAACTTCTGTGAATAAGTCTTTTGGAATACTATATACTTTCAGTTAAATTGCCACAAAGACGTACAGAAATGTACATTATTAAGATTAGATAACCAAATATTCAAATGAACACAAAGATAATGAAAGTGAAATGAATATATTTCAGGTGCAGAGTAAATTTAGGCTAAAGCATGAAGTGTGGGTTAAAGCTCAGGCTACAATTAAAGTGTGGAATCAGATTTTCATATTTACATTTAGAATTTATCTGTCAAATTCTAAAATCATACATATAATAAAAAACATAGGTATAAATATTTCTCAGGCCCTGGCAGATGTTACATTTATCATGTGATTAACATGTTAATCATATAATATTGTAACCTGACACATGAACAATCCAAGGCAGAACGAAGTGGCAAACCAGTCATCACAAAGATGTTCCACATTATAAATTTGGTTTTGTGGCTGGTTTGTATTGCAGTTGAAATTGAATGTGTAGCATGTACCCCAGACCTGGAGCTCCCTCCTGCTGGATTCCACAGATGAGCTAAGGGTCTAGGATATAGCCACCCTCTCCCCAATCCCAGTGTAGTCCATGTACCCGAACCCCTATTCCCCACCCCCTCTGACTACCAAACTTTAAGCAGTTTTTCTACAAGATTTTGATCAATAAATGGTAGAAATCTAACCACAGTATTTCAGTCACTTCAGACCATACCCAGATAACAGGTGATAAATAAGTCCCTGCTCTGTGTTTAGATTGGAGCTTCTGATTGAAACCTATATACAAATATGGAAAACAAACTAAAGAGAAGTTTCCAGACATAGAATAAGATCTGCATGAGGTTTCATCCCAAGGATGAAAAAGATAATTTGTTAAACTGTTAGCAAATGAGCTAGAAGAGAAGGTTAAGATATAAAAGCCTTAGACCAGGTTCCTTTCCCTTTATGTTAAGGCTTGAAATTCCAATGAATAATTTTAATATATATTTATTTAAGTTTAATAATATTTATATACATATAAAAAGTGTGCAAGTGTCTGTTATTTAAAAAATCATTCACACATACATGCGTGCATGCCTGCACACACACAATGTTGTAATTATCCCAAATCCAACATTACAAACATGGAAATTTAGAATCAGCTTAAAAAATAAATGAAATATATTTTGGTAGCAAAATGTAGAGTAAAGGCAAACCAACCAATGTAACACTGTCCTCTAGTCAAGTCATGAACAAATTGTATAATTGTGAATAAAGCATACTTAAGGTAACCACATATCTCGGTTTGCCTGGGACGCTCTTGGATTCTGTAGTCTGGTCCAACTGGTTGATCAAAAGTCCTGGGCCAGAGTCTGGCAGGGAGGTGGAGTAGCATGGATGTGCCAGACAGGTAGCTGGGCAGGCACTACTACTCCTGTGCAGGAGCAAGCTCGTGTGTGAAGGGTGACACCTGCTCCCATTCACCAACCTTGCTCCTTCGCAAAAGCAGCAATGACTGCCTTGCACACCATGCCACTGCACCTCTCCATCACATTCCAGCCTAGGACTTTTGATCAACCAGCTGTAATTGGACTACAAAATCCAGGAATATCCCAGCCAAATTGATATATAATCACTCTAGGCATAATAGTCCTGTAGTTTCGAATTAAGGGGGGAAAAAAGAAAAACACTGATCTTTAGTCATTTCAGCTTGTTCTTCATTTTCTGCCCAGGCTCAGGGGTGATCTGATGGCCACCTATAAGTTCACCAGGATATGGGGGAACGATTGTTCACCAGAGCACCCCAAGGGATGACGGTTATCAACTACTGCAAGACCGTTTCAGGCTGGACATAAAAAAGAATTTCTTTATTGTCCAAGCCCCCAAGGTCTGGAATAGCCTGCCTTTGGAGGTGGTTCAAGCACCTACATTGAATGTCTTCAAGAGACACTTGGGTGCTTATCTTGCTGGGATCTTATGACCTCAGCTGACTTCTTGCCCCTCAGGTAGGGGGCTGGGCTCGATCTTCCAAGGTCCCTTCCAGCCCTAATGTCTATGAAATCTATGACTGTTTTCCTTGCCTTTTAGATACATGCATTAGCTTTGAATTTTTTTACAAACATCATCTGCCTTCTTATTCAACACCATGTTAGGTCAAATGTCTTCTGAAGAATTTTATAATCAATAGTAAGCCTAACTGAATAGCCTGAGCTTTATAAACAGTGTAGCCAAGCCCCTCCATTTCATTAATGTGTCTAGAATAAATCTAGGCCTACTAAAGCAATATAACCTGTTATCTTTGGCAGGAATGACCAGTTACAAACTTAGTGCTTCACATGCACCATGACTACAGCAATGTACTTTGTCATTTTCTGTTTTCCCCACAATCTTTGCTTTCACTACATAATATATATTTTTTTACATTTCATTTTCAATACATGTTACATTCCTATTCAAGAAAAAAAAAAGCAAGAATACCAAAGCAATAAAAATCCCCACAGCACACAAGTGCATAAAGCCACAGTGATTCTTTCACTGTTTATTTTAAAAAGTTTATCAGAATTCCATGTACTTGGATGCCAAGATTAGCCTGAGCTGAGGTAGAGTTCCAGCATTAGTCCTCGTAAAAAAGCTTACAAGCTTTGAGTGGAAGCATTAGTCCAAGACACGTCAGGTAAATTTCACTTGAGGCAAGAGGATGAAATGTTAGCTTTGGCTCTACATGTCATAGCCTTATGTACCTATTCCCCTCTTTCTGGGCATGACTACATGTGCAAATAAATGCACTTAAAATTAATGTGCCTTAAGTTAATGCATATTAAGTGATTTTAGGCAGGTGTCTACACGTGCAGCACTTTGGGATTAAAATTAGTCAAGTCCCTCCATCTCTTCCATGTGCCCCTGTGGCCACTGGATGGCACTCCAGCCACCAGACACATAGCTGCCAGCACTCATGCTGAAGCCAAAACCAGCTGCCAGCACCTGGCAGCCATTTCAATAGTTCTGATCTCTTGCAAACTCCTTCCCTTGGACCTGCATGTCCAATGCAGGGGTAACACATGCCAGCTCCCGCCTTGTTCACCTAGGTTCCCCGCACCAGGGATGCTCCTGCCTCTGTCAGCAATGCCCAGCACCATGCTGCTCCAGCCTGGATCCCGTCAGTGATGGCCAGCACCCCACCCTTCTGCTGACCATGGTATTGGCCCAGGCAGGTCTCCCTAGCCCTGGACCCAGGATAGTTGTGCACCTGCCAGTGGGGGCCAAGGCACCAGCTGTGCAAGGCCCTGCTTCATCCCTGGCTCCTGCACACTTCACTCCAGCCCACCTGCCTCACTCGCTACAGTAGCACCACTCTCTAGATACACACATGGTTGAAATGAAACATTTATTACCCTCACAACACCCACCCCATCCCTCACCCCCTCAATAAATAATGTTCATCTACCACGCTTCACACCCACCAACAGTAAAAAGCCCTCTTCCTGAAGCAAAAACTATTTGCAATGGTCTTAGTTTCTTTCTGAGTCTTAGAGTGGAGGCACCTAAGGAGCAGGGCCTGGCGACAGGCACCCAGCACCCTGACTTGGCCAGTTCCCCCATGGATCTGGGGGTCACTAAGACCATGGTGGGCAGTGGGCCCATCCATGACCAATGCCAGATGATACTCCTTAGGAGTGGTTGGCTCCCCTCTCTGCCTGCCCCAGTCTACGCACATGTCCTTGTGGTGCCATGCTTGACACCTCAAGGTGGCCCGATGCATGGCCTTTGGGCAAGCAGTGGGGCTCAACTTACAGAGGTGCTGGAGAACCTGGGTCAGGAGGCACTGGAGGGCTTCCTCCCAGGGCTGGGCAGTGGTGGACACTGAAATGGCTGCCAGGCTAGAGGGGTGTTGATGGCCTTGTGATCAGCATCCCCCTACAGCTAGGGGTGCTCCAACCACCGCTGTTCTAAGGCCTTCATTCATGGCCAGTCCTCCCACAGTGCCTGGTCCTGCTCCTTTGCCTAGGCGATGTCCTCTGCCCACCAAACCTGTTCCCACGCCTCTCATGCCCACTCTTCCCTGCATCCAGATTTTGGCTCTGAAGAGACAAGAGACAGAAGGCTTTTGTGAGACTTTGCAGTGTTTCAGAGATAAGATGCTCTGCACAGGGGCCATGTGCTGCCTGGTCTCAGATCAGGAGTCGGTTGCGCATGGATGCCTAGGGACCATGGTGAAGCTGGCCAGGCTACCTGAGCCCCCTGTTCCTCTCAATCCTACATGCTTCTCTGGTGCTGGTAGCCTGCTGGGTGCTGGTTGCTTATGTCCCCCATCCTCTTCCCAAGGCAAGGCAGGCCAAGCAGGCCATGACGCCAGATCACACTCCCCCCCGCACCTCCCTACAGGTCAACCACTGTGCTGTGCTGCTGCCCAGCCCATGCCACACAGGCTTGGGGTGCACAGGGCTCCAAGCCAACATGGGTAAGGGACTGGCTGGCCATGGCCCCACCCTTCCCACAGGGAGACTTTCTAAGAGGCACTCTGAGGCTGCCCCACTATACATGCCACCACTATGCCTTGAGATTGCCCCTAATGCGTGCACTCTGGAAAGTGCATGATGAGCCATTCCTGCAGGTTGAGGAGTGCCCGAGCCATTATGCCCTGCTGATGATGATCCTTCCCGTATCCCAGGTGCATCTGCATCCCTGGTTCAGGACCCTGAGCAATGACAGCACAAGGAACAAGGCCAGGCTGCCCTGCAACCTCCACCACCACCTGGAGGGCTACCCATGCCAGAGATACATGTCCCTGCCCCCCACTGCCAGGGAAGACATCACTATCCGGAGGGCTACTTTCGTGTACAAGAGGCCCACGCCCACCCAGCTGCAGGGATATGGGCTGTCCAATAAAGTTATGAACAGTGTCCCACATCTCTGAATGCTAGAGGAGGTGGGAATCCAGGACCAGTGGAGTCTGGGTGGGCTGGGCAAGGAAGGGGGACAGGGGTGAGGGCTGGGAAGGCCCTCCCCGAGTGCACAACTTACCTCATGTCTAGGGCTAGTGAGAATGATGGTTTGGCATGGGCCTCCCCATCAGTGATGGTGACTGTCCGCACTTGGTGTCCATGAGCCATGGTGTGCAGTAGGCCAGTTCCTGGCCAGCCTCTCGCCCCTCTCCCACCGGCCAAGGGAGGGGCTGGTGTTGGCAGCAGCCAGTGGTATTCTGGCTGGCCATTCCTTATGGCAGAGGCTGAGGGTGCAGAGCTAGTAAAGAAGCTGATGACCTCATCTTTCTGAAAATCTAGTGGCTGCAGCTGTGGAGGTGGACGGGGGGGGGGGGGGCACTGAACAGAGGCTTTCCTTCTAGTAAGGTGTCCACAATCACAGGGGTCAGGGTGGGGCAGGGATTTAGCCAGGCTACCCCTGCTGATATACACTGCAGGGTTGCAGCCTGGGTCCTGGGGTACAACCAGACCGATGCATGCTGTCAGTTTTGCAGGCAAACTGGGCGCATGTGACTACCTTTATGAGGCATTGCTGTGATGTCTGAGAATGGCCTCTTGTGCATCCTGCCTGATAAGGCCTCATACATGTCAGTGTTTGAGTGCCAGTCCTGGAGAGCTGGAGGACAGCAGTAGTCTGCAGCCTTTTGCAACACTTACCTATGGCCAAGCAGAATCTCCAGCTAGTAGACAGGATTAGCAGCAGGAGCCTGGGTGCCATCTAGGGGTATAGAGGACATTCAGTACTGAAAGGCTCTGTGAATTGTGCCCCAGGGTACAAAATGTCTGTAGGCTTTTATATCTTGCAGCTGCAGTTAGAGGCTACTAGAAACAGTCCAGCTCTGGTCCCAGGCAGGAACCCTGGTGCTATGCTCTAGTCAGCCCCCTGTGGGCTGGGCAGGTCTGACACTAAAATTAGTGCCAGGTTATGTCTGCATGTGCGCTTACTGGGCCTAAATTTGCCATTTTTAATGCACATTAAGTGTGTGTGCATGTGTAGATGCATGCCTTGCATTACCACATCTTGTGTAGGCACATCCATCAAGAGGTCTATTTTGAACCCCTTCAGATTAACTTGACTCAGAGTAGAAAGAAGGAACTGAAAGGGAAAGAGAGGAAAGCAATAGACAGGAAGAAATGTTGCAATTAACACAAAGTATACTGAAAGAATGACTCAGGTGCCTTATGGAGTTATGGGAGAGTCAAATAAGGATAAAATTAATCACAGAGAGGGTTGGAGGAGAATCCATTTGATCCAGAAAAAAAAACAAAAACCATTTGTAAGATCAGGACAGTAATCTGAAATCATAAAAAGAATATTTAGACCGACAGCCAGATGAAAGAATAGCATGTCTGGTTTACCAGAAGACAGTAAAAAGGATGTGAGCAATACATAACAGCAAGAAGGTATAGTACACCAAGAAAGATGGTTAGAAAAATGTATTTTGAAGGTTCATTTGAGATGCCTGAAATGGCTGCAAAACAAGTGCAAGAAGCACTCAGAAAGACTGATCTTCTGAAGACTAGTACAGTATCTCACTTCTAAATGCAAGCAAGACAATGCAAGATACCCAAACAACTTCTATAATTACCAGTTAATAAAACTATTGAAGGACTGAATTTAGGTTAGTCCTGTACATATAGGGCAAGCATGCCTTAACTCTATTAAACAAAAGGCCTATATATAAATGACAAAAAAAAAAAAATGTATTAGTAAGGTTGTAGAGAGACAAAAATGCTCAACATTTTGGGAGTGCCAGAATTAAGTTTGTATTTGGCCCCTTCGTAGTCTGCACCAGCCAAGAACTGCAAATGCAAGAATTTGTTCAGCCTTAGCCTGAAGCATGGCCAAAATGGGAATACTTTTCATTTGGGATGGCCAAAGAGACCATCCTAGACACACACTACTTTTCTGACAAACTTTGGTCTATACTCAGTTGATTAGAGCTTAAAATGGAAAGATTGAGAGAATTTATAAACAAGTGTTTTCTCACCCAGAATGCAGCAGGCAAAAACCATATTATTCCCAGAGGACTGAATATCTACAGTCCTTTGAGTACCACACACAACTCCAAATATGCTTCACAACTATGCAGAAGAATGTCAGAAAAAACTTAGAAATTATCTCCTTTGCATAATCTACTCCAAAAAAAACAGCAGAAGAAAACCAATATATGCTTCAACAACTTGAGAGAGATAAATCCAGATACCTTCCCAAACATTATACAGTGTATACAAAAACACTACAAAAGTTTCGTTACATCTATCCAAGAAGAAATGGAACTAATCGCTAGAGGAATAACTTTCGCAGCCACAAAACAGAGAAACAACACCAATACCTTACAACATTCCCACACCTCATACTCGATGAAATGGAAAGAACTAGTCAACCTTCAAATATTATCACTCTCTCCATGCACACACTTGTCAAAAGTGAAAAAAAACAAAAAAACCTGTCCTCTCCAAAGGCCTTAATTTCTGTCCAGAATAATACCCAAACAAGATACTACAATGTGAAGAACTAGAATAATTTTTTCTGATGCCTCCATCTAACGGAATATTTTCACAAGCAAAATGAATCCACTTTCAAACACAGCTTCATCTTGTGACAACATTAATGAAAATATGCCAAGTACCAAAAAAAATCCAAAAATACTCCTCAGATTGGACACTTTATAGTGGACAGAATTCAAACCTCAACCATATATTGACTACGTCAGAGAAAAAATGAACAATGAAAATAACCAACAAACACCACTATAATGGCCTCTCCCTCTCAGAGAGAAGGCCCATAGACTCTCTAAAATCCAACCATGAAATAATAAGAAACCCAGCAGACAAAAGAGGACCTATAGTTATCCTTAACTCTGATGACAACATAAAAGAAGTCAACAAACAACTCTGACAGCACCTACTGTGAAAAACTAGAGGAAGATCCAACTCCCTTTTTCACCTCAAAACCACCATGGCATTTCCATCTGAACTACAAGAAAAACTTCATACCCTGATCCCTTCACTACCAGATGCAGGGACATTTTACATACTTCCCAAAATCCACAAACAAGGGAACCTTGACCAGCAGACCTATAATATCCAGTCATGGAACCCTAACTGAAGAAATATCAGGGTTCATCGAATCCATCCTAAAACCTCTTGTCATCCAAAGATCGAGTTTTATCCAAGGCACAACAGACTTTCTGTGAAAACCTGAACACACAGACCACCTTCCCAGCAATACCCTCCTAGCTGATCATGGATGTCACCAGCGTATATACCAACATCCTACACCAGGATGGCATCCAAGCCTTCCTCACATCTACAAGAGAAAGATTACAAGTCGGAGTACAGGCCTCAAGATACTACCGAACTTATACACTTCATCCTCGCACAACAACTTCAGCTTCAACAACCAACACTTCCTTCCCCCAACTTCTGATACAGGGTGTGCACCATAGAACTGAGGAAATATGCCAGTGTGAGGAAGAGCACAACACGTGGAGTGGACTATGATTATAGTACATAAAATAAGCAACTGGAACTAGAGTAAAATTATTCAAGACTATCACATCACTAACAGAAGGCAGAGCATTCCATTATCTGGTTGTATACTATAAGTGGTACCCTGATGGTCCTTCTTTGCTTGACACAAGAGGAAATTCAGCCATAGCCACACAAATGTGGCAAATTTTCCCTAAGGAAAGTGAATGCAACCAAAAAAGTGCGACTTAAGCACACAATACAAACATGACCATTGAAAAGCCAGGGACAATAGATAAGCTTTCATCCTACAGCTTTTACATCCTATAGCTACAACTTTTCATTCTCCAGAGTAGCTCACTTACATCTACCACCTACAATATGCATACTTTGTCCCTTTGACTGTTTAGAAAAGAAGTAATCTTTAATTCTAAATAACCTGAATGACTGCATGGATGCTTTTAACATAGCACAGTAAAGATTTACCTGGGGTGTATTAAATAATGTTAAAGCGCAAAGAGAGTCAGGAAGAGTATATTATTCTTATTGCTGTTCATGGCTATTAAAAGCTGTTAAAAGGTAACATACACACATTCTGGGTGTTCCATGATGATTCTGAATCCTGAACTGTTGAAGGAAAAGGTCTGTAAATGCTAGGAAAAAATTAAGATGTAGCATACTCCAGTAACCTGTCAGGGAGGTACACACGAATGGAGCCAATCTCCAGGACTCCACCATCAGGACCCCCACCTTCTCTATACCTTCTACCCATATATTCACTGATTATTTTAGAGACACCTAGTTTCTCCCTCTATTCCTTTCTTTATCCCCATATACCTTCTACATAGTCACTCAAAAAAGCAGAAGAGTAGAATGCATAAGTTACAAAAGTAAAGACATTATGAGGGGAATAGTTTTTTGATGGGAAGACTGTGCACATTACTATGCTATTTTACTGATGGTAAGTATCTTGAATGATCAGTTTAAGTAAGGACATGTTTGAGGCAACTATATGCTTAGTGAAATCCCCCCTGATCCCTGGATATAGCCAGATGCGCTTTTCAAGTATACTTCTTTGGTGGTCTTGCACCTTCAGTCCCAAACTTTTGTCTGCCATTGGCTGCTTGAACACTTTGAATAGACTGAAATGCTCCAGAGGTCATTTCCCTGACCAATGGCACTTCAGCATAAATGGCTAAGAGCATGTCCATAAGGATCTATTTGATAAGTAAAAAACATGTCACATGCTAATTTATAACAATTACTTCGCAAGTGTGACTAGGTGAGGAATGCTTAAGTTAATCATTGCCTTACTGATCAGCACTGGTTAAAATATAAAAGTAAATCAAAGTTATATTTATATCAAATGCCACAATGCATGAAGACATAATAAGTATAGGCTAAATACAGGTTGACACAATCTATACATAGGGACTGCACATTCCACAAAGCAATTCTGTAGCTGTGGTGGTCCAGAAATTATGAGGGGCAATGATTTCTAAGAGTGATCTCCTTTATTGAACTAACTGCATAGGAGAAAGAGCTAGACAAGTTTCTAAATACAAAACTAAATTTCTCTCTTCACTACATCAGTTAAAAAAATAAAATCAAGATAACATGCATGACAACCCATGAATACCTAAAAACTTTGTGGGTTTGTGACTTATTTTTCCAGTCCAATTCTGTGGAGCTTTAAGTTAGCAGTCTTGGCTT
This sequence comes from Caiman crocodilus, assembly GCA_030014935.1. Lineage (NCBI taxonomy): Eukaryota > Metazoa > Chordata > Crocodylia > Alligatoridae > Caiman > Caiman crocodilus. The sequence continues at coordinate 55,400,225 of JAGPOW010001338.1, forward strand.
CAAGGATTAATAACCTGATAAAGAGGCATGAAAATCTGCCTCAAGTCTGCAGAACAGGAACAGACCACATTGATCAAAACTAAAATTCTTTTTATCTTGGCATTTGTCTGTTAATACTCTTTATTTTGTTTCTCAAAATCTCATACACATTTTCTCATCTTCTCTTTTCCTCTTCAACATCCTATCTGTCCTCTAGAAACTATTCTTAATCTTGAGTGCTCCCATTTCAAAACCCATCTCCCGTTATTATATGCCGCCCAGGCTGTAGCCAGCTCTGTGAAGAAGCAGTCTGGCAGCATCAGGAAGTGAAAGTACTTTAAGAACTTCAGGAATATTGTTGATTCATCTCAGTCTCCATTATGTTACCTTAGTAAACAGGAAGGACTACGTACTGAATTTCAAAAGCAGCTTATGTCCATGTGAGTCTGAAAAATATTAAAAGTTGTGAAAGTCTTTACTGGTATGAGAACTTAATGATAGATGAAGAAAAAATTTCAGAAAGCAAGTATTTTTAAACATTTATTAGGCCAAAGATAAACTACAAAAATGTACAATAAAAATACAGTTTTCTGTAAAAGGCTATAATGTCAAAAGTCTTGAACTTAATTAGGCAGCTACTACCAATCCTTCTATCATGGACATAAATGTGATGCAGTATAAAAATGACAGTGTAAGTTGACAGTATTTCTTACAAGAGTAAATTCACTCTTGATCAGCACAAAGGTGATATACTGCTTAAGGGTCTGACATGGTACTATGTCCTTTAAAAAGCCTTTTGCTCGGGTATAAGAATAATACTTGAGTGGCTCACCTATGAACGTAAGGCATGGAAAGTTATACAAAAAAGTATAGAGCACACCTTTCCATATTTTGGCTATGCTATTGAATAATAGTAATTATAGAAAACGTTGAGTTTTTCTACATTGTTCTTGGCTTCACAGTACCAATAAGTGTGTTTTATTGGTTACTTGTGCTGCATTGCAGACAGGCAGAGGAGCATACTGTGAAGAGAATTCAGTTTTTGCTGCAGCAGAGCAACTAATTTAAGCACTTTTGCCGTAACTAAGGCAACCTGCCTTTCCAGATAGTTGAAAAAATGTTTTTCAACTATTATAAAAATATATTACATGTGTGTAATATATATTTTATTTTTATATCAATAAAAAATAAGATTTATTATAAACCAGCGTCAATAGTGAAACAAAGACCTAGAAATGAGATAAATGTTTTTATTATTATTCTTCAACAATTTTTAAATATAATTTAATTTAAAATATTTTAATTTTGTAACCTGTGTATCACAATTTTAAGGGCTAGTGCCCCAAGACCAGTTGCTGTAATGAATATCAGAGAACCCAGAATACCATATATCCAACAGAAAAGAGAATATATTTCTACCCATGGAAGAAATAATGAAATACTGGAGCAGAATATGAGCCTTCAATATGAAGCTGCAGCTAGTAAAGTGAGCAAAATGCTGGCTTGCATCCATAGATGCTTCTCAAGCAAATCCCAGGATGTCATCCTCCCACTGTACTTGGCCTTGGTGAGGACGCAGCTGGAGTACTGCATCCAGATCTGGGTTCCACAATTCAAAAAGGATGTGCAGAAGCTTGAGAGAGTTGAGAGGAGAACCACATCATAGTATCATAGTATCTAGGGTCAGAAGGGGCCTAGAGCAGGCCATCTAGTCTGACCCCCTGCCAACGGCAGGAATGAGTGCTGGGGTCACAGGACC
>JAGPOW010001338.1:55409309-55558148 GCA_030014935.1 Caiman crocodilus
GACCCCCAGGGTAGGAGCCAGCACCACTTCCCTTGGAAGTTGGTTCCAGATCCTAGCTGCCCTGACTGTGAAGTAGTTCTTACAGATGTCTAATCTAAATATACCCTCCAGCAACTTGTGGCTGTTATTCCTTGTTATCCCGGGGGGCACTAGGGGAAACAAGGTCTTCTCCAAACCGTTCTGGTCCCCCCTCCAGTGAGTTTGTAGACAGTCACCAGGTCCCTCCTCAGCCTTCTCTTGTTAAGGTTGAACAGGTTCAGGTCCCGTAGCCTCTCATTGTAGGGTCTGCCCTGCTGTCTCTGGATCATGCGGGTGGCCCTCCTCTGGAACCTCTCACTGTTGTCCACATCCCTCTTGAAGTGGGATGCCCAGAACTGGATACAGTACTCCAGCTGTGGCCTGACCAGTGTCACGTAGAGGAGGAGGATCACCTCCTTGGCCCTACTTGAGATGCACCTGTGGATGTCCAGTTAGCCCTGCCGACCTTGATGTACTGATGTTAGTTACCAGATTCCAAAAAGGCAGATTTGGTAAAGCACCTTCTTCACATCAGAAATAGATGTTCACCTGGTCAAATAGAGGCTAAAATGCAAGCCATTTTAGAGAGATTCAAGCATCTTTGGTACACAAAATGGGGCTTAATTGTAAAAAGTTGCCTCTTTTTTGGGGGGTGAGGTGTAATCCTCATGGTTCCTGCACAAGTCAGGTCTTTCTTCTACTTAGACTAACAGGTTGTGGGTGTAGAGTAGGTATCAGTCAGTCAGATTCCTCTGGGTCTCCATGTGTGTGGCCAACCCTTTCAATGCTCCATTGGTATGGGGGGGGAAGAGGGGAGGGAGGCATGAGTCTTCTTGAGACAGTTCAATCAACTTAATCTCTACAGTATTCTTGACAGCCCTGGCTTTCCTTATGTCATTTTCTAGTCCTTCTAATAAGCTTCCATGGTCCTCAGCCTTTTATTTTTCCCCCCATCTACTTGATATCAGTCTAGATGCAGTCTGCGCTGGCCTTTACCCCAACCTAGTGTCTGAAGAAGCTCCATTTATCTATGCTGCTGGAGCACTTACTGGTCCTTCCTTTATATACCCATAATATTGATGCATCCCAGTCTGATTTATCCGTCTTAAAAGGCTTTTTCCCCTTCTTTGTGATAGGATCTGAGAAGGCTTTATTACATTTGGAAATGTCTGGTACATCTTCAGTACCCTGTGATGACTCAGTACTATATCACCAATCTATCATATCAGCTGTTGATGTAGTGCATACTCTAGACTGTCCCTTAGATTTGGTACTGGACTTAAAAGAATATTCATATGCTCTTGCTTATAAAAAATACACCATCTGTAAAAATCTGTCTAGGATTTTCTGGTGTGCCATTAGCAACATTATAGTTGGCCTCAACTGAGGCCAACTGACACTTATTGCTTTAAAATATTTGGAAGTTAGAGAGTTATGATTCTGAAAATATTTAAAACTTTTTTTTTTGTGAGGAAATAGGTGACAGGTTTTTCCAGGCTATGACAAGTGTTGAAAGAGAACATAACAACAATAAGATAGTAGAGGAAGGAAAAGCAGGAAAGAAGAATGCAGAAAACAGAGAGGTACCATTTTCCATCATGGACCAGTGTAAAAAACAAAAGGCAGTTTTCAGATGGGAACACCTAGAGAATAAAAGGAGTTTTACAGTTCCACAGTTTAGTACCACAGAAGCAGACAAAAGGAATTATAAATAGTAAGTAAGTGTCCTTTCATAGAAAGCTCTTAGTTTTCCTTTTGTGTTCAGATAAGTCCACTGTGTACTTTTCTTCTTTGGAAATGGTATCAAGTGCTGCATGTACAATAAGTGGAGCCAGCTGAACCATAATATGAAGATTCTGACCCACATGTATTAGTATGATATCAATTCATGGAGTCTTCACCAAACTCTGACTAGGGGTGATATTACACATTGGAGCTGGCAAATCCTAGTTCTGAGGAATATTAATCTGTATTAAAAAGTTAACTAATGATAATGATCAGTCATATTTTTGGGGTTAATAACCACTTATTATGCACTGCTCAGACCTGCTGTTAGGGGGCTGATGAGCAGGGATATAGCTAGGGGCTACAAGTCTACTGCATGCCTGTCCTGCTTCCTGGCTCTATAGACACAATATAGGATGGGTGCGGAGCAGGGGAAGAGAGAAGCCCCACCATGCCCCCTGGATCATTCTTTTCACTGTCCCCAAAATCACCTCACTGCCCCTCATTAATCCCTAGATCTGCCTCTATCTTGTGATTGGTCCTTCCACCTCTATATCACTCCCCCATTCCCAGTCTGGACTCCCCTCCCCCAACCTCCATCAAAATCTGCAAGACTCACAACTCAGAGAATACAACTTTCTAGACAGAGCTGTGCTTGGCAGACCATGGACCCTGCACACATGCTCCCCCTGCCTCCTCTTCAGTTGCATGGCCTGGGAAGGGCTGGATCTGGGCACACAGGGGAATTGTGGTCTGCAGGGACCCTGGGAGCAGGCAAGGAAGGGGAAATGTCCTACAACACCTCCACTCCTCACAAATTGATCAAGGTGTTAGGACAGTGATCCAGGGGTGATGGGGCTGATGTGGGGCAGAGGGCAAATGGAGTAGCAGGGAAAAAATTTGGAGTGCAGAGAGGAGCAGCAACCCAGCAGCTCCTAACTCTCCTCCTTCCCACTGCCCTCTTTCCCTGGCTTCCTTCCCCATCCACCTGTTGTTGCCCAGCTATTACCAGCTGTCAGTCCAGTGCCATAGAATCTTGGGTAATAGCTAGTTCATCTAGGAGCAATGCCTTCTGAAGTACTGGAAAACAGCAAATTGGTAGTTCTATTTCAGGTGACCTCCAAGAAGTTAAATTAACTCAGCACATCTTAAAAATAATCCTAGTTCAAAGTGGCATAACGTTAATGTCTAAAAGGCAATTAGCACTCATTAATAAGCCTTGATCATTTAAGTTTTAAGTGTTCTAAGTATAATTGTACTAAGTGTAAGTACTAAGTGTTCTTAGTATAATTGATTGTGATGTGTAATGTCACCCTGTTGTGAGTATTTTGTATACAGTCAAAAGATATCCCTTCGTGATGTTCAGTTTTACCCCCCAAACTACCTCAAAATGAAATGAAAAAAATTAGAGATAACCCTTAACCCCAGAACTGGCTACTCATGCCTTCTAGTGTCCTAGATACTAGCTTTCTCTCATTACACCTCATGTTCTAGTTGATATACAAAGATTCAGAAAGGATTAAGTTAAAACTCCATGCAAGGTTCTAATACTCACAAGAATAGATGATCAAAAAGGAGACTTTTACCAGGTGTTTTATATGAAAATTTTGCTCAAGAACTTTTTGACTATGCTTATTGTTATCAACATAGTGAAGAATATGGATACGGTGGTAAGCTAAGGGCATTACAATAATTTTATTTCAATTTCCTTACTAAATATTCAGAAAAATCTTTATGTACATTATACGAAGTAAATATTTACATTTATTTTGGCATACAAGGGCCTCCAGCATGGATTGAAGATTTATTTTCAAAGAATCGTAGAATAGTGGTATTAGCAGTCATCTAGTCCAACCCTAAATTATCCCTATCCAAACTACCACAAAAAAATCCCTGTCTAACCCATCACGAAAACAACACAAATAAACCCTGCTGCACAATTACAAAGCATAGCACCCCAGCTTCATACAGGGAAAGCAGAAGAACAATTGAACCAACAAGAGCTATTAAAATGCATTTTAGAGATCCAAGATAGAGGGATCTCTGGCTACAGAGAAGGGCAAAAAAATCCCTAGAGTCCATACTAATCTGACCATGGAATAAAATTCCTTCCCAATCCCAAATATGGAAATTGGTTTAACCATGAGCAGAGAGGCAAAACACTCCAGAATGAAACTTTTACTTTTTAGCCCAAAGGATCATTGGCACACCCCAGTCAAAATTTACAGCTTTGGCTCCAGCCAAAACCTAATGGTTCTAAGGAAATTAAATGACAACAGTAATAACAATGATGATACCCTGACCCCTGTAGCAACAGGTGGGGGGAGGTAGGGGGTAGTCCTTCTCAGTACCATATAGCAACTAGTAGAACCAGATATACCTAACGTTCTCCACCCTGTTCTATAATGTGGGGACAACAAACAACTCTACACACCAATTGTTGCTGTTGAGTTATAGCCCTGCACACCCAATGTAGCATGATCCCACTAACCCTACCTCCCATGAAAGGAGTGCATAGACCCCAGTATTGAAAGTCACAGAAAGTACAATTAATGTTTATCCTGACCAAATAAGCTGTAGTGAACCTTCACCCAAAGAAGCACCTCCTTTCTCACCTGAAATGGAGAGCTTGGCTGATGTCAAAGTCTGGTTTACAGACAGATATGCTCAGGGTTGTGCCTGGAGAGCAGCTGTCTTGAGGATTTGAGATGGTTTGCAAGTAGTATTACAAGGCCTCGGAAAAAGCAGTATGCCAAGCGCAAAGCAGTGCTTGACGTGGCTGTGTGGGAATTAGAAGGTCCACGTCCTGTAAAGCCCATTTTTATTTATAGCAACGCCTGGATGGTGGTGGAAGGATGTACTATTCCTATGGAACAAGGCAAATTTAAAAGATGACAAGACATTTGGAGCCACAAAGAATGGCAGACCTTACGGAAGTTAGCCCACGATGGGCTTCCTCTACACTTCTGACATGTTAGTGCAGCACACAGGAATAAGGAGAGAGAAGGCCCGGAGGCAAAGTGGAATAAGTGAGTTGATCAGCTAACAAGGGAAGAGGGCACTGAAACCTTGTACGTTAAAGAAGAAAATAAAGCAGTTAGTCCATCATTACCTGAATCCTCCTCCCACTGTACACCTGGAGAATGAGCCACAGAATGGCTACCTCAACAACATGGACACCCCAGGCGTGATGAGATTGCCCACGTGGCTGTGTCCTGGGGCATTCATGTGACTAAAAAAAGCAGCACAAGAAATAGTTGACTCATGCATCACCTGCCAAGAGGTCAAGGTGAAACTAAAACCTTGTCTGACTGCCCCATTGTCATTATGTAAGGGAAAGGTAGTGTGGCAGGTACGGCAATGCAATTTCATTGGCCCCCTCCCTCAAACTTCCTGGAAGCAACAGTACGTGTTTACAGCTGTAGATGTTAGCACAGGAATAATGTATGCCTGCACCTCAGCAAGAGCTACAGCCCAGGACACTTGTGCAGCACTGGAAACTGCTAGCTGTGTATCCACCACCCCTAGAACTACAGAGCGATAATAGCCCTCACTTCCACAATCATCTTGTGTATGACTGGACCATGAAATATCGCATGTTATGGACATATCACATCCCATACTATCCACAGTCTAACGGATTGGTAGAACGAGCCAAAGGGCATCCTCAAAGGCAATTTGCGGTTGGCCACTGGCCCAGCTCTTAGGGACTGGGACTTGCACCTGGATCGATCTGTTAGGCCCATAACTGACCTCATCTGGGAGGTAGACCTATGCAACAGGCCTTTGGATTGGGTGGTCCCCCGTGTGCCAGCAATAGAGTGACATGGGGTGGTGACCTGTGAAAACTCCAGGCAGGCGATCGGGTGGTAGTGAAGTATCCTCAGGGAGATAAAAGGGAGGGGACACTGTACCAGGGCACTGTAGGTTCCTGCCACTTTAAGGGCCTGAAGCTAGCAGCCAGCAGGTGCCTGATGAGGGCAGCCATTTTGAATCCAGGGCTGCCCATATAAACAAGGCAGTTTTTCTGCTGGAGGCCAGACAATAACATCACCTGGCTGTAGGGCTGCTGGTATCATCTGGAGGTGTAAGGAAGGAGCTGTAGGGATGGTCAGGAGGCTCCTGGTCCTGGGCATGACCTAAAACTGCACCCTATGAGGAGTGGGCAGCCTGGTGGGGCTCTCAGTGGTGCAGGAGCCCCCAGGAAATGCCAGGCCAGTTATCACCCCAGTGTAAGGTGGGTAGGGACACCTTAACCCTAGCCTTCACATTTGGGTGGGTTTGTGTTCCATCAGAGGTAGTTGCAGGGTTGCAAGCCCCAAGGAAGAGAGTGGAGCCCCCAGTGAAGGGGGCAGAAATTAGGACCCCAGTGAAGGGGTAGCCCCATTGAAGGTGGCTGAGATCTGTAATCTCAAGTGAGTGGCAGTGTCCTAGCCCCAAGTGAGGGGCAGAGTAGTGGAGCACCAGTGACGGGGTAGCCCCAAGTAAAGGGCAGAGATCTAGAGCCTCAAGTGAGTGTGTGGGGGGGTGGGGGGAGATGTGGAGCTCCAAGCAAGGGGAATAGACCCAGGTAAGTCTTTGGACACATGTTTGGGCCAAGGGCCGAGTGAAAGGGGCTCAGCCCCAGAGTGGGAGAGGCGAGTCCTGACCCCAGTAAGTCCTCCACTGCTGAGGTACAGTGCGAGTCAAATATAACATCTGTAGTAGCACCAGTCATGGTGTGAGGTATCCCAGCTCCCCACATCCAGGAAGGGGGACCTGGAGAGTGTGGGGCTAGTAAGGCCAGAGGTAGAACACACCCTTGACTGGCCCATGCTGGGGCCAGGACTGAGAAGATCAAAAGGGCCAGGTGCCCACTGCAAGAGGCATCCAGAATCTTGGGCCCGGGTACCCCACTTGACCTTTGACATGAGGCCAGGACCTGTGTATGGCCAAAGGTCCCAAGTGAGGACCATGCCTGAGAGTGGAGCCAGATAGTAGGAGCTCAGCAGCATGGATGAAGGCAGCATAGGCTGCTGCATCAGGGTGACAAAAGGAGGGTCCAATGAGGAGGATTCTGAAGCCTAGTGTGGAGCTAGTGTGCTTGTTAACATCTGGATACCATCTGTGAGGCTTGGGCTGCAGTGTAGGGGAAGAATGGAACCATAGATAGCACCCCCTGGCATCAGGGCATAAAAATGGGCTGCCTCCTGCCTTATTTAACAGCTTATTACTTTTCCAGCAAGTTGTGGTGAGTGAGACAGGTGGGTGGAGTGCCTGGAAGCAGGTGGGAGGCTAGTAACGGCTGACCTGAGAGAAGCCCACTTGGCCACAGACAATATTGGCAAAAGGTATACATAATACATGGTGGAAATTTAAGTCAGATTCATCTAATAGGAGCCAAGCTCCTTGCTGTCTTCCTATGGATTGGATCTGTCCACAAAAGCAATCATGGTCATTCCTAATTGAGCCTGCCATTGAAGACGAGTCCTGCTCTGTCACCTGTCTGAATTGACTAGCACCATGAAGTGGTAAACTGTTATAACTGTATTCTTCTTGTAAATGCCATATTGTGTTTCCTGGGTAGGGCAGGTCTACTATCCTTCTTATTACCCAGACATTAATTAATTAACTTGCTCCTGAAGACCTAAAGGAGTAGCCTGACCCTGAAGAGCATCCCCCCGGAAACACACTCAGATGACCTTCATATGGTCCAGCCACACAGTATCTGTATTGGAAGGAACCTGCCACCCCAGAGCAAGTAAAATCCTGGAATCCTGGTCTCTGAGTAGAAGCAGCAGGAAGGCTGATTGGCAAGGTGGTAACTCTCAGTACATCTATGGCACCAGTTATTATCTTGGGTACATTCCCTACCTGAAGGCTGGAATGGCTAACTATGGGAGGGGAGGTCATTGTTGTAGCTCTGCTTGTTTAGGACTTTGTTGTTCCATACTTCCTGAGGGAAACCCCATTGAGCTCAACACCTGAGTCTGTGCCCCCAATTGTGCATTCTACATCTGTTCAACCTCTCGAGCCACTGTGTTTATGGGAGAATCTACTCCTTCCCATTTCTATGGCTGATGACGCTCTCCAGTAATGTAAAGCCTACCAGACAGGAAGGCTCACTACAGGTTGGAACAAAGTTATTACATGGCTTGTGAATCATACCTATACAGAGGTGTGGTGGAATGGTACAACTAGAAGGAGGTTGTATCCACAAGTATCCACCACTTAGCACCAATTTGCTTTAGGATGCTCATCCTTTTATACCAGTGAGGTTATAATTCTGCCAAGGAAGTGCTGTTTCACCAACCAGGTACAACATCCTCTCCATGAGCGAGCAACAGTGAGAATTCTTTTGCTCTCTGGGAGATGAAGCATGGTTACAGGCTCCCAAGGAGGGAAAGATAAATGTGATCTGTGAGAGAATGGGGTGTTCACCATTATCTCTGGCCATTCCACCATAAGAGGCCCTGACACTGCTCACGTATAAACTCCACACCCTGGTGGAAGTCACAGGTTAAAACCCCAAACCCTCTGCAGGCAGCTGGGACACACACTTGTTATAGGCTGAAGATCTCTTTTCATCTCCCAGCAACCCACTTCCAGAGGGCTCCTGGCCTTCTTATAATCCCTCTTTACACAACAGCCCAGGCATAGCTATTCCTACATCATCCCTAACCAATGCCTATCCAATCTCTTAAAAACCTCCAAAAAGGTGAAGGTTCCACAACATCCTTGGGCCATCTATTCAACTGCTTCACAGTTCTGAGCATAGAAAACCAGGGCTAGAAAACAATTGTGCCCCATCCTCCAATGTATTCACAATCCTTTGCAGCTTTGTCTCATCTACAAAACTTCTCAAAACACTCTTTATTCCATCATCTAAATAATTAAGAAGCATGTTGAAAAGCGCTGGGCCTAGGACAATCCCTGTGGGATGCCACTCAAAGCCTCCTGCCATTCTGACATGGATCCATTTATCATTACCCTTTACTTGCAAGTAGTGAGCTAGGTGTCTATACACTTTTTAGTAATTTTGTCTCTCTCATCTTTATCCAATTTGTTTATGAGAGGTCACGTAGGACCTTGAAAAAAAACCTTGGTAAAGTTCAGATATAATATATCCGCTGCATTCTCTTCATCCACTCAGCTAGTGATTTTGTCAAAGAAGGAGATCAAGTTTATTTGACACAGTTTGTTCTTAGTACATCCGTATTAGCTGGTTGCAATTTTGTTGAAGTCTATGTTGATGCATCTGTATATCACCGTTTTTTTTCTGTATGGTATGTCTACTGCTAAGATTCTGTTCATTCTATTTTATCTAGGTCTTTTACTTGCACTGACCTATACTACAGATGGTGGGGCTTCTCTGTTGAATGTACATCATTGTAGAAAGCATACATCTTTACAATAGAACCCTCTGAGAAGCAGCTATTTGCAGGAGAAGGATATCAGAAAAATAAATGTCACTGCCGACATTATGATTTTTAACAGGGACCATAAAGAACATAGCTATACTGTGTTGAGTACAACAGACCTTAATAATCTAAGAAATAAAGCATTAGGAGTTGTGTCAGCAATGAGTTGTGTCGGCAAGTCCTATTCTAACAGTTGCAATTTTTTTTTTTTCCTTATAGAATCATATCTTGAAGTCCTTGATCTACACTGAGCACAAAGGTCAGGTGATTCCATGCATTCTCTCCTGCTTATTGCCAGTTTACTGCAGTTCCTATCTTCAAAAAAGGGAGGAAAGTAGATCCAGGGAACTACAAGCCTATCAGCCTGACCTCTATCCCAGGGAGGATCTTAGGGGGGAAAAAAAAATCAAAGAGACCTTTCTTGACCAACTGGCTGATGGCAACATCCTGAAGGATAGCCAGCACAGGTTTGTTGCAGGTAGGTCTTTCCTGACCAAACTCATCGCTTTCTATGACCAGGTGACATATAACCTGGACAAGGGAGAAGAGATTGATATCATATATCTTGAGTTTAAAAGAGGCTTTCCATCTAGTATCCCATGATCATCTCATAGAAAAACTGGTCAACTGCAGCCTTAGCTACATTACAGTCTGCTGGCTGGGGAATTGGCTCCAAGGTCTCACCCAGAGTGATAGTTAATGGAAGTCTATCATCATGGTACACCATGACCAGTGGGGTACCCCAAGGGTCTGTCCTTGGGCCTATACTTTTTAACATCTTCATTAATGATGATGTTAAAGCAGACTGGCCAAGTTTGCCGATAACACCAAATTTTGGGGTAAAGCATCCTCACCCAAGGACAGAATGGAGATCCAGGCCAACCTTGACAGGCTCAGAAAATGGACGGATGAAAACCTGATGGCATTTAACACCAAAAAAATGCAAGGTACTCTACCTTGGGAAGTAAAATCTGTAGCATGCTTATAGGCTTGGCAGCGCTACTCTTGCTGACAGCACAGTTAAAAGGGACTTGGGTGGCATGACTGACCACAAGATGAATGAGCCACCAATGTGATGTTGCATCTGGCAAAGCAAGCAAAACACTGGCTTGCATTCATAGATGCTTCTCTAGCAAATTCCAGGATGTCATCCTCCCACTGTACTTGGCCTTGGTGAGGCAGCAGCTGGGAGTACTGCATCCAATGCTGGGCTCCACAATTCAAACAAGGATGTGGAGAAGCTTGACAGAGTCCAGAGGAGAGCCACACAATTGATCAGAGGGCAGGAAAACAGGCCTTATGATGAGAGGCTGAGAGCTATGGGACTCTTCAGCCTGGCAAAGTGCAGGCTTAGGGGAGACCTGGTGGCTACCTAAAAGTATATAAGGAGTATACATCAGGATCTGGGGGAGCACCTGTTCACAAGAACACTCCTAGGGATAAGGTCAAATGGTCACAAACTCCTCCAGGACCATTTCAGGCTGGACATAAGAAAGAACTTCTTTACTGTCCGAGGCCCCCAAGGCCTGGAACAGACATCCACCAGAGGTGGTGCATGAACTTCCTCTGGACTCCTTTAAGATATATTTGGATATTTCTCTTCTGGGATCTGTTGACCCAGCTGACTTCCTGCCCTGGGGCAGGGGTCTTGACTCAATCTTGCGAGGACCTTTCCTATCCTAAGGTCTATGAAATCTACAAAATCTTTGATAGCCAGATTCCACTGTCCATTTCTAATGGGATCCATGTTAGGATGATGCACTGTAGTAGAATTTAAACTTAAAATACTTAATACTGTCCATTATTAATACTGATTCTATCCAGAATGACTTGAGAGTTCTTCCAGTTTTTAGAAACTTTGCTACCAAGCTTACCCCTTTCAGCTCATATAGTCATCTATACAAGTCATTGTGAGAGATTTTGCACATTCCCATTATGGATCCTCAGACTAGGATTCTTCAATCCAAAACTTCTCAAACTGTGGTCCACGGACCACCACTGGTCCATGAGCTCCATTCAGGTGGTATGTAAAAAGGTTGCAAAACACATCAAGAATATCTGTACTTGTAAGGTAGGACTACTGGTATTAAAATATGAGATGTGCGCTTTGATTTGTAGAGGAACAACAACAAAATTTATTGAGTGGTCTGCCAAGACCCTCAGTAATTCTCAGTGGTCTACCAAAATAAATAAATAAAAGTTTGAGAATCACTGCTGTAGTCTATTCTCACTCAAACAAGAATGGAAAGACTTCTATTACCAGCCTTCAGATTTTTTTATGCCTCACAAAGTAAGTGGTTACTTGTTTTACTACTCTGGAACACTGTTAAGACACTCCATAAACTGGTTTTTTCCTGAATCTCACAAAAGTCTATTTTTTTTCTGAGTGACTTCTTACTGAGAGTATGTAAAACACCCTTATGGAGCATTATGGGAGAAACCAAACAGAGAACATATTTTAAAACTACCATATGCTAGAAAACCACTATCAGATAAAGCACTTTGAAAGACGATGTTTCCAGAAAAGCACCTTTAGTCATGTTAGCAACATTTATCTAAATCTAGAAATACCACTTTCACACAAGTTAAAATTGCTCTGCAAGAAATGTTTTCCTGCAAGTGCCTATTCAAGTTCATGAAATGCTAACAAAAAAATTCTTCCCCCACCTCCCCTCCTTTCACACTTGAATAGAACAGATTATGCCTAATTGAAAACTGCAGTCAGAAAAGCAATCAGACTGACATGGTTAATAACAGACACCTTGACTGAAGTATCATTATAGGCTAAATTAAAATTGCATTTCTTTTCTAAATATGAAATCTGCCATTGTTACAGAATGTGAGCTGTTTCTCAGTTGGATTTAAAAGAAAAGAAACAAATCACAGCTTTTGTATATCTTTTTTATGTGCATCTGGGTCTTACATCTATGTTTCAAACTTATTGTTGTTATTATGCCTTTTATTCTTCTCTCTAAATCATAAGCATAAAGTAGAGACAAAACAGTATTAACAGGGCTCCCCCTCTTCTGCCATTAGGGTCACCTGATAGCAGTCATTTTTCTGAAAGTAGTCATGGTTGATTTAAACATACAAAAAAGTTCTAGCTAGTCAATAGCCTAACATGCCTCACCCCAGTACCCACTTCTTAACATAAATAAAAGAGTTCCTTTTGTATTAACCTCGGATAAAACATGCTTTTGACACAAGAAAACAATTGTTTATATTTTCTTTTGTTTATAACATCTGAGTTTAAAATACTTCTAAAACATAACAGAATATGCTTGTAAAATATAATTTCTTTATGTTAGCAGGATAATGGGCATAATACTATCTAAACTGCAACATATCAACATATTTAGAAAATATTTTTCAGTATATGCTTATGATTAAGCAAACCCCAAACATGCAATTCTACTAGGGATTAAATTCTGGGGGAAGGAGGCGGCGGCAGGGGGCAGCATGGAGACAACAAAAATTCTACTACAAGAAGATGGAGTAGAGGAATACAGCTCTCTTCCACCCAGTTTTCTTGGTCAGAGAAACAGAAATGGCTTTTTCATGACTCCCTATCTTCCTCCCTCAATGATTCTGGATATAGATGCATTAAAAAAAATAAACAAACAGACAAATAAATAAAGGGACCATGTTTAAGACTCAGTCTGACCTGTTACATTACATTCAATTCAATATATTCTGGTAACTACAGACCCAATTCCCCTGAGATTGTTTTATTCTCAGTGTCTGACGCTCCAGATTTGGGCAGGATGAGATGTTCTGTTTTTGGTGTGGTCTGCAACTGATTTCTGAGGCCTGTAAAAGGTAAAGGAGAATTGAGATAGATAAAGGCTCCAGCTTGCCAAATGCTTGTAAATTTAGAAACTAGATTTTGAACTCTCTTGTCACTATTACGAGCATAAGGACTTAAGTTCATCATTCACGGATGTGATATGTAATTGTTTCTTAATAAAGTATACTACCTTATTCAAGGGGTTCTCTAGCTAAAAAGGTACACCCTAAAACTCAAGCACATTTTATGTGTTTCACTACATTGCATTTACTCTGCTGATTTTAGGAAAATAAAAGGAATTAAAAGGCAGAGTTTCTGCTAGGAACAACTAGCTGAAAGCAGGTCACTCACCAACCTTCCTCATCAAGGCCAAATAAGCTCTAAGTTCAGGTGTCCAGTCAGTTTTTTTCATATGGGCAACCTTGCCCCCATAGTGAACAACAAAGCAAGCAAGCATATAAAAACCAAATGAAAACAAAACCTGCTATCTTTCTTCAAACCCAGAGAAGATAAACCAGGCTTTGGGCTTTTCCCATAGTATGGTATGACAACCTATCCTCTTTTCTGCTTTTGGTCCTCTACTCCTGGAGCTTTTGACTCTCTGAAGCCCCACCCGCATTTACTGGTTATCAGTTGCAGCTGTCATCTCCCCACTTGGCAGACTCTTTCACCTGCTGACTATCTGCATCTGCGTCTAAGCCCTCTGCAGCCTGAGAACCTCTTTATAGCAGCAAATACTACAGCTTTAAGGTAATAAATTTCTTGTTCTTTGGGCTGTCGTCTTTTCTAAGACTTTATTTCATCCTGCTTTTTCTGGATGTGCTTTTAAGCTTCAAACTGTTTGGGGCAGGAACTGCCTGCAATTCTGTTTCTTCTATAGAGGAAAGCAACAAGCATTTCAAAGTCAAACTTCCTAATTACCACTTATGTGGAGAGAATAAGGATCATTTATTGACTCTATGGAAGTGACTAAAATACAAATAGTGAGATCTTGCAATTCTTGCTCAGGCAAAACCTATCAAAGTGAACAAGAGCTTTAGCTTGCATACAGAGTGTAGGTCTTGACCTCCAAGTCATATCCTAAACCACAAATAAAGTCTTTACTGTAGTGCAACTCTTTCATCAAGGTGATTATGTAGAGTAACATAATGACTATATAGAGTATTGGAATGACTAATGTTATAATTTAGACAAAATTGTTGTTGCATAATTTTCATGAAAATATAATCAATGACTATGCAGAACAGTATCACATAGAATGCTAACAGATGAAGTCCATACTTCTGCATTCTTGCACAAAAAATACTAGACTTTGAGCAGAAAGTAGTCTATTCCTGTTAGAACACACAATCCTAAGGAACTGTAAAGGTTAAAATCCACAAAAGCAATGTTTCAACTATTGCGTATATATATGATCTAGAGGAATGGGCAGGCTTCTATGCACATTAAGCCTTGTGGTTTTACTCCTGGATCTTCATTACATTACTTCAACCTGATGAAGGGTGTTTGTACTCAAAAGCTTGCTAAGAAGAGTTTCTCACCTATTTGAATTTGTCTAATAAAGGACACAGGATTTACCCAAAGAACTTTCTGTCTATATTTGAGCATTATACTTACACATCTGTGAGGTCAGTTTAGGCAACAAATGGCTGTCCATTCCAACTTAGTTCACCCCCTTGTAGAACCTACTTTTATATTCCCAGTTAAGTCAATCTGAGTGTCAGTCTGTAAAGATGTTCTCTGAAGGCTAGATCAGGTGAACAATGGGTAGCCTCATGTAACTTAGTTAACCTGAAAGGTGCACTAAATTTAGGTCAGGCCTGGGTCAGACCAATCTACTTAACATGTTCAGAGCACAGCCACTTACCCCTACACTCAACCGGGCTTTTTTTTTTTTTTTAAGTCACCTTAACCCCATCATCCCCAAATAAGCAACTTTCCCTGCAGACTAGCCAACCCCACCATGGATCCATGGAACTGCCCTGCCCACCAACCAAAGCCAGTCTCTCTAATCACTCCATACTGCTCTTCCCTGCAGACCTACTAGCCTCTTCAAACCTGCTGTCCTCATAGACCAACTTCCCTGTGGACCTGCTAACTCCCTGATCTCCCCTACCTGTACCTCCAGCCAGATTGGTATTTAGATTGGGTTCCTGGAATTGACAAACAGCTGTAAAGCCAGCACTTGATCTACAACCACATGGCTTAAAGTAATTTCCTGGTAATGTCTGTATTGTTTTGCAGTTCATTTGCAAGAAGGACGATTCAAATGAGGAATGACTTAGTTAGATCAGATGATCATTTTTTACCTGATCTAATCCCCCAAACCTTTAAGTGTAACATCTGTATGTATGCTAAACAGCCGGCCTTACTTATTGGTATACTGATCTATAAAGTAGGAACTCCCTCAGAATTTTAACACTTCTCATGATTTACAGCTGTCTTTTACCTTACCTGTGCAAGATACTTCCCAAGTACATTTACCTTGATATTTACTCAATTAAACCAATGAGTTAGAAACAGCTGCAACTTGTATACTTCTCCCTCATTCCCCATGGAGACCCCTTGCCAATTTGTGATTTTACATTTTTCTCCATTTTTTTTTTTTAACAGTTCACTCAATGGAAGATGAATACAGATCAAATGAACTGAAAGAGTACACAAAAAAATGACACTTACTACATGCAAAATGTGCCAAATATGCAGAATGACTAAACAAGGAAATGAGAAAATTATTTTTTTCCTAAGTTATAACTATGTAATTCTTTCCTGTTTTGTTAAAATTACATTTGTGTACATTTAAAGAATGCATTTCAGTTTTCAAGCTGAAATGAATTGCAGAAATATTTTCTATATTGACACAAAAAAAGCACTGGAACTGGTATTACCTCTAAGTGAGTCCACTGTAGAAAGTCGAGAGCACATAAAATGACATCACAGAGGTAAAATAAAATGCCTCTTTATTTACCCTACTTTATCTGCAATTTTCTTTCCTCCCCAGTATTTATTAAAATATAGAATACAGATTTAGATTATTAGAATCCTAGACATAAAACATGTCTCTGAAGCAATCTGTTTCCCCTAAAATACATAGTTCCTAATAATCTTGTTCACTTTACTGCATGAAAACTAGGGTGCTAAATTTTGGGATCGCTCTTTCTGCCCCTCCAAGTTACAGCCTTACAACCCATAGCCATATATACAAAATCAACAATACCATGGTTGTCATGTCATCCCATATGCAAAGGGTTTGCAGAACAGACTTTAGTTTACTAGATAAGTTATTTTCTAGAAGTGGTGTTTCAAGCAATTAGTTGTCTCTTAAATGTCTTTTTCCTGCTGTTTTTTTAGCTCTGTTCTGTATTGACTTTCACATAAAACCACACTTATCATTTGTTGTTAATGAAAATGGTAGCAAACAAATTGAGCTGTAGAGACATTAATCCAACTGGACAATTAGATATCTATGCTAATTGGCATTGTTATTTGTCATTGCCTTATTCAGACCATTCCATAAAGAGAATTATTCATATGTATACAATCAACTTCTAAAGAATAATTTC
This sequence comes from Caiman crocodilus, assembly GCA_030014935.1. Lineage (NCBI taxonomy): Eukaryota > Metazoa > Chordata > Crocodylia > Alligatoridae > Caiman > Caiman crocodilus. The sequence goes on from JAGPOW010001338.1 coordinate 55,425,803, forward strand.
ATAATTATTGAAAAAATATGGTTGTGAATGTTAAAAAGACTATGAAAATTATATTTATCAAAATAACACTAATTTTTCAAACAGAGTAATGGGCACTTGGTGAGCTGTTATTTATGAGTTTAATATGTGTAAATGAGGCCTACATAAGGAAATATTGTCAGTATAGTCAAAGAGGTTATAAATTGCTGGGCAGAGATGGTAAAAGTCACTATTTCAAATTATTTATACTTTTATTTTTATTTTATTATTTATGAAAAACTAATGTCTTAGGTGTTGAAATACCATTGTTACTAAATAGTGAACTTCAAAGCAAATCTTTTCATATTGCTAGCCATTGTTACACTGAACACCAAGTCTTTTTGCATAGTTACATGTATACTAATTTTTCATTAAAAAGGCATACTTACTAGCATTTATCACACCATGGAAACTAAGCTTCTTTATTTATCCTTTTTATAGCTACAGGAATACTATAGCTCATATACAAAAAAATCTATAACTAATTTGGCAGAAAGCAAGTACAATCAATAAAGAAATCCCTTCAACCCCTCATTAAGGATGTCCAGGTACTGCTAAGCTAATATGTCTTTACATGATTATATTCCATGCAGGCATAGACTTTTCAAACATGTTTATAATATACAATCCTTTCCCCCAAACATATTGTATTTAGTCACCACTTCCTGCAAAATAACCATTTTATCTCTAACTTTCCCTCTTAAACCTGGCCCCCAACCATGATCTGTCCATACCCAGACAGAGCATCAGGTTTAGTAACAATAATTTATATTAAAATACAAGGATTTCTTAGGGTAATGTCATCATGACATGGCCTGGACCCTGGCACCATTGGCTTAGGGCCCTCGAAGTTTCAACAGCATACCAAGATTTTACTGCAGAACTTCTACATTCTCATGCAGATGCTGAAGTTCATTATGAACAAGAAATTAATTAAAGAAAAGGTCTGTCTTTTCTCTTTAACAAAGATGTGCAATATATGCATTAGCAACTCTTTTGTCTGATTCAGTCCACTTCAACTATTCTTGTAAACCTGATCCTTCAGATTCTAAACAGAAACATTTCTGTAACTGTCATGCCTGAAGCTGGGCTGAGAGGGGGGAGGGAAACAAAATAACCCCGCCTCACAGGCCCAGCCTGGCTACTCCTCCCCTGGAGAAAGTTGGGCTGGGCCCTTGAGGTGGGGACCTCAATTTATCTGACTTCCTGAGCTCCAGGCACAGAAGCTTCCAGTACTGTTAAGACACTCATGGGTGGGCTACAGGGGAGAGGGACCACCCCCCACACAGACACCCATGCAAGCCTTGTCCAGCTCCAGCAGGGGTAGCTTGTGGGGGCATGTGTGGCAGGAGAGACTCCTCTCTTTACCTTCTTCTCCTAGCCACTGCTGTCACTTAAGAGCTGGAAAGGGGTGGGTCTGGAGAGAGGGGCAATCTGGAAGCATTTTGGAAGGTTGCTGGAGCATCTGTGCCTGCTGGCCAAGGCCCATGCAGGCAGGCTCTGAGCCCATCCACCCAATAGTTGAACACACTGATTGGGTTTAATGGTGCTCTGAGTCATGACACTGTGCTTGGAATGCTATGAATTAGAGCACCTTCAGACGGGCTGTCTGCATTTGTGTAACCACCCCATGTTGTTTAAAATCATACTAAAGTGCTGTGGTCTCACTTGCCACACAAGAAGTGCTGCATTAATTTTTTATAATCAAAAAATGAAAAAAAAAATGAAGAACTAGAATTTTCTGGGGGTGGTTCCTTCAGTGTGATGAGGGGAGCATAGAGTCTAAAAAGATTAAAAACACTAGAGTAGAGGAGAGGAGAAGAAAACGGGAGGAAGAAAACAAGTGTGTGAAATGTTCATATTCCATCTACTTTCTTGGTTACACCTGAATTCCTAGAAATATTGCCTCTGGGTGCAAATTATTATGTCTCTTGTATGTAAGCTTTGCAGGTTACACAAGGCTTACAAGGTTGAATTCTACTGCTGTCATTGCAAGCAAATGTATCAGCATCTAACTGAATTCATTCCACACCTAAAAACTAAGATAGCACATTTCCTGTTTATTCAAATTCTGCTATGTGTACATTGGTTTGTTTTCTAAACAAACACATTTTTCAGTTTCAACTACTAATTGTAGTCTAGTAATTGTAAAATTTGGCAATTATATTTAAAATAGGGCCTCTGTTGTCAGTTACAGATCATTAGTTTTCTAGAAAACCAAGCAAGGAATCAATATCCATGCAATGCAACACTGACATAATCAAGAAGGATCCCACTATGTCAACATTGTGGTTTTGCCCTTTATTCAGCCAATATTTTCTCTGACCTGAGATTTAGTGTGAGCTATACAACACACATTTTCAACTCCTAGATGTTAAGACTGGTGTGCAACAATTTTGCAGAAACAGTTATTTTACCCTGAGACCAAATTAATTAACTGCCAGTGCTAAGGTATATATTATTTGTTTAATTAAATAAGATGACAATAATGACTTATACTTAGCCTAGATCTCCTTAGACCTGCGTAAACAAGAAATAGCTCCATACAATTATTGTGGAAAGGAAAATCCAATTCAGTAGACTAGATTTTGACTTCTTTCATCTTAGGGTAATTCCACTGAAAGCAATTAGTTACATCAGGGTTTAAAACTAAATTAAGATGAGAAGCTGGCTCAGGGTCTCCAATAAGCATAAGCAATCCTTATGAAAAGTAACAGAGACCAAATAAGTTTCTGCATAAGTTGATGAACATTTTTTTCCTAAAAACAATTCAAGAGTTATCTATTTAAAAGTTCATAATTAAATTAATATGAGAGAAAATGAAGAAGAGCATATGAAAACATGTGAAGTGTGAAAGGGATTAAATGTTATCACAGGAGACAGAAATGGAAAACACTTACCAGGTTGTCTAGTCCTCCCATGGGTGGTACAGGAATATCCCCTCTTGTACAGTCCTTTGTGTAGTCTAATCATTAGGAACCTACCAAATTAATGGCAGAAGTGGAGTGCTATAGCTCCTTTAACCTTGCAGTTTTCCCTATGCCCCTGCCCACACTGATTGTTGGAGGGGCTCCACTTGCAGTTTGCTCCTGATCAGTGGGGAGGCAAAAGATTCATTTTAAAATATGGCACCATTTTTGCCTGTTGCCGCTAATTAGCTGGGAGGCCCTGGACAGCTCTGTGGTTTTCTGGTGACTGGGAGAAAGTAAAAAATAAAACCATGTTTAAAACAGTGGTGTTAGCTTCCCTGATGATCAGAAGGGAGCAGCAAGGTCCTCTGCTAATCAGCAGCAGGGGATGGGGGTGTAAGGGGCAGGGTGCATGCAGGGGAACATGCAAGATTAAAGGAGCTGCTGTGCACTCTACTTCTGCTGTGAGTTCGGTAGGTCCCTTCTAAACATAAATGTCCCAAGCCATACTGCTTACATCACTGTCATTGGGCAACTCTTTTTGAACTATTATGTCTCACTGAAAACAAGTTTTTACTGGCAGCGAAGCTACTCCCTATTTCTCCTAATTATGCTCTTTTGTACTGTTAAAGACCCAGCCCAGTGAGCAAAATCTACACAAGATGCTAAATGTGTAGTAAATTAGTTCTACTGTGCATTAGTGCGGCAGGCAAAAACCATGCTAATGCACTTTAAAATTAGTCTACTGGGCATTAACATCACAAAAAAGTATGTGCCAGTGCTACTGTGCAGTAGCACCAATTGAGGTACATTCAGTTAGTAGCTGTTATATAGATACTAAACATAATGTGCCATAATTACAGTGCATTAATGAACATGTAGAAGCTTCCAGCATTATGTACTCTTATGATTTCATCATATCTTTCACAAGTCACTATTTTCCTTAAAGTTCCATATCACAGAGTCTTTAATATTAGTTTTCAGTTAAAAAAAACAGCAGCAAAGTTCTTAGTTTTCATGGTTATTGTTGGAAACTTGATACATGAAATCCAAATGATCAAAGCCTAGAAGAGAAAGGGGAAATGCACATATATTTTTTCTTTTACTCACTAAAAGGTGAGCTAAAAGAAACAGTTGATTTAAGAAAAAAGAAAAGAAAACAAGAAAAAAAAATGTATCTGGGACACAGTTCATGATTTTTTCATGCCCTGATTTGCTAATATCAGAATACTGAATCTACAGGCTTCTATCCAGATTTAGTTAAATAAACCCAAGAATGCTAGTGATGTTAGAAGAAATGCAGCCTATTCAATTCATTATATGTGCATCCTGTGCATGCTCAGAAGACCAGGGATGGGTAGATTTTCTGTGCTGTTTTCTCAGGATGATTTAAAATGGATGGCACTTGTTTTTACTTCCCACATTCTGGACCACAGTGGACTACAGTGTTAATTAGAGCACAGAAGCATAATGAAGAAGGGTTGATCAGGACATCAGAAAGTGTGACAGAGACACCTAGAAGGGGCACGAGAGCATCAGAATCTGTGTTGATAGCACTGTTGCTGCCATAGTAGTGGCAGCATAGCCACTGACACTGCCTTGCACTTGGTTGCTGCCTATGGTGCTCAAATGCCTTTCTTGGATCAGGTAGGTACTTTCTTTTAACTGGCCTTCCAATCACAGCCTAGCAACTAATCACAATCACAAGCAACTAATATTCTCCATAGAGCTAAGCAGCACCATGGAATCTCTTGCCACTTTCAACATCCCAAGTTCTTGTCCCCCCCAGGCAGAACATGACCCAAAGGAATTCTTCCCTAAATAATTGCAGTTCCTTTACAACCCCTCTATGTTGTGTTAGCAACATACAGGTTTCTCACAGATGTTTAACCCCTCTGCAAAAAACCAAAAACCTCATACTTTAAACTCTAGGTGCTCCCATGCCAAGCCCAGCACATGCCTAAAAGAGGCAGAACATTAGTTGGACCCAGCTTGCCCAACATCCATATATCTAATAGGTGACTGAATCAGATTCAGACAAAAACTCCAAAAAGCCCCACTGAAGTATCAGATCTATACAGACACTGCAGAGCTGGGTTGAAGTAATGCGCTGCTTCTTCTAGTAAAGTGATTTTTTGTAACCTCTGCAAACAGCCACAGGGGCCACACTTGCAGATGATTAGAGATGTTTTGCTCCTGGAAAGATTTTTCCCTTTTGGAAAAATTATGTACTTTGCAAAATTTTCTATCTGTTTTTGTTTTCCCACCTCATAAACCTTGTCAGGTATCTGATACCAAGAAAATATTAGTAATTGGTCACATTGGTACAGACTGGGGGTTTTTTGCCTTCTTTGTAGTAAGAGGTGTGACCCTCTTCCTTTGATCTCTTGAGCATTTTTTAACCACCTTTGCAACAGCAGGACATTGGTGTGCACATGCACACACGCATGCACACGTACACACACCCATATCACATGGATTGTGCTATCAGCTTCCTTGTTTCTGCATCTAAAGAAGCCATGGCTAAGCTAAGCACCCATAGTATCTAAAGGTCAAGGCTCTTCCTAGATACTTGTCAGTTCCATTAGTCATTACATATTTAACTCAACTTTTACTTGGTAATTAATTCAGCCAACAATGTTGTTTTTTCTCCTCAGGAGCCTCGTTAGGCTTTATTTGGGATTTAACTTCACATCTCTGTGAATCCAATTAACAACACTGGATGACATCTTTTTTTTTTTTCTTTTTCACATCTCCCCTCACAAAAAAAAATGAGGTGTAATATTGCAATATCAGCATCTCTGTTTTTGCATTTGTTTTCCATTTGATTGTAGAAAGCAAATTGGGTAATTTACACAGGTACACAGGAAATTGGAAAATTATTTTTTTATCCTAATCTATTCTCTCTCTAAATACAGGAACTTCATCCAATTCCTAACTGGTATAGCATAACCAGCCCACAGTCTGAGTTAAAAACTGGGGGTTTTTTTAAGTTTGGATGTATTCATAGTTTCATAGTTGGTAGAGCCAGAAGGAACCTCAGCAGATCATCAAGTCCGCTCCTCTGCCATTGGTAGGAAAGAGTACTGGGGTCAAATGTCCCGGCCAGGTGTTCATCCAGCCTCCTCTTAAAGACCCCCAGGGTAGGAGTCAGCACCACTTCTCTTGGAAGTTGGTTCCAGATCCCAGCTACCCTGATAGTGAAGTAGCACCTCCTGATATCTAGTCTGAATCTACCCTCTGCCAGCTTGTGACTGTTACTTCATGTCACTCCTGGTAGTGCTTGGGGGAACAGGGACTCCCCCAATGCCTGTTGGTTCTCCCCTGACTAGTTTGTGAACAGCCACTAGATTCTCCCTCAGCCTTCTCTTGTGGAGGCTGAACAGGTTCAGGTCCCTTAACCTCTACTCATAGGGCTTGCCCTGCTGACTCCTGATCATGCGGGTGGTCCTCCTGTGGACCCTCTCCATGTTGTCCACATCCCTCCTGAAGTGTGGCACCCAGAACTGAATGCAATACTCCAACTGCAGCCTGACCAGTGTTGCATAGAGGGGGAGGATCCCCACACTGTCAGCTCATGTTCAATATGTGTAAATATATGGCATCAATAATGACTCCAAGATCCTTTTTTTGCCTCTGCACTGACGGGAAGGGAGTTCCCCAGCCTGTAGGTATGCTGCTGGTTCTTCCTCTCCAGGTGCAGTACCTTGCACTTGTCAGTGTTTTACCCCATCCTGTTCTCATCCGCACACCCCTGTAACCTGTCTAGGTCCACTTGCAGCCTAGTCCTCCCTTCTAGCATGCCCACTTCTTCCCACATCTTAGTGTCATCTGCAAATTTGAACAGGGTACTTTTTACACCCTCATCTAAGTCACTGATGAAGATGTTGAACAGTGCAGGCCCAAGGACCGAGCTCTGAGGAAACCCACTGCCCACATCCCTCCAGGTCAAAAATGACCCATCCACCACCACGCTTTGGGTGCAGCCCTCCAGCCAACTAGTGACCCATTTGACTGTGTAGGTGTCGATGCCACAATCCCCTAGTTTTTTAAATTCTTCTAATTTAAAAAAGTTAAACCATTTATTAATAAGTCAAACAGTGTAAATTATTCCTTTATGTAAATTTCTAGCATTTATAAGATAAAATGTATACATTAATAACAAAAGCAATGTGGTAAGTACAATTCCAAATCATAATAGATTTTGTAATTTATTTCCTGAATTAATTTTCTCTATTTATTTTCATTTGTGAAAGGCATTCATAATAATAATTGAGCTTGGACGTTCAGCTACAGCTCTTGTAAACATATTTCAATACTTTAAGAAGGGATTATTTGTTGTATCTTTATGTAAACTAACGTGTTATTCTACAATACATCTGTATTTTATGATTACTTGCTTAGGCTTACCAAGTTATTAGCATTCATCAAGAGTCTGTTATAGAACTTGATTACCTTGTGTATTATAGTGATAGATCTACAGCCATTGTGGTAGTATTACAACTTGTACCACTGAAGCATATTAATCTCTTATGAATCAGATCAAAGTTAGCAGTACAGCACAGTTCAAGAATAGGGTCCTTACAATGTTCCAACAAATATTGGTATACGTTGTAAATGATGCCAAATTATGTCAACCACTGATTTGAGGGCAAGTTAAAATATCAAAGAGGAGTATGTCAAAATGATTAACTGTGTAACATGGGACATTTTCAAATCACTGGAGGAAGTAATCTATTCTGTAAAAGTAACAATATTTTGTGTTAAAAAAGAGACTACATTATAACACAATATTTGGGAGATCACAGACTCTTTCTTTTTCTCTTTCTCCCTCTCTCTCTCAGGTTGCAGGTAGAAACCAAAGACCATTATGGACAGAGCATAGCCTGTATGAAGTGGCAGCACATTATTGTGCCATTACCAAAGTATCCCAAAGAAGAAACTCAGGTTTCAAGGAGATAATTGCCTCCCTACACTTTGTTTGTCACAGTGGACAAGTAACTTACCATATTTACTCAAATGCAGAACAAGATTTTTTTCCCCCAATTGGCATGGGAAAAAAATCCCCTTATTTCATAATGTCATACAAGGGAATCTCACTAAATACACTGTCTGAAATTAAACTGCTGCAAAAAGTAGCATGTGCTCAGCAATATAAAACCAATTATTAAGTTTATTGAATGCAACCAACACTGGTCATGACTAGAAAACACATGGCCCACGTTGGGCAAACATGCTGATAGGAAACTTTTGTGTGTACGTGTGTTGTAGGCCTTAAAAAAAAAAACAACAAAAAACCCAAGGAGTTGCTCCCCCAGGATGGAATGAGCATTGGGCCTGGAGGTACTGTAGTACCAGACTGGCACTTGAGAGCAACCTTCAGCACCCTACCATGGTGCCAAAAATGCTGTTGGAAATATACCACAAGAAGAGATTAGTGCAGCCCTTATGAATAAGAAATATGGTAGCACCCATTGTCTGCAGTCGCCTTCACTGCTGACTCAATGGTGCAATGGTGAGGCACAGCATTGCATACATTTCAACTTCCTCTACATTCTCACAGCTGAACTATGCCTTTCGTCCCCATTTCCAATTATTCCTGTTTCTCCATCAGGCTTAAATACCTGGTGAAAATCACAAAACGGGGCTCCAAACAGTTCACCCCAAATCCCCTTTCCCCCCCTCCCCCCACCTCTTAGCATAGTGCATTCGATTAGTGTGGCCCCACCTTCAATGAAGTGAAGATGGATTAGTTTGCCCTGTGCCTTATCTGCACATATATTTTTTTTGGACCATCCCAGGGCTTGTGACAAGAATACAATTCCAGTCATAAGTGTGAGGGCGAATTAGCACAGGGTCCTTTGTTGGGTGAGGTATCTGGATTATACACAAATACTGAGCAGTGGAGAGCTGAAATGCTGTTGACACATGTGTGGCCCAGCCCAATGAACTATGTAATAAATCATGTGCTTTTGACTTTAAACTAATATTATGTCTAGTTTGTATTGTATGTAAATAGGTTCCAAAGTGTGTTTATGAAGTACCTGTGCTACAACTTACAGCAGTTTAAAAAGAAGGTAACATGAAATAATCCTGGATGACAAAGTTCATGGTCACTACATGCAAATTGCTCCAGCCATGTTTAATTTCAAGTTTATTGTTTTCAAATTTGCCCCCTACTTTTAGGTGGTCAAGGAGACCAGAGTCTGATAGTAAGGACAGGGGAAAGGGGCTGCCAGGAGAAAAAGCTGAGGGAGGCAGTGATCAAAGGGGCTGCTTGACCTCCCTAAATTTATTTTCCCTGCTGTAGCAGTGGGAGAGGGACAAAATCATGGCAAAACTACAATAATTAGATTTCATACCTGGAAAATTATAACAAATTTATACATTTTATATAGATGGAATCTGATTATTGGGGAATTGTGTTATAATCGGGGTTGTCTTCTATTTGAGTAAATACAGTATCATTGACTTTTATCTGGAATAGTTTATTCCATACCCTGCCTAATACATCAGCCATAGTAGTAAAAGTAAGGCACCATCCATTTCTCAGTCTTCACAGCTAAAAAAAGTCTATGTACCACACAGAGCTGTGAGTGGGGGAAAAAAAATGTTCTCTCTTCCTTCTCTGTTAGCTCCTGCAATCAAGGTCAGAATCTAACTCTGACAACTTAAATCCTCTTGATATTGATATAGGCATTATCTCATTGCTGTGCTAACCATAGAGGTCTTCCAAAGTACAAGTAGATGCCTAAAGCCATACGCAAATGCAAGTAAATTAAATTTGCTTTGCATCTAATTCAAAGGCTACATTCTCCAATGCTATTGCTTTACATCAAACTTGCATTCTTTCTTCTAATGGACTTCACAGGAGACTATTAACCCAGTGCAAGGAAGGTTTTGTGCTGCTGGTGAGGGAGGAGAAGCTAATAATTCTACTCCCCCACCCTGCTTCCTGTTTTTAGGAGAAAAGGTTAATGTTGAAATATGCTGTCAGTCAGAAGTCCCAGTTCTGTACTGATCCTTAGGGAATACAGAACTGAGAAATCAGTCCTGCGCAGGCCAGTACTAATACATGGAAAGGTGAGCTTTAAATGTGCATACACAACTTGCTCTATACTTTATCAAAAAAGCTAAACTTTAGGATCCAGCCTAGAATATTTATTTCAAGTTATGGCTGTTGTACTGAAAACTATTTTTGATTCTAGGTATATTCCAGGCAGAAGGTTTATATATTAGGATAAACAAATCATTGCACTTAGATATGCAGAAATAATTGTCAGCAAAATATATGAACCTTGAGTACAAAAACATTTGTAATATTTATAGTTTTTAGGTTCCAGCCAACAGTCTGAGTATAATGAGAAGAACTGTGTTAGACACATATTCATTTAATACAAGGAAAATAAATAAAACTGAAAAACATTAGATGGCACTGTATAATAAATAATTCATGACCTATTGTCATTAAATGGTATAATGGGGGAAGAATTATTGTTTGATAAAGATGCATGGGAATTTAAATATCTGTTCTTTCAGATAACCCACTGATAGTAATAGCTGGAATGATACCCTCCTCTTTGAGGGAAACAAATGTGATTATGTCATTATTTGGCTAGAAATACATTTTTCAATTAACTTCCTTCCAAAATGATAACAAAACAAACAAAAAACCCAATAATAGCATAGCAAATTACTTGTCTGAGTAACACATTATGTTATGCACATATATACTACTAGGTAACACAATCTTCATAAAAAAGTACATTTGGAAATTTTTCAAGGTTTTAGTACAACCCCTTAGTAAAAAGAACTTGATAAAATAAGTCTAATTCTCCAGTAAAGCATATATGGTTCTCAAAATGTGTCACAATACTGATAATTAAGTTTCACACCATCAAGTAAGGGAAGCTTGCAATGCTTTCTTTCCTCTGTTCTATAGCTGGAGGCACTGGGCAGCAATGTAGGTTAGGCAATGTCTTTAAGGCCAAGAAAGAAGTCAATGATAAAGCCAGAAATACATGCTAGAACACAGGAAAAGAATGGTGAAATCAGCAAAGTTTGGGGTTTTATGAGCATTTGAAACTATGTACAAAATATTGAGCATGCACATTTATTCCTGCAATGTTATCCAAGTGCTTGTTTACACTTGCAATGTAAAAAGGTTTGGTGCACACAGGAGAGAGTCAATAGGTTTCTCAGGCCCCTTATGCACCTTACTGGTATTGTGCAATCAACTAGTTAAGATAATTGGACATAATGACAAGCTACAAGTGCAAAGTAGCTATCACACAATAAAAAGCACCAACCAGACATAAATTTAGAAATGTGTACTCACTTTATAGCTGGCTGCCATTGAGTTTTAATTTGCACATGTAGCAAGGTCTCCCCTCTGGGCTGGGGAGACAGGGGTGCACCTTGAGCACCCAGGGCTGAGAGAGCTAGGTCTACTGGGGACTCTCAGCCTCAGCAGCTGTGTACTCTGGGTCCTGGCAACAACCCATAGCTCCTGGGATCCAAGCCCCACAGCTGCAGATACTGGGTCCCTTCAGTGTACCTTCTGGTAAACCCCTGGGGTGGGAGGATCGCCACTGCAACAATCTACCTGCTCCCAGGGGCATGGGAAACTACAGGATGGGAGGACTGCTACAGGGGTTATCCTTTGGCCTCGGTGGTTTTCTGCACCCCTAGGATGGAGGAGATTTCCCTGCAGTGATTCCCCCACCCTAGGGGTTTCACACACTTCTGCAGTGGGCAGATTGCAGTCCCACTTCCCCAGAGGTGTATGGGGAACACTTACAGCTGAGGAGTCCCTCAGTTGGGGTGTGTGGGGCTAACAGCCATAGGAGCTTGCTTTCTGGTGCCCCAACAACAAGGAGTGAATAGGATCTAACATGCAATCCCACAATCGTGCTTCCTGCTGTACACATGGCATGGCAGGAGCTGCAATTGTGTAAATATTGCATTAAATCCCATCATGCCTTTACCAGCATGTGTGGCGGGGGGGGCACATATACTTCAGGATCTATAGTTGCTTATAGATTTAAATATGTGGAAACTCCACTGGTTTGCCTATGCATCACAGCCCTGATTCTCCTGGGCGTGTGCTTGGAACCTACACACCTTTGGGCAATCTTTTTCTCTCAGCTGCTACTAATTCTAAGAAAACTCCTCTTGTACCTCTCTTGTATATAGTTTCAAGCAAATTGATCCAAAATGAACCAACAGGGTCTGACAATCTCTAATTCCTATGTATTATCTTGATAAATTATTGTATTGTCGTCCACTTTTATACAGCAATTAGTGTCATTACATCTAATTACATAATCAGTGTGAATTCATGTAACCACAAAATAGAATATGTAATTACCTATACTTTGTTCCACTGGAAAGTATGACAAACCCATCAAACCTGTGGGAACTGGAACCTCAGCAAAGCATTTGACAAAACATGTTTTTACTTCTAAAGACCAGCTACTCTCATCACAAGGTACAGTGCATGACAGAACCAGAATGAAACAGGCAAGTTATGTATCATTGTATTGCCTCCAAAAGCTGGCAGGTTGATTTTTTTGTGTTTAATTAGCTCCTATATCAAAGAACTATTTTTCATGTTTTATTTCTCTCCTTAACTCCTAGATTTCTTCCACACTTCTTCAAACCAAAGCAATGATAAAAAAAGAATGCAAGGTGCTTAGAAACCATGACTTCATTCCATATGAATCTTTTTAGGAAATAAAATATATCACTCCAAATTTGCTAGGTCCTACATAGTAATTCGGTGAGAGGTGAGGAACACATTGGTTCGTTCATCCCTGAATCCACCAGGACTGATGCACTAGGCTGTTTTATAGATTTCCACGTCAAGTGTTACAGGATCCCTAATGAACATTGCTAAGGTTAGGAGGTCTCTGCCTAACCTACTTTTGTCCTTTATCCAGCCTTTATCTAAGAGGGTAGGCAGAGGTGTTGTTACAAGAGAAAGCCATTCTAGGTCCATCAACCAAGTTCCTGTCTCCTTGGAAATCTAAGCTGCCTATTTCCAGACAGAATTTTGTTTCCTCTGTACTATCAAAATGGCATAAATGCCCTTGAATGTACTTGAGAATCTGGACTGATGTCTAAATCATTGCTATGAAGTAGAGATACAGAGGGAACTAGCAAAAAGATCTATGGGAGAAAACTGCTTGGGAGAGGTAAAAAAAAGAGTTTATAATGAGGTAGGAAATGTTGATGCACATTCTTTTTATGAAGTCTATGTGGTGCAAGCCAGTGCAGCAGCAAAATGTCTCAGTACATGAGAAATTTCTAACCAGAAAATATATAATTGCAATTATCTCCAATTCTTACAAAAGGAGCATTTTATGCCATGACAAAAGCTGGCACAGAGGAAAATTAGTAAAGGTAGGGATTGGGGGGATGGGAGGTGGAATCTTTATTTTTAATATTTGGGGCAGCATAGTGAAATCTGCCACCTAACAATCAAGGGCATGGGGAGCTGGAAGAAACAGGCGTACAAGTGCAGAAAGCATATTTCTATCATGTGATCTGATGATGTTTTGATAAATTAGAAAGTACTTTTAAATCCTCAAAAGTATGCAAGCTTATAGTATGATAGGCAGCTAAGACCTCAAATCATATTTTTCAAAATGTAATTTTAAAATGTAATTTTAAAAAATATGATTTGAGGTCTTAGCTGCCTATCATACTAAGAGTTTCAGGAAGACTTCTTGATAATTCTGTAATGATAGCAAGAGCTCTCTCAGACTTAAAAAATGAGAGCTATTAAAATGAGGCACATCCTATTTTCGGTCCTTCACAACTTCTCCCATTACTCCCCACCACCAATTGTCCTTCATGCCTCAGTTGCTCATGCTTGTTCTCCACCCATAGCTGTTACTTATGTAATATTTTCACAGAAAGGAGACATAACCTTTATATAAAAATATATGGAATTTTCCATGGATTTTCTTCTACACGAGTTCAAGGATTTTTTTTTTTACCCATCAACATTTATAAAATCAAATTAAAGGTATCCATACATGATTGTCATGATTCATACTGTTTTTCAAATGGTCTTGAGAAATCTGTGTTTCAGAGACTCATACTTTTGCCTAGAGAACCACTCTTGGTGTGTGCTCCTGAGCACTACAGAAACTAATAGAAATTCAGAAATAATCACTATGCACAATTATTGTAAAGCCTACTTTAAAAAAAAAACATGACACACTTCTTTTCCATTCTAGCATCATGTCTTTTGCATTTTTATTTTCCATGCTGTGTGCTGCCTCCTAACTGGAGTCCTGAACATCAGTCAATAAGGATCTATAAATTAAATCAGTGCAAATAAAACAATTATTCTATTATTTTTCTATAGTAAAAAAAGAGTGGAAACTAAGAGCTGGCATTTTTTGAGGAGTGCCTCAAATCTTATAAGGGGTACCCCAGGCCTAAAAATCTTCAGAACCGCTGCTCTGTCACAACAAGCATCTCCTTCTCCAATCATTCCTGGTAAAAAAAAGTGTTTTTTGAAAAAAGGTACTTAAGTGTCTCCCATTCAGAAAAGGTTCACATGTTCTATAATCCAAGTAAAGGGACCTACTTCCTGGTAAAACTGAGTAAAACAGCTAAACTCCAGAAAAGAATGAACATGCTTGCCTTCAGTATTTGGTCAATTTGCCCAGTTCTCCTGTCAATTTCATAAATTTTTATAAGTATCTCAGAATGGGATTGTCTCTCTCAGGCACTGTAATGGGAGCCAGGGGTCTGGGACAAAAGTGTCATAAACCAGTTTGACCCAAATCAGTTAAGTCTGATACTACATTCAATCAGGTTTATCTTAAACCAGTTTCAGCCATTTTTAAACTGGTTTATGTACACTAAGCTTTTGTTCCGTTACAGGTTTAAACCAGTTTATGTATAATGTCTGTCTATAGCCTAGGTACCTAACTCAGAACTTTCTTTCTAGTATTGGGGAAGACATGTAGATGTTAGGCACTGCAATACTGGGTGTCACAACATCTAGGTCTCTTTGTGAATCTGGGCCTAACTTATACATTCTTCTCTTTACCTATAGAGAATGAGTCAAGGAAGGGGTTAGAAAACTTGCTCAAATCTGTAGTATAAAACAGATCATTTTAAGTGGCGGCATTAGAAACAGGAGCTCTTAAATCAGGTGAGTGTTATCAGAACCCTCAGCACATATATACTCCTTAAACCAGGAAACAAAAAAGCTATTAGTTAACTTCATTAAGGCTGCATCTAGACGAATGCAACCATGCAGTATGTGGCACCACAGATCCATCCGTGGCACCATACACCATGCATTCAGGTGGCCTCCGCACTGCAAGGTAGCCATGCAGGGGGGAGGGGTTTGATCCCAGAAGATCCTGGGGTCAAAAAAACCTGTGGGAAAAGTGGAGCAGCACACATGGGGGCAGTGTACGCCACCCAAAACCAGAGCTTGGCTAGCCAGAGCTGCACTCAGCTGCTGCTGCAGCTTCCCAAGGTCCCCCAGAGCCCATGTAAAGCTGCTGGGGCTAGCACAATTGCTGGCTCCAGCTTCCTCTACCCTACCCAAGGTAATTTGTCATGTCCCAGAGGGCGTTCCCCAGGGGCAAGTAGCAGCCATTGTTTTTTGTCTCTGGAGAAATGAACTTCCACGCTTGTGTGGACACAGCCTAAGATATCATATATCTGCTGTAATTGACATATATTTGAGACTGTTATGCTATGAATTAAAATACCATTATGACCATTAGTAATAATACTAAGAAAAGTCTTATATTATAGTTTATTTAACTGCTATTACAGAAGCCTAAGTCAGGGGTATGATGTTGCTAGTTGTTAGTGAAAGAGCTTAAATTTATGAATCTAACTTTATTCTCCCATTTTTTAAAATCATTGGCTTATGAAATCTAAAAATAGATTTTTACAATAGTCTTAACCTTCCTTTTTGAACACAGATCTTTCTATACATATATGGGGAAAATATATTTTTATTGCACATAACACGTAAGCAGTAGCAATTGTTTTCCGAACAGCAAACCCTTCAAGTTATAGGTGCTTTTTAAAAAAAGCTGAGGCAATAAAAAGGTCCATTTGCTTCCTTATAACATACTCTTATGTCTGATTACTTCATGGCCCCTCATTGTGCAGCAAACTCCACAGCTCGCAAAAGTTTGGTGTAATCTATGATGGTTTTTGAACTAATGGCTCTGTGCAGAAAGAAAACAACAGAGTCAACAGTGCCACCCTGTTCAGGATATCAATTTACAAGTATTTCAACTGGATTTTAATTTTCATTAAAGGTGTTTGACTGATCAGACACTGAAGACTTCTATGCCTACCAAAGAGAAAGGTGCAATGCGATTAATCATCCGCAGAAGATTTTTCAGACTAGACCTAGAGGGAGAATTCTTTAGAGGCAAGATCAGAATACTTTTTCCATGGAAGTTTGATGCTTGGTCTTTCTTCATAAACTGCCAAAACTCTCATTAGGATAAAGCTAATTAATGCCAATTGTTTTGTGAACAGGTGACTACACAGCAAATTGAACCATGACCCTTTACTCACTCACAATATAAAAGAAATCAGCTATCAAATATAATGGTTGAGGAAAAAGTATTCACACAGGGAGAATTCATAATAAAGACCTAGATATAAATAGATCTATTTATCATCCATCACATTGGGCATCCCATTTTTCTCCTCTTTCAGCTATGACTAAGGAAGGCTAAACCACTGATCCAAAACTTGTCTTTAGGGTTAACTCAGTATACATTTTTGAAAACTTGAATAATGGAGTGAAGACAACTGGGAAGAAAAAATGAAGAAGTAATATTGGAATGAATGGTATGATTTGTTCACATGTAAATTTATGCTGAGTAGTTTTGCTTCAGTGACTTGTTATAGTCATATCCCACTCTCTAAAACTATTCAGAACAAGATTACATATTGTCAATATGCATTAGGAGCAAAAAATTGAAATATAAAACTTTATGTTTAGAATCATAAACCAGAAATATTTCTTGGGAATAATTGCACAGATAGTATATATAGTATAGTTCAGAAAACAGATATTTCCTGTTAACAACATAGATTTCACTAATCCCAAGATCTAGGTCTTTTATATCAAATCACAGTTTATTTATGAACAGTTCAGCTAAAAACACTTGAAAACAAATCTTTCTTTTTACCACTAAAACACCACGTTTTTCAGCCTGAAAAAAAATCTTAGTAGAAGAATTAAAATGAAACACTGCAAAACATATCAGTTTATGGTAAACCAATCTGGTATTTTATGCAGAATGGAAAAAAACATTCTTTTACATGATTGCAGAAGACTTGCAAAATAATACACACTCTTACAAACAACTTTTCTCAGCTGTCCTTCATAATTCCCACTCCCACTACACTTTAGTTTCCTTTCCACTGGTCTTCCTTATTCATAAGGTAACTTGTCTCTCTTATTTCCCCCTCTCCATTCTATTACCCTCTTTTCCTCCCATCTTCTTTAGCCACAAATTACTTTGTTCATTCCCTAGGGGTTTCAACAGAGACTTCCAGAGCTGGAGCCCAGAGAAGCCCTCACCCAAATGTCCTTATTACCCCAGTTATTTCTCTTCTCAACAGTCCAATACCATACACTCCTTGGCAGTTTTGTTGCATTTACCATCCATTTTTTAACCTTTTCCCCTCACACAGGCTAGGTACAGACATTGCACTTTTTCTAGTTCCAGTGGTCAGAAACTGGTCTGTACATGTAACAAAACAGAAGTCTGGGGTCTATCAACTGCTCTCAAAGTGGCAGATCCCAGTCTAAGATTGACTTGGATCCATGTAGTATCAGACTTATTCAACTTAGGCTAGATGGTGCATTAAACTTCAGTGCCAGGTGCCGAGGTAGGTCACTGTCCACCAGTATCCCAGTTGTCTGTGTAACCCATGTGAGCCCTGACTCATAGGGAGCTGCTACTTGGTTGCTCCAGACCAGCACCTAGCTGGCCTTGCCCCTTGAGCTCTCTAGCTGTCAGCCAGGCAGGACAGAGATGGGAGGGACCAGGGCTTGCAAGCTGCTAGGGGAAGGCAATACCAGCAGCACACACTGCATTCCCAGCTAGGCAGGGGACACAGAGTGTTGCACCTTGCCCTAAGCCCTGGGATCCTGTGCTACAGCATCTTTGAGAAGGGCTCAGAGGATTTCCCCCCCTCCCCTATACACACACACAGTGCTGCCTCCTGTGCAGCAGTAAGGCTCAAGTCCATGGTCAGGGCAGTCATACCCCCATGGCTGTAGTGCTTGGCTGGGGCAATTTTAGTGTGGGAACAGGGGAGGGGGAGGAGAGGGGTTGAGCGGTGTGCCCCTGTGCCAGCATGAGCTGGCAGCAGACCCTTCCCTGCTCCTGTTCTTCCACAAGAATTGTCCCCTGCCTAGCGAAAGGAAGGAGGGGCAGCCATGCCCTGCACAGCTTCAGCTCCTAGTAGGAGGCGATTCTAATGTGGAAGCAGGGGTCAGGGAGGGACCACTGCCAGCTCAGCCAAGTACAGGGATCCTGATTCCCCTTCCCATCTCTGTTCCTGCACTGTAACTGGCCCCTATCAGGCACTGCTGCTGCAAGGGCATAGCTATCCTTGCCTTGTCAGGTGGGGGTTGATTCCAGTGTAGGAACAGGGCCACAGGCCAAGAAGTCAAGTGAGGCCCCATCCAGCCTCACCTGGTGCTTGAGCAGTGACTCCTGCCAGCTGGGCTGGCTTGGCTCATGCTGGAGAAAGGTGGCTGCCATCTCAGTCCAGTTGTGCACATGGACACACTTCTCTTCCACCACCCATTGTGGTGCTAGAATCACCCTCCCACACACATCAGGTGTTGCAGGCTGCAGACCCCTTCCTCTTGGCCTAGAGCTCCACAAAAGCACAGGAGGCAGTGCTGGATGGTGGTGGGGGATGCAAGAATCCTGCAAACCCTTCCTGGAGCCACTGAAATGCAGAGGCTTAGGGTATGGCAGGAACACTCTGTGCCCCTAACCCAGCTGGGAATGCACAGTTTACTGCTGGCACCATCTGCCCCCAGCAGCTCATGAGCTCCACTCTTCCCACTTCCTTTTTGCCTGGGTTTGACCTCAATGCTTCCATCCCAGACAAAGCCCAGACACGCCCATACCACTGAGTGGGGGTGAGCATGCCTCCTTCTGTTACCTGCATGCTATAAATATATAGACTTAAGCCCATAATGGATAGAGTCTTCTGATTAGAATCTTTTCTTCATTTTGTAAGTTGTGCTAACTTTTATGCCAATTTTGAAGTATCTTTTGATCTATTTTTTTCTAGGAAATAGCTTTTATCATTTCAGGTGTTAGATTTTCTGCTGTCATTGTTTCTTGCCACCTGGTTAAACTGAACCTCATATGGTATTTGTCTTTAGAAATACTATACTAATCAGTGTAATGCATCCTTAGGCAGAGATCCATTAACAGGTCAATTGCAACTCTACACTGAGCGTTCACTCATGCAATGAAGGTCACTGTGTGAAATGTAAAGATTGATGGAGAATACAAAAGTATTAATCAAAACTGTAGATGTGAAAAGGATTTAAATGGAACAAGGAAGATTACACCTACACTTCTGCCCACACTTCAGATTTCATAAGGTATATACTGACTGTCTACAGATTGTCACGTTCACATTCATCTTGACTTCAAAAACAGTAGGGCAGATTCAAACCTCCAAGTTCAACAAGAGATCTGTAAACTTTTGAAACAATAATGATACTTTCATGACAATGTTGTCTTTTCTCAAAATACTTCCTCTCACCCTTCTACTCTTCTCCCTAAAAGTGTTTTTTATTCACCCCTGTCACAGCACTAAGGTGCTCTGTCCCTAAGGAGGGGAAACCGCTAGGGAAAGATCCCTAGCAGTGAGTCAGGAACCCAGCTGTCAGTCACCAGGGCAACTAGAGTAGTTAGTGACCCACACCTGCCGACAGCCAGCTGACCAAAGGGTAGGGCAGGGCCTGGCACATATAAATCCCATGAGTGAAGCTAAGTAGGGGGTTCCCTGCCAGCAGCCAGGGAGAAAGGAGCTCTCCCTGAGTAAGCTGAGAAGAGAGGTCTGACTGTAGGTACAGCCCCAAGCTGAGTAAAGGATAGAGCATCCTTGGGGTGGTTTGAGTAACATTGTTATAGCTGGGCAGCTTCAGTTTATGTTATAGCCAAGAGGCTTGTGCTTTGTTGACTGCTTAAAACCAGTGGTTTGGGTGAGGCTATTAGGGGATGGAGGAGGCCTCATAGGGTGTGGGAACCCCAGCACCAGAAGTAGTGCAGCATTTGGGGTGCAATGACCCCCAACCCCAGAGAGGGGGACTGGTGAGAAGGTGTAGTACAGAACAGGGCCACAGAGGACAAGGAGGCCAAATTATATAACAAGGCCCAGACTGAACAGCGTCAGTTCCACCTGCAAGGCTTGGGGCGTAGTAAAGGGGTGGTTGGAGCCACGCATAGCCCATAAGGCTAGGGTGCTCTGAAACACCCATTGTACCATCTAACTTGAAGCGGGACCTACCAGGGGTTCAGGAATCCACGGGATCTGAATATCCAGCAGAACATGACCAAGAGGATGTAAAAGGCAGCCTCCCAAATATATGTTTGATCATCAAAGATGTGGTGGGTGAGAGTTGAGGGTGCCCATTAGGTCAGCTTGGCATGGTAAAGGGGGCCTTAGGAAGATCATGGCCATCTTACTAGACCCCATGCTGTGACAACCCCAAAAATTCTTGATATCGCTCAGTATAAAAAAAAATATTTTTCTGTTCCCTTACTTGTTTTGCCATTGTTACTATCAATAACTCGTAGACTTTACTTTCTAAGTTTAGGACTCTCAAACCATTATAAAAGCATTTCTCCCAACCTTCTACTGTACCATCTTTTGCACTATTAAGTTGAGCAGAGTCCTTGAAAAATACTCATGTTGTCTTTCTATCACATCTCAATAACTGTGGCTGAAGTCACTTAACTGTCACATAAGCTATGTTTTTTTTATGACCTTTTTCATCAAATGAAAAAGGCAATGCAAAGAGGCTGTGTAACGTATACTAGTCATGCTATAAATATATAGACTAGAGCAAGAATTTAATGTATCTTAGAATTTTTCAGGTAAATCAGAGTAGTCACTGCTATGTTTTTCACATTGGGTGTGAACAAGCATTCAAAAGATACAAAAGGAGTCTACTTGTTTCATTCTCCTGGTAGAAAAAAACTACTGGAGGAGCATTGTACAAGTGTTACAGAGCTTGACTAGGTCCTCTGCAGACACCCTGAGCTGCTAATACCACCTAGCCAGGAGACCTCTGTGCACATATCCAAGTGTGTTTTGAAGGCTCCCCTGTCTGTCTCTGGAGACAGCTGACAGTAAATAAGGGCACAGAGCTGATTGGCTGGCCACCCCAGAAGACCACATCCCCCAACCAAAATACCTTCTCCTTCCCTCCCTCCCTCTCTACCTTTCAGCTGCTAGGCTTTAAGGCTACCTATACATATAATGGTTCATGTTCTAATTAGAACATGCCAGAGAAGACTTGATTAATTGAGTCTATACCATGTTCTAATTAGAACACTCCAGCATGACCTCACCATTGTGTATAAACCCCCACATATTTTAAAATGGCCTTGTCAAATGTGGTTTAAATTCTAAACCTTGTCAAATGTGGTTTGGATATAGCATCTCACACCCATTTTTAAACCTGCAGGAACTTAATACACATGATGGTGAGGCATTTTAATTAAACTGGTTCTCTGGGAACTGTTCTAATTAAAACACAGCTCCCCACCCCCAAGGACATACATAAGCAACCTAAGACAGAAGGCCCAGAACAGGTCTGCTGTCTTTTCAAACTGTCAACTTCCCCTCCAGAAGTCTGCAGTCAACCCCTACTCCTCTGGCATCAGCTGATGGACCCAGTTCACTCACAAGCTGAGTGAGCTTGGATGGGGTCAGGTGCTGCCAGGTCAAGATCAGATCCTGCAATGGCCAGGTGCAGAGGCTGGTATCTAGGCACTTTGGGTCTTCTGTGATTGGACCTAAATCATCCAGACTCTTCCCCCTCCTGGATCCAAGGTAAATAGACCTGGCCAACTTTCTCTCAAGTCCTGCCAGATTTAAATCATCTTTTCAGGTAGGGTCTGGGTCTATGTGGGCTCCAGGGACAGCAGGGGTGAGTCAGAGGGCTTCAGGGACAATGTAGGTAGAGTGTGTACAGCCCAGTTCCATTTGGAGTTGGGTCAGGGGGCTGCAGGAATGTTGGACCTGGGATCAGTGGGGTCTGTGCCCCTGGAAGGGGTGGTTCAGAGGGCTTCTAGTATGGTGGAGACAGCCCGTCTGCGTCTGGATGAAGTTTGGTGGCGGGTACTGTTGGGTTATTTTCCCCCGCCTGCTCAGGGTCAGGGGAATTGACAGCTGCATAGCCCTAGGGCTCTGAAGAGGGTCTGGAATTTCCCAGTCCAAAACTAGAGGGAGGGATTTTTTTTAATGTTTTTTTTTAGTTTGACCAGAGCAGTGAAGTCCAGCTGAGTTGTACTGCAATCTTGAAAGAAAGTTTAGCATTTCTTACATTATTAGAAAATATATTCTTTTTTATGATTCAGAGGGAGAGGTCTATGACAAAATTAACCTTGGCAAGCATAATACCCATATTACTGGCAACAACTAATATTCTTATGCTAATTTTCTTTCTTTTCAAGGGTTGAAGAAATTCAATAGCAGCTAGGCTTTGCTCTTTCACTGACCCCAAATTTTTAATGATTAAAAATTCCACAGGAAAATTCAGTAAGGCCCCAAATTTTAACCATTTTTTTTACTACAGCTATGATATGCTTAAGTGAACTAGTAAAGAGTCAAAAATCAGTGCTGGTATTACAATTCAGTTAACTTTCCACTATAGGCAAAAAGAAAGGGTTTCAAGTTTCTGAAAGATCAACTCTTTTCTAAATACATTTATTCCATCATAGTGTAACCCAGGTACACACAAGGGTATGCCTGATTCTCAACTGAATGGGATGGGTCAGCAAGAAGGGGTGCGGTGAGAGGGATGCCAGAATTTTGAATGGATTCCTGTTTCCCCTATAGAGTTAGCCTAAGCCCAAAGTTCTTAACTATGTACAATTTATTGAGTTATAAAACTAAATAATACACACACACACACACACACACACACACACACACACACACACAGAGACAGAGTGAACATTAACCAATAACCAAGGTCCAACCGTAAATAACACTATTTACCCATCACAATAAAACAATGTCAGCAGCACAAACAGAATCTTAATAACATCTATTCCTTAATATAGTCACCCAAGAGATAGTCCTCCTTCCAATGGGGTCCCTTGAGGGGGGGGAATGTCCAAGAAGCACCAGGGGTCCTTCCCCTTTAGTGCCTTGACTAGGTTGGGGGCTGCTCAGATAACCCTTATCTGGGTTTGCCCACCCCAAACA
Organism: Caiman crocodilus; assembly: GCA_030014935.1. Lineage (NCBI taxonomy): Eukaryota > Metazoa > Chordata > Crocodylia > Alligatoridae > Caiman > Caiman crocodilus. The sequence goes on from JAGPOW010001338.1 coordinate 55,449,220, forward strand.
TCTTTCCTCTGTGGGACCCAAGGGCCCAATGACTCATGCTTCCATAGGTGGAGGTGGTCAGGGAGCAGCTTGATAGAGTCTCCTCTGCTGGGGCTCCTCTCCAGGCCTCTCCTGTGCCACTGGGCTCCTCCCCACTCTGTGCCCCACTCTGGGCACAGAGGTCTCAGCTCCTCTCAGCTGCTGGACCACTGCTGCTGAATGCTGGGCCTCATGGTGCAGCACTACTATTTCCCTGTGCCCTGGCTCAGCACCAAGGGCACTTTTAGCACAGGCCAGGCCCTTCAGGCTCTGGCTAGCCATCTTCATGATGGGTGGCTAGTCCAAGCAGCCTCCATTGCTCCCTGGATCCCAAGGATCAGGCCCACGTGCTGCCCTGCACACCATGGGACCTGGCTGCTTGCTGGAAGATGGGGTCTGAACTGCCTCCCTGCAGCCCCCAAGGCCCTTTCCCTACTCACTGCCCTGTGCACTGTATTGCAACCCTGGCAGGGCTAGTGGACCGGCTCAAGACGCCACTTGCGGCTCCCAAAGCCTGGACTCAGTGCACCAAACCATGCACCTTGATGGGCCCAAGCAGTCTCACAATGCTCCCAGGGCTGGGCATCCCCACACCATTCCCATGTGACATCAACAGCCCGAGCGTTCTCACACCACTTCCAAGGCTATTCATCTACTGGCGGCTTCAGAAGCCTTGGGCCTATAGCCCACTGGTGGAGAGCTCCCCAGCTCTTCTTGGCTCCACTCTTCTTGAGTCTCTCACCACATCTGCCCTTGTTCTGAGCACACATCTCCTTTTATATGTCCAGGGCTCTGCCCCTGAGGTCTTCCACATCTGACAGTTAGAGTCTTCAACCAAGTCTGGGGGAGCTCTTCTCCTCCTCCCCTCAGGAAAGGGGTGTGACTTTATTTTTCTTGCTGCCTCCTGATTGGTGGATGTGTCCACCAATCAAAACAGTAGGATCTCAAGGCTGGGACTCAACCCAAGCTCTGAAAGTTAAGCTTGCTACAGTAGCATTAGAAAACTGTGCTGCATTGTTAAGGGTGTGATACTTTGACTTTCCTTTTTCATTTCCTTGTGACAAGGTATTATATCTTTAGGTTACTGCCAAACATGCTATTGAAGTATAAAATAAACATTTAGCTTATTGAAGGTATATATGCACACCACTGAGAACCAACCAGTAATGATATAGAGCTGTTTGTACTCTATCTTTTTAAAATGAGCAAGTATTATTATATGCACCATTCATTATACAATTCCATCCTTAACATTAAAGAAAAAAAAAGACAGACTTTCTTATTCTTTACTTTTTACTTTTTTTTTTTAAACTTTACACAGTAACAGAATTTTATTAAATGTCACTGGCATGACTATATATTTGCCACCCCACCCTCAAAGTTTTCATAACTAAAATTGTTATGAAGTATAATCCAAACTTATCTACTTACCTTTACCTATCTGATTCTGAATATTTTGGCCTTATTTTCCAATAGAACTTCTGACTTTGGCCATGTAATTCACTGTACCACAATAGTAGAGAACAAGCATTAACAGTTTGAGAGTCACTGTGTCCTTAACATAATGCAAAACCTAACAAAATGCAGTATTACTCTGCAAAGCTGTCAGACAAATTTACAAGCTTGGGTAAAAATTTACTCACCCACTCTTGACATGATAGTAGCGATGAAGACAGCTATGAGATACCTATTATTTTATTTGCTCATCAAATATAACTACTGGCAAAAGGAAAGACTATAACTCTCAAATAAGTTGGTGGACTGTGTACTTATCTAAAAGCAGACTGACATTTGGTAATGGAAAACTAGAGATCACCATCTTAAATATGGAATGTTTTACATAGATTACATCCAAGCAATATAACAACAAGTCTGTGAGTGATGGAAGTCATATTGCACATTTCACAGCTTTTCCTAACTTCCAAATATTTGTTGTACTATCCAATCTCTTCCACTGAACAGACTATTAAATATAAAGGGGGGGGGAATTTATTGCTTACTAAAAACTAAAGAACTTATAATAGCTAGTTGTGTTTGGTGTTTTCTCATAAAATCAGAGTTGAACAGACAGGATGAAATCTTTTTACTAAGATGGTGCTATGGAGGAAGATTACTATTATTACTAAATGTAAGTGCAAACATTAATTTTCTGAAAAAGATATGCAAAACAATTGATGTCTCAAAAAATTTCACATTGGTTGGCTAACCAATAGAAGCTGAAATAACAATGTAACTATGATCGCCCCCTAGGTGAGGGTGCATCCAAATGAGCCCGCAAATGCCTCTTCCCAGATCTCAAAGCAGTTTGACATGCAGCAAGGGGCATGCTGTGAACAAAAAAAGCTCCCCACACTTTATATTTGCACCAGGGACTCAAAATTTGATATCTGGATATCCAGGTACCAAAGGAAAAAAAAAAAAAACAGAAAAAAGTGCTGCAGGGCATGGTCCAGGAACATGCCTGGAGGCAACCAGAGGCTTGGGTCCTCCAAAGAAACAGACACTCTGGTAGCTGGCCAGATAGTATTTATGCCTTTCCCTTGCCCCAGTGCTGCAACACGCTGCCTGCCCATGCAGGACAAGGAGCAATGCAAGCTGCAGTGACAAGGACTGACTTAATTCCGGGTAAGTAGGAGGTGGGAGGGACCATGAGTGTGCTGGGGGGACTGTGGCAGGGGGCAGCTCAGGAGGGTTAGGTCCCCCACCTGCAGGTCCCCCACATACCCCCTTGCATGGTCCCAGCTCCCCCACATGGTCCACATCTCAGCAGCAGCAGCATATGAGGCACTTGAAGCCTCCTGGCACAACCCCTCCCATACATGCCATGGGGGGCAGCATGGCTCGGCCCTAGCTGCCTGGCACCTGGCACTGCCTGTGCCATATTGTGCAGACCTGGACCAGCTGGGCATGGCAATGGTACCATATGTTTTTGAGCAACTCTGGGTTGCTCAGGCTCTCACTCAGGGCCCTGCACTACACACGGAGACCACGTGTCAGGCCAAACTAGATCCTGCATACATGGAAGTAGCCTGGCCCAATGACATGTGAGCCTGTGCATGCTGGATCTGGCCTGGCATGATGGGCAGTCCAAGTGAGTGGCATGGGGCCTGAGTGACAGCCTGAGTGGCCTGAAGCTGCCTGAAGGTGCATGGTGCTGTGCCCATGCAATGTGGCACAGGCAGCGCCAGGTGCTATGTGGCTGGGGCCAAGCCACAGTGCCCCCCACTGTCCAACACCAAATGGGGTGGCTGTGCCAAGAGGCCTTGAATGCTTCAATAACTGCTGCTGCTGCCAGTAAAATGTGGGTCATATGGGAAGCCTGGGCCCATGCTGGGGCTTATGTGGGCCATGTGGGAGTCTTTAGCCCCTGCAGGGGAGCGGGGCCCATGTGGGAGGGCTGGGGAGCAAGCAGGGGGGGACCACGCAGCAGGGCATGTAGACCCTGCAGGGGAGCATGTGGGCCCTGCAGGGTACTGGGGCCCTGCAGGGGGGAGCATGTGGGCTCTATAGGGATCCATCTGTAGCCCTGTGGGGGGGGCAGTCCAAGTGCGGTGCTGTGTGTGGGAGCTGTGCCCTGTGAGAGGGAAGGGGATCCACCCCTCCTGAGCAGCCCCCTAATCCTGCCACACTTACCCACACCCTCCATACCCCTTCCCACCCTGCTCCTGCAAACCCCACATTCCGCCATCACACGTCCATCGTGCCCAGCTGCCAGACAGGAGGAGACCTGCTGGCAGGAGCTGTGGCTGCAGAGGCAGCTGTCCCCACATCCTAGTTAGTGAAGGGGTTGGGGGAGCTCCAAATGTTCCTATGATAAGGAAACCAAAAGCAAATATCAAAACACATAGATATTTAGAATCCATTATATTATGATGATAGAGACACTGGTAGGCTTCCAAATTGCTTTTACAGTGAAAATATATTGATAAAACATTGTTCAAATTATCTCTTTCTCTCTCTGTCATGGCCTTTTGTTTTAATTGTGGAAGAACATGGCAGTGAAGCCAGTGGCAGGATTCGGGCAGAGGAACCTGCTCAGGGCTGGCACCCAGGACCCAGCTGGAGGTGGCTGAACTCCTGGCCACTTGGGGCAAGAAGGACATGCTTTGACAGTTCAAAGAAGGCCATCTCACTGAGAACATCTTCTGGACAGGTGGCACACGGCAGGATGGTGGCACACATAGTAGTAGTGCTCCTGTCCTGCCAAAGGCCAACTGTTCAGCTACAGAGGTGAAGATGCCTCTGCTATGGCCATGTAGTTTCCATCCGGGTCCAACAGGCATGCAGCCTTGGGGCTACATGCTGATGCAGGTAGCAGCAGGTAACAAGCAGGCCACAGCCCCACTGCCAGACTGCTGCAGTGGGTAGATGGTGCAGGGAATTCTCAGGGCTGCTTCGGCAGTCCAGCTGGCACAAGGGGTAATGTCCTCAGGTACCAACTGGCCGGGCCTCAGAAGCTCCAAAAAGCAAGTAACTACCCCTGTCTGCACATCTGGGAAGAGCTGGGCAGGGTTATTTAACCCCAAATGGCACAACTTACCCCACACCAAAGTGCATGTCCAAGCATGTGCACTGAGGCAAAACGCCCCAGCTCAAATTTATGCTGCTCCTATTTGAGCTTCTGCAAGTGCACATGCCTGTCTGTATGTGTGGATGTGCCCTGAGAGTGTTACTATTAATCTATCTCAATACTCATACATAACATAATATGTGCTTTCTTTTCCCAAGCTTGCTTGGGAGATGGACCTAATCATGAAAGAAAATTCCAGTACTACATAAAAAAATATTCTCCAACTAGAGGAATAAAGTATTACATCACAAACATAAATAAAACAAACCCGTTCATGAAAAAGTGATTATGAGTGGAAGTGTGTTTCTCTCTGATTCAGATACTCAGCCCATTCTCCCTACACACATGAGAATTTTTAAAACATTGTATGGTTTAAAAGGAAATATTTGAAAATGAGCAGTTAAATGAACAGTGCAAAGAAAACTTCATCACTCCCTTGCTATATGTAAATAAGCAGTAAACACATTGTTAATGATGCAGCTGTCCTTTTCAATAAGAAATTATTATACCAATTACTTGCTGGCATTTAGCTGTGTAACACAATTCTACAAGAAGGCTGAGTATGTCTTGTATCAATGTCACTGGTGGATTAGAAGGGGCCCCTCAGCCATCAAGTATAGTTCCCTGCATTAGCTGGCAATCATTAGAAATCCCCTCATCATTAGAAATTGGAATCATTGGAATTCCCCTAATCCCATCTGCAAACCCTCACCCCTTCATGCAGGGAATAATAGTTGGAACACCAGGAACTCTTTAGCATGGCACAGGTAAAAGCAAGGAAGACCTGGACCACTGCGACGACAGGGAAGCAGTTGGTTAATATATGCTCAGAAAATCCTAGGAAAAAAATGATTCTATGCACTACAGAGGAAGGCAATGCCAGCTACTCCTTCCTCCTCCCCAATCTATACCTGTATGACCTAGTAGAAAACTTCCTTCCTGAACAGAACTTTATTTATTTATCTATTTGTGTGTTTGTTTGTTAGGAAAATTTGTCATGTTCCAGGTCAATTCAGCCAAATCAATTCCAAATCTGTGAAGTTTTTGAGGACCATATGTGGCCCTACAATCAGCAAACATCCTCTACCTTCACCTGGGGCTTCAGATGCTTCCAAATCATTTGGCAGGAATCCTAAGTGCAGAGCCAAGCCCAGAGGCTTGGGGTTCGAATGCCCCAGAGTTTTGCTTGCTCTCAGCCGTATTGCCTCAGGAGCAAGCTAGGGAGGAGTCTCCATTTCCATAAAGTGGGTGTAAAGCCAAGATCTTCCCACTGGAAATGAAAGTGGGAGGTTAACTGCACATTATCTCTACCCAGGTACTACCCCTTGCCAGAAAAGCAGTTATCCCCAGTGAGTAGGAAAACCATCTTAGTGGTCACAGTATTTCCCCATGCTCTGAACAGAACTTTCTAAATGGAGTCTTACTAATGACTTTTACAATAGTATTAATAACTCCTGGCTTCTCCTGTATATATAGCCCAGATCACATACTCCAAGATTGCATCAGCCTTTTTAACAGTTTTGACATACTGGTTGGTTATGGTCATCCAATGATTGACCAATCCCTCTAGGTCCTTTTTTTCCTTTTGCACTTCATACCGTTAAACTTCATTCCATTTCAAATGCTCCGTTACACGAGATTATAAAAATTGTGACCAGGCTAGATCGTAATACCAAACAATAAGGAATATCACAGGTACCTGTTCTCCAGTAGGTTAACTCATCTCTCAGCGTAATCCCCTGTCAACTCCTTTTGAGCCACCTGCTTATCTACTTCACAATTACAGGATTGATTCCCACCCTCTTGAATTTGGTTAATATTTTCCCATTATGCATGGTATTGAAAGTTTTGCTTAGATCTAGATAAATTAAATCTGTTGCATTACCCTTAGCCAAGAAGTTCTTTATCTTATGATATAATAATATTTAGTTATCCTCTCATAAATTCATGTTATGTTTTGTCCGGTTTTACATTTCTTTCTGTATCTTTAGCTATTCTTTCACCCAGTATTTGTACTAATATCTTACATACTGTCGAAGTCAAGATAACAGACCCACAACTACCTAGGTCACTTCTTCCTCTTTTGAAAATAGGTATTATATTTGCTATTTTCCAGTCATATTTCTTCAGGGACATTATCCATGAACTGAAGATCCATACCAAAGGAATTGCTATTTCATGTCCCATTGCCTACAATATTCTATGACTAAGATGATTTGTCCCCTTGCCTCAATTTTGTGCTAGTAGGAAGTCTAAATTTTGCTTTCATCTCAGATATGGTAATTTCTATGTTCATGTCCTCAATGCCATTTGGTACCCCATCTCTATCATCTATATCTCGGCTGAAGACTGAGGAAAAACATTTGTTCAGTTCTTGCTCCAGGCCTGAGCTATCCTTGATATTCACTTCCTCAGCACTTAGTGGCCCTACTACTTCCCTTCCAATTCCTTTTAAATTACATATGGCCAAAGAAAATTTTTCTACTAGTATATATAACTGAATTCACAAACTAAAAATAGCACCTGAGACCCATGAGGCATTGTTTTTCATTAGAACATACTTTTTTCCATAGACTTTATGGTCAGAAGGGACTATTATAAGTTTACCTCATTTCCTACCTAACCTAGGTAGTAATTTATGTATCAGGAATCAAGTTATAATTTTAAAACTTCAAATGATGCCTCTCCTAGATAAGTTGTTTAAACAGTTAATTCACCTCACTTTTAAAAAACCTGCATCTTATCTTAATTTGCATTTGTTTAGCTTCAGCATTTAATTGACAGACCTCATTAGGCCTATTTTTTCTAGAGTAAAGACCCATCTCTTAACAAAAATATTCTGTCCAAATCTCTTTTAAGATGTGTTTGCCAGATCTCAAATCTTGTAGTTTTTCTTTGAGCACTTTTAAAGTTAAAAAAAAATCTATTTTGCATCACAGACACATGACCTGAATACATTATTCCAATAATGGTCTCACTGCTGTAGTATACACCATCTCTCTGATCTAATTCTTCATTTCCTTGTTTCTGCATTCCAGGAATGTATTTACAATCTTAGCTACAGAGTCATAGCAGGAGCTGTACATAACTGGTTATATATTATGGCTTTTTTTTAAAGTGTCACTCCATTCCATGAGACTGTGTCCTATGCAGTAAGTGGGTGATCCAAGTCACACTTTCTAAATATAGGTTTCTTTCACAATTTTCTGCAAACTTCTTGGTATTCTAAAATTTGTTAAAAACCTATTATGAAAGGTTTGAGAGAGATCCCTGTCCAGTTCTTTCACCAATACTGCAATACTGCATTTCTGCATTACAAAAGATCATTATCATTTTCATATACTCCTTTACCATGATAAAAGGACGGGAAGGGTTGTTTAGTTTTTGCTACACTTCAAACCTAAAATTACAGGCTAAATAAAATGTTTTCAAGTATATTATAATCCAGTATATTTCAAGTATATTATAGAAAGCAAGAACACTAAAATAACATTTCTTGACACTGTCCCTTTATTAGAAAGAAAGATTATGTCTAGTGCTGAGCCGTTTCAGTTACAGTGAGACAGGAATTATAAAGAAGGTTTTAATTGGTTTTAACCTAATTGGATGGGAAGTAAGAAGTGCCTTACATAATAGATTGCACTGTCAAAAGCAGTTGACTAAAAAGAAAGATGTCAGATGGTAGACATTTTCTCGTACTTAGATTTTGCCTCTTACAGCATGGTTAGGATTTAGATACTAGAACTGCTGTTTCCATTCTTCTTAGCTACTGTCTTATCTTTGGTTTTATACATTTTGTTTACTTAACAGTGATTAATATTTCATTAAATTTCTTTTTTGACTGACAGGTTACAGCTGAATTTCCTGACCAATCTAGCCCTACCTGGTCAATAATCTATTTAACCTAAATTGCTGTTACTCGCTAGTCATTTCCATGCACATCATTCAATATATTTTTTGATATCTTTTCATGTTGATATTTCTTTTATCACATTGCTAGTAATACATATTGTGTGTAGAGTTTACATAGGCTTAGTGTAACAATTTTGTAAATTGATAAAAACTTTGTTGAATAACATATGTGCAATTTCTGATTTTGAATGAATATTAATGTATATTGCAAACCATAAACTATATTAAAAGAAAATCATTTCCCAAGAAAAGAATTCTTATTATCGGTAAGTGACAACTTCAATGTTACGCAAAGTGATAGATATAGATTGTATATGTATGTAGAAACATGTGGGGCACCCGGTCTAGGTTTAGGTGGCTCAATTTAAGCCTGGCAGAGTGGCGGTGGTGGGAGAGGGTTGAGAACTCAGTCGACTCCATCTTGCCTAGGAAACCTGGGAGAGCAGGTAGGGAAATGGCAGTGTCCTGGATTTCCCATGGTCTTATACGGTCACCCTAGGTAGGAAGAGCACAGCCCTAGGGCTGGCCTGCAAAAACTGGGCTGAGTTAAAAACTTTAACTGGGCTGCAAAAACTGGACTGAGTTAAACCCTTAAGTAGATTGTGTTAACCCTTTCTCAGACTAAGTTAGTTCACCATTTTCTGTCTAATTTAAGACCCAGGATTACCTGCACAACTGGGCATCCTGATCTAAAAGTAACACTTGTAGATACCTCCATGTCTCTCCACTAGGCTACATTTTTTAATTAAGCATTGTCATAATTTTAAGAATCTTAATAGTTCAATTGATGCCTACTGGGCTAATGTGCATGTCTACATGTGCAATTGATGCACCTGAATTTTCCGTGCAGAAAATTTGGTCTCAGCAGGAGCAGTTCAGTCCAGGGCTACTTCTGTCCTATTCTGACCCTCTGAAGCAGCCAGGAGGAGCTGTCCCAGATGTTGGGCAGCTGCCTCCCAGCCATAAGGAGATCGGGACCTGTGCTGATCTCCCCATGGCTGGGAGAGCTGTCCCAGCAGCCAGAAATCTGCCACTCAGCCATGTGGAATTTGGGATATGTCCTCATCTCCACGTTGCAGCATCCCGCCAAGATGGGACAGCTTTCCCTGCCCCTTGTGGCCCCCTGCTGCCTAGGCTCCTGGTCTGTGTCTACACGTACACTTTGGCACATTAGTCTAATGCACCATTTTCTAGTGCTTGTAAATATAGATAATAGAAATTAGCTCATTATATTAATCTACTCCAAATTAATTGCTGTGCATATGTAGATAGTGACACTTTACTGCACATTAGATTAATCTAATGCACAGTAAAGCATCTCATGTATGTTCACCCACTGAGAAGCTTGAGGTTAAGCATACTTAATTAACAAAGGTCTCATGGCACTGACGTTTATACATGGACAAAATAAGTGACCACCAGTTTATTAAGATTTTACAATAAAATGAGACAATATGCCAAGACTAAACAAGTAACATAGAAGCAAAAGATCAGTTTTTCTGAGTGAAAGCAGTTATAGGCCCTCAAGGCCTGTGAGATGAGAGAGAAAGAGAGAGACTACTATATTTCTCATATACTAAGTTTCTACCAGGACTATTCTCGCCAATGAATCAGGTGTTTGTTTGATTTTTTATCATTATTTGGTGTCTGCTCCCTGCCTCATTTATTAAGCATGGCCATTTTCAACACTGTATGCAATTAAAGACTAATTAATTGTATTTAGTATGTAATTACATATTGGCCTGTAATAAATGTATTCAAAGGGAAGAAATTAAGGTTGTCTGGGCAACCTTAAATATGGAACTTCTTAATGAGTTTGTGCTTTACTTTGCAAATAAAGTTTCCTTTAATTTTATTTCATAAATGCACTAGTTTACTTTCTTATGAAAAGAAGGAAAGCACATTCTGTGCATCAGATACAAGATATATCATATTAGAGGCATTTATCAGATACTCTGTTAGCAGGAGACAGCTCTGTCTTACATAATAGAATGAAAGTCTTAATGGAATGTTTGCATATCCTCTGTGAGTGTGTGTGGGGACACTCCTCCTTCTACTAGATAAGGGGAGCCTCAGCAGGACCATGACATTGTTTTGCAACATGCTGTATGAGCACATACTAAGACTTGATCCCTCAGGCACAGGCTTCCAATCCAAATCTCTGACTCATAAAGGCATGTGTTGTGCTTCACAGTGCATTTTAAAAGAAGATTCAACAACTGCAGTGTGACTTGTCATAGGGCATAGAATTTAGCACAATTTCACTAAACCCTGCAAAGGAACAGTAAAGGGTAGAAGTAACGTAGAATAATAATGAATATGAATAAATGGACCTTTTGCATTTTTAAAAGCTACAGTAGCCACATATTGTATGAATTATCCCCATTTGCTTCTCATTCATATTCTGTTAATTCTTTCTGGAATCACCCCAGAGGATTTTTAGGGGACAGTAAGAGTCATAGATGAGATATGGAGCATCCTACATACTATGGAAAATAATGGAGAGGGAGAGATTTCAGAAGCTAGCACATGAATGTACAAGGACAGAGTCCTTGGCAGAGGAGAGGAATCACAAGATAATATAAGAGGCAAGAACATATAATAAGTGGAGAGGAAAGTGATGTGAAAAGCCTGGAAAATCAGAAAAGAAACTGAAGTTTCTGTGATAAAGAAGGAGAAAGCTGATCAAGGTGACAAGTCCCACAGGGTAGCAACATGAGACAATTACCTCCTGGGTCCAGTGCAAAAAGTACCATAGATATTTGCCATTTACAGAATGCAGAATTGTCACAGGGCACTAAGGTATGCCTGCTCCTTCAAGGGCAGAAACTGCCTAGAGAGAAGGCCCTATGAGCTAGACAGAACCTCACAGGTGCCAATTCCCATGCCAGCAAGCTAATGAGGAAATTAGCCTGCACCTGTACCCAGTCAGCTGACCAGGTGGCGGCAGGGCCCTGGACACACATAAACCCCAGGGCTGCCACTGGAGGCAGTTAGTGCTCTGGCAGTGACCAGGGGAAAGGAAATCTTGCAGGAGCTCTTCTCAGAGATGCTTGGTTGTCTATTCTGCTGCTGGTAAGTCTGAGGGGCTCTAGGAGCTCCTAAAGTATCTGGGGCTAGGAGGCACACAATATTGAGGGAGAACCATGCCTTCTTAAAGGAGCAGAATGTGACCTCCAATGTTATTGTTGTAATATTATAACCCAGGAACTTATATTTACACTGGTAGTTGAAACCGGTGGACTGGACTAAGACTTTTGGGGAGGAGGAGGCCTCATTAGGGCACACTACTATGTAGAGCCCCAGCAGCAGGAAGCATGCAGACAGGGGTGTAGAAAGCCCTGCACCATTGACAGCATGCAGACAGGGGCCAAGGACCCAGTAACGACAGGAGGGTGAGAAAAGAATAAGGCCTCAGAGACAATATTTGAATGACATCTGTGAGGCATTGGCCATGGGAAAGGGGCAGTGTTGGAGCCACATATCTAGCCCATAAGGCACTTACTGAGTATGAGACCCAGTAAGGGATTCAACATCCCACAGGGTTTACAGAAGTCTGTCAAGACTTTGACTGAGTAGCAACTCCAGGGCAGCCTCCCGATTCATCATTTATACTAGCAAGATGTGGCAGGCAAGATTAGTAGGCACCCAAAGGGTGGAGTCAGTTTGGTCACAGTGCCCTAAGGACATCATGGCCATCCCTAAGGTGGCTGTATTAAGAGAAGCATTCTTAGCAAGCTTTGATATTTGTTGAACTCTGTTATAGCTCCTAAGGTTTGTCTATAGAGACTAATATCTGGTTGCAAGCTCAAACTCTCAAAGATTGAGTAAAAATTTTGTATACAATAATTTTGATAGTCTATTCTTAGCTATATAAAATGACAGGTCCATCTGTAACTACTTAAGAGTAATGCTAGTAGCAGTGGTGAACATGGTCACAAGTTGCATGATCGTGGGACCAATGTACGTATGTGTACTAAGTCCATCCCAACCTTGCAGTTGGTCTAATAACAATGCACAAAAGTCCTTGCCTACTTAACAGTAGAGAGGGCTTTTTGTTTCTTTCTTTCTTTTGTAGATTTATTTTTAATTGAATTAATTGCTTAGGTTATATCATAGCCACAGTGACCATATTGTTTGATATGATTGGCTTGATATTGTTATATGTATTTGCCAAAGCAAAATGAGGCGTTTCATCCAACTTATTTACAAGCATACACTCTTTCAGATTTCCTTCTTAAAGTTTATTATTTCAAACTATTCATTTTCTTAACTCTGCAGTTAAACATGGTTTAGAAACCCTAAAGAAATGCAGCTTTTTCAAAACAGCCACAGTCTAAATATAGATTAGGATAAAGGGAGATGCCTAACTCCAGAAGTGAATTAGAATGTACTGCACATTCTATTTCAAAGGAAAGTTGGTCTATGGTTCGGGCAGTGGCCTTGCACTTAAGAGACCCAGATTTCAGTTTAATTTTTTTTATCTACCTAGCATGGGTCTCAACAGCAGAGGAAACAAAGGCACAGGCTCCAACAGAGGATAATGACCTAAGTAAGAGTGTACCAGATTTCCTGGATAGGTACTTGAGATATTTGCTGTCACGTCTTCACCCATGTTAGCTAGATCAAAGCTAACACGGACACACCTGTTCTCACAGCAATCACTTCTTTGTGAATATATCCCCAGACTTCCTTTGTGGTGATTTCTTTTTTTCCTCTGCCTCAGTTCCCAAACAGAAATAGTTGTACTTGCCTAAAACTGGGGCATTGTGAGGTCGAATGGCAACTTTATCCATTTAATGTGGCTGTTTAACACAGTAGTACCCAAGAACCTCATGATTAAGTCATCAGTTGGTCCTATTCTTAGAGATACTACTGAATGTTCCAAAACTTAAAGCAGTCTATGGAAAACCTGATGTGCATTACTGAAAAGCTTTAATAAAGATTGGACTTGCTTGCTCTGGAGATTACTGTTAATCCATTTTCTCTTTCCAGTTAATCTCAATCTAAAGAGATGCATTTAAAACGCAAGGTCATCGTTAATTTTTCATTCATGTGCACGCTCCTAGAAACTAAGATGTGTCAATGACTCTTTCCTGCATTTCTTATAATAAAAAATATAATTATAAGCCACTATTTAAGAGTTTAATGGCATGTGTAATAATAAAAGAAAGTTCAGTGAAAAAGTGGTGAAAATCTTAAATCACTAACTTCATTGAAATATTTTCAGTAAGACACCCTACAGAAGAGAGCAGGAAAGGTTCTTTGAGTAGATGTGATAGTCTAATAAAAGGTATCTGAGGAGTTGGAAAAAAAGTTCTTAGCAAACTTTCTGATACAGTCACTTCATGAATAGGGAAGAGAAGAGATGTATTTAAGGTTACACAGAAAGGCAGGAGATCACTTGTGTTGCACATTTAAAGCCATATCAATTTATCCTAGCATCTTATGCTGCTATTCTGCTCACCTGATCTGCGAGACATATAGGAGTCACTTCACCTACTTCACTTAACTTTCAGCAACCTAGGACACAAGAGAGAAAGGATTATAGATGATAGGAAAATAGGGCTAGAAGGACCTGAAAGTCAGTTAGCCCAGCCCTTTGCTTAAGGAAGCCTCATCCTTAAATAAATCATCCCAGCCAAGTGTCTGTGTAACCTGATCTTGATCATTTTCAAGGATAGAGATTCCACAACTTTTCCAGAGAACTTGTTCCAATGTCTGACCACAGTCAAAGTCAGCAGGTTCCTCCTAATCTTCAACCTCAATATCCTCTGTTGCAACTTGAGGCTATTGCTCCAACCCAACCCTATGCACCCACCCCACCCTGCCCTGCCACAGAGAAAAGGCTGTCTCCATCCTCTCTATAATCAAGTGTAAATGAGTTAGATCAGGCTCTCTTATAGCCTGATCTTTGTCTGGTTGGGCTTACACTTCAACCTGTTACAACCAGGGAAGTTCAGTGTGATTGGACCATTCAACCCAAACTTCCGATTGGACTAGCCATCATCCATGAATGTGGCACAAGGTGACTGGAGAATTCATTCTGAACTCCTGATTGGATGAGCTGCTATGTGGGGGTGTGGCCCCCTGAGGAGATAAAAGATGTCACATGTTGTAGTCAGAAGAAGAAGCGTATTGGCCTGGAAGAGCTAGGGTGATATAACCCAGTGGGGCAGCTGAAATGAGCTTCAGAAGAGCCTGAAGGCAGCAGATCGAGGCTGGAGTGAGAGCAGGATAGCAGAGATCAAGGCACTACTCCAAAGGCCAGCAGGATTTGAGAGACATGGCAAGGTGAATCCTGTCAAGTTCAGAAAGAGCTGTCGGAATATCCTTTATTTCTTATAGGGGAGGGAATTATAGCCCCAGAGGAGCCCTCCCTGAGTGCTTGCAGCCTGCCCATGCGGGGAGGTGGAGAGCGACACCCACCCCATGCAGAGGAGAGTGCCCCCTCAAATCCTGAGCACTAGAGAGAGAGATTGCAGGTAGAGATAGCAACACTGCAGGATTTCACCAAAACCTGGAACAGGACATAAACCCAAGTTGCAGGGATCGGGTGCTTGCTAAAGTCCCTGCTGAGGGGGAGGAGCCAGGTTCTGGCCACAGGAGGTTGGCTCCACCCACCCCGCAGGGGGATTGATGGCTACAACACTGATCCAGGGAGGATGTGACTGCTACACTCTAGAGTATAAGACTCTGAAGGGCTTACCCATATGGGTGAGTCAGAACTTTGCTGCCTCTCCTGTGGTAGGTAGAGAATATCTGTAAAAGACTGGGTTGTTACTTGCATCCAGGACCAGTGTGACATTCATCGCTGGGAGTTGTACAATGTCACTACAAGTGATGTAGGATGAAAATCATCTAGGAACTGATCTGACAGTTGAGTGTAAGGAGTTCTCACTGAACCCCCATTCCTCCTCCCAAGAGACTGCTCCCAAATTTCCAGAAGAAGAGGCAGTTTGGGGTTTCATACTCCTGTAGCTTATATATACTGGTTATTAGTATATAATAATTGATTTTTATGGTCTTTTCTACCCCCTCCCATTTTTCTCCCTGTGTAAATAAATTGTGTATAGTTAAGTACTGAATGTTGTCTAAGTGAAGGTTTCGAGGCTCCACATGTATTTGTGTAGGGAGACTCTCCACACTCTAGGAAGGAGGGGTACAAGGTAGAGACCCAAGGGATCCATAATTGGCTGCAGCTGGTAGGTAGCTCCACTTCCCAGGTTACACAATCTTCACCTATTTGAAGACTATTGTCAAATCACACCTTGGTCTTCTGTTCTCCAGGCTAAATAACCCTAGCTCTTTCAGCCTTTTCCCATAAGGCGCTTCTCAGGCCCTTAATCATTTGTATCACTTTGTGCTGGACTCTTTCCAATCTATTCACATCCTTCATGAAGGGTGGGGGTCAAAACTGGACACGGTACTCCAGGTGAATACTGAATAGAGAAGAAGAATCACTTCCCTTGATTTGCAAGTGACATTCCTGTTAATACAACCTAGTATGCTGTTTAAAAAAGGAAAAAAAAGAAGCCAACAAGAACACACACTTGGCTCATATTCAGCTTATGGTCTACTGTAATCACCAGGTCTTTTTTCATGGTACTGCAGTCTAGCCCATCATCATCCAGCCTGTGTATACATGCAATTATTTAATCCCAAATTAAAGACTTATTATTTTTTTCCTTTTTGAATCTCATCTGACTGATTGCAAACCATTTTTTTTTTTTTTTATCTATCCAGATCATTCTGGATCCTACCCTGTCCTCCACAGTAGTTATCATTTCACCCAACTTAGTATCATCTGCAAATTTCCCAAGTGCACACTCCATCTTATCATACAAATCATTAATGAAGATATTAAACTGTACTGGACCCAGAACAGAACCCTGGAGAACTGCACTTGATTCCTCTTTCCAGCCAAACATTGAGCCATTGATAAGTACTCTCTGAGCATAATTATCCAACCAGTTATGAATCCCACTTAGAGTTTGTTCATCTAGTCTATATTTCCTTAGCTTGTTAATGAGAGTGTTGTGAGATACAGGGTTGGGTCAAATGTTTTGCTGAACTCATGGTTTATCACATGCACTGCTCTCCCCTCCACACAGTATCATAGAAGGAATCCAGTAACCATATAGAAGGAAATAAGGTTGGCCAAGTATGACTTGCTCTTAATTTATCTATGGTGGCTGTTCCTGATCACCATGGTGCTTTAGGTGCTTCACTATAGATTCCTTAAGGACCTGCTCATGATCTGTCCAGGTATCAAAATCAGGATGACTACTCTGTAATTCCCCAGATTCACCTTCACAGATGTCTTAAAAAAGAGGAATTATATTTATCAATTTCTAATCTTCAGGGACCTTACCTGACCTCCACAAGTTTTAAAAGAGGAGAGTGAATGACTGCAATTACCTCAGCCAATTCTTTCAGTAACCTACAGTGTCTATCATCTAGATAGGGATGCTCTAAGTTACTTTAGTTGGACTGGACTTCTAGGTACTATGCTACTAGGTATGGATTGCGAGAGTACAGAAATGCATTCCAGTCATGCCCTTCCTAACTCAGTAAGCAAGAGAAAAAAAGAAAAGAAAAGAAAATGTGAACCCTCTAAAAACAAAAAAAGTTGGTATGAGGAGATTTGACTTTTATCTGAATGTGAAATTACATAGCTTAAATAAATTAAATAGATACATTTAAAAATGGTTTTGCTCTTTTATTTTAGACCATGGTGGAGGATATGGGGGCAAAGAGTGATTGGAGCCCTTGATACAACAAGGACTACTCGGGGGAGGGGGCAGTGCATAGAGCAGGTGCAGGAAGAGGGGTCCCTGTTTGACTTGACCTGGCCATACAGGGGGGAGGAAGGAGAGAACCCTAGAGCTTCTACTTTCACCTGATGGGTAGAAGAGTGGCTGCAGGGAGCAACTGTGTGAGGTGCTGGGCTCAGCTGGGATCAACAGCAGTGGTGGCAAACTTCTTCCTTTCTGTGCCTGTTCCTCACTTGTCTTCATACAACCTGTATTCCCCACTGACTCAGAGCAGGTATTGGAAGGAGCAGGTGCAGGAAGAGAAAACCCACCCACTGCTGCTGCTGCCCCCTGCCAAACCCAGCACAATATAAAGCTGCAGATGGAGTGAGGCAGGAGTAGCTTTGGGGCTCCTTCCATGCCTACCTGGAGATGGTGCTGGCAGTGGGTGAGTCCTCCCTTCCTATGCTTTCTCCCTGTCCAGCCCCTGGTGCCGCTGCCACCTTAGGGTTTCTAGCTGTGTGGAAAGGAAGCACAGAGTGCTAGACTGAAGACAGCAGTGGCAGAAGGGGGATGGTGACTGCATCACCAATCCCCTCTGATCCACTGCGCTGATTGTCAATCCATGAAAGGCGGTAAAATAGCCTATTATACCAATGCCAGAAAGATAGTGGAACTGGGGAGGAGAAATCATATAATCGTCATTGCTTCTCCCTCTCCCCACCCCACAATCTATTTAGGTTGTGAATTGAAGTAACTGTTTTGGACAAACAGTAAAGGTGGTAGATTTCCTTGAGCCTATTTCAGTAATGTGCCAGCAAAGTATGTTTAAACTTTGTCCTTTCTGGTGTATTCTATCGTAAGAAAACTTGAACTAACAAAATTTCTCTCCTTCCTGATTATCCCTTGTAGGCTTGAGATTTATAGCTGTTTTGAGACTCAAGATTTGATTATTCATAAATTTTTGTATATCATCATAACATGCTAAAAAATGAAGGCCCTTGTTCAAGGGAAGAACAATACCCTAAATGGTAAAGAAATTCAGCTGTCAAGGGTGCTCCTTCTAAAAGCTGTTGTGCAATTTTCAGTATTCTCTTAATACCTGCTGCTGAAATGCATATATTGGTGGCAAAACAATAAAATGTCTTTTGTATTATGGCTTCCCCCACTCCATATACTGTACAGAGAGTCTAAGGCTTAGGGCAAACATTCTACCTTTTAATAAAACTCAACACATATGGCAATGTTTGCAGTTCACTGCAGCTCAGTAAAATATTATGTATATTATTACTCTGGCTTTGAGGTCCGACCTTCAGTAATCCCCATGAAGCTGCAGTGATAAGTTCCAATGAACAGTTCTGAACTGTAGAAAATTAGAGCTCTTCAGGACATTTTTTTAAAATTAAACAATAATGAACACAAAGTCATGCTCTGTATTTCAATAATGCAAATGGATTACCTAACTTGCTGCTACCAATAATATTAGAATGGACATCACAGCTTCATACTTAAAATTCTGTGAGAGAAGAGCAAATGATAAAATGTAAATAATGATGTACTTTTGGGTTAAGAAAATGTTTAAAAGATTGGCCATTGTGCACTCTTTGGTGCAATGAAGTACAGTCACTAACTAACAAGAAAGAAACGTTGGACTGAGGTGAATTAAACTTTGGTTTTTGTTGTGGGGTTTTTTTTTCTTTTACCTACAGTGAAGAAGAAACAGTAATATTTCCTAGGTGGCCAGTACGCCTGGAAACTAACAAAATCCATATCTAACAAAATCTGAGTGCCATATGTAACAATAATCAGAATAAGAAGATAATTGAGAGGAGCTCCTATCTACTGTTTATTTACTTTAGACTTGTGCAACTTGTGACCCACAAAGAGTTAATGTGTCTACCCACTTTCCTACCCAGTTGCCACTCCCCACATTGCTCCAGGTGCAGCTGCAACTGCAGCCAGTGTCTCCAGGTCTCTCCTCCTTTTGGCTTCCAGTTCCTGCCCTCCCTCCCCCAATATATAGGACGAGGAAGTGCAACCTGCAGTGCTAAGGTGTCTATGACCCATGGCAGCATGAGAACCTATGACAATGGGACTAGAGGTGTGGCCCCTGACTGCTTAGAAGTTGGACAGCTTAGATGTTTGCATCAATCATTAAAAAACTCACCTTGAAAATTATATCATCAAAGCTGGATCTGAGAAACTCCTGGAAATGCATATTTGTGAGAAACTCAAATAAAAAAAAAAAAAGAAGTGTACCAAATTATCCAAGAAATACAAACAAATTATACTATTTTCTGTCCAGGAACTATATTCAGTAAGGACTAAAAGGGACCACACTTCCATTAAATTGTGCCTGCTGACAGATGTAACAATTGTATTGATATCAAATGATGCTGATATAAGCTGTTAGATGCAAATGTTACCTATAAAAGTTACAGAAGCATGAAGACAAGTGTAGCAAATCATTGCAAACTTTAAACCTGAATAAAATAGGGCTAAGTTACAGCAATTTAGCGCTCTCATAGTTTTACAAGGGCAGCTATGCATAACAGTTGCATTGTAATAGCCAGTGTGTGCTCTTGAAAGGCAGTTCTCCCTCACCTCTTAAACTGGTTTAAAATGTGTATTTGTCCATATCATAAAGGCATATCTACCCTGCCAGACAGTCACACCTACAAGTGCCACCATTAATCAAGTCTTTCCATTTGCTTCTGCCATGGGATTGCCTCACTTTCAGAAATTGGCAATGTGTAAGCTGTATTGTATCTGAGAACACTCCCCACAGCATTACTTTTAGACTCTCTGGGCATGTGTAGATGAGACGGTGGCCCTAAATTGAAGCAGTGGGTTAAAAATCACCACTTCAGTTTAGGGCTGATTAAATCACCATGTTGTGCACACACCCCACTGAATTTCCTGCCTCTCTGGTGAGGAGGGAGGGTGAGGTGCTGACAGGTGGAGCAGTCCTTGGGCTGGAGGGAACAGGGGTGGGCTGGTGCTTACTTCCATGGCAGGGTGGCCCCCACCACATGGCATCCAGCTTGGGCAGTCCCAGGGGGCATTGCAGCTGCAGAGGGAAGTGCCAGACCCCTACACAGCTCAGACAGGCAGGCTGGGAGGGAAGGAGGAGGGCAAGATCAGGCTCGCCACTTTTTTGGGGAGGAGTCTGCCCTGCCAGGCTGCCTACAGGGCTTCCTGCAAAGCCATGGAGCTGCATGGAGCCCAGTGGTTTGCTTCGTGGCTGTAGGGACATCAAACTAAAACCCCTCAAAGGAGTTTTAGTTTGCTGCATCCCAAGTCATTTAAGGGTGCATTACGCTGCTGAATTTCCTACAATGGCTGGAATTAATGCACGATACACCACTGAGGTGTGCAAACACAAACACCATTAAAGTAGTGCAAAAGCATTTCACTTGCTTTAAAGTGCTATGCACACCTGCCTCTTGTTTTGTCTACACGTGGCGTCTGTCTCAGGAATACATTTTGACACTTACTTAGGGCCAATCAAAATCAGCATTGGAATTTGATTGACTATGTCAATAACTTAGATAAAATCCCCTTATTAAAACCAAAGATAAGTAGCAGTTATACAATTACTTTAAATGAATGTTCTAAAATAATAGATGTTAGGGCTGTGCAAAGCTTTGGTAGGTGATTTGATTTGGGGACTGAATCTCTGAATTGAATCAGGAGACCAATTACAAGATCTGAATTGATCTGGAAAAGCTTTGGAAAAGATTTGTTCTTTTCAGAGATTCGGCCATAGACTAAACCAGCAGCTGACACAGCTGCTTCCGGATGTTAAGTCTGTTGGGGTTGTAGGAGAATGGAGGGAAGAGGCAAGGGGGAGGGAGGGATTAGAGCTGGGGCTGGGACAAGCTGCCAAGCCAGGGCAGGGGGATACTTTACTTGGGGAGGGAGGCACAGAGGTGGGATGCAGGCATGGCAAACTGGGAGTGGGGGCTCTGCCCAGTTGCTGTTTGCCCAGCTGGAGTGGGGGGCCAAGGCTCCCTCCAGCCAGAAGGGGGGGAAGTGGCAGCAGGGCATAGACTCTGCTCCTAGCACTGCTGCACCTGCATCCCACACCAACTGGCAAGCAGCAGCAGAGCAGAGACCCTGCTCCCAGTGCTGATATGGGCACAGTTGTGCTGGGAGTAGGGGCTATGCCCTGCTGCTGCCAGAAGTGAGCTGCACCTTCATTGTGCTCCCACACAACATTGGCTGGGCAAGTGGCAGCAGGGCATAGACCCCGTAGCCCCCCCTGCTGGGACAGAGGCAAACACAGCTGGAGGAGCTGCAGGAGAAGCCCCCATGGCTCCCCTGCCTTGCCCAATCCCCCACCCAGCCCAGTCTCCTGGCACATAAAAAAAAAACCCTAGAAAAACCCATACTCACCAGCTCTGGCAGCAGTGATCAGGGCCTCTGAGGGCTCATGGCAGAGTCTCCCCCACATGTAGCATGTCATTAGTGGGGATCATCCCCCACCTCCCTCCTGACCCCATGCACAGCAGCTGTTGCATTGCATGGGTGCAGTACAGCTTTCAGGGCACCATGTGCTGTCTGGGGTCTGGGGCAGCTCCAGCAGACACCCAGAGCTTAGCACCACTCAGCCCGTGGCCCCAGCACCCAGACGGTGCAGTGCCCTGCTGAGCTGCGGTGCACCCATGCCATGCCATGGGGCAGCTGTCACATGAGCACTAGGCATGGGGTGGCAATCCCCAATGCCCCCTCAACCCTATGCTTTTGTTGGGGGGGTGGGTGGGGGGACTGGCTCTGCTACAAGTGCCTAGAGGCCCTAATCATGGCTGCCACAGTTGGTGAGTGCAGAGCTTAAAAATAAATAAATAAATAACCCTGCATTCACTGGCTGCAGGGGCAGCAATTGGAGCCCCTGGGTGCTCATGGCAGAGCCCTCCTCATGCAGCACAGGCAGTGGGGAGCAGTAGGGATCACCCCCCCACACACTTGGCATTTGCGTGGCAGCTCTTGCATCAGGCAGGTGCTGTGTGGCTCAGCAGGGTGCTGTGCACTGTCTGGGGGCTCAGGTGGTTCCATGTGACAGCCAGAGCCTGGCACCGCTTAGCCCCAGTAACCCCAGCTCCCAGACAGCTTGTAGCATCCTGCCAAGCCATGCTGCACTTGTGCCATGGGGCAGCTGCTGTGTGGTTGTTAGGCAATCCCCACTGCCCTGAGCTTCATGTGGGGGGGCTCCTCCATGAGTGCTCAGGGGCCCCCATCATGCTGCTGCATGTGAGTGCAGGGATTTTTTCCCCCTTTTTTTTTTTCTTGAAGTTCTCAGACTCAGCTGGGGCTGGGTGGGGCAGTCATGGGAGCTTCTCTCATGATTCCCGACCAAGGAAGAGCCAGGCACAGCTGGAGGAGCCGTGGGAGAACCTGCAGCTGCCCGGCTGTGCCTGCCTTTCCCCAGCCAATCTAAATCAGCAAATCTCTCCAAATTAGTGCTGACTCTTCCAAAGCCTGTTTGGCCAAATTGATTCAGGACAGTGATCCGAATCTTCAAATCAAATCACTGTCCACTGAATTGGCCAAATCTGAATCAAATACTTCCTTATGCTTAGAGTCCTAATAGACATCAATTATGTACTAGATGTTAGCATTGTGACATTCAATTGGCAGCACCCATGAAGTAGTTAGTAAAAAACATTTTCTCAAAATACTTACAATTGTGCTAGCAAGAAAGTTATACTAGCTGTCCCAGGCTGGTCACTTCTAGCTCACACCAGCAAAGATCCTCTCTGTCCCTCTGTTTTCTCTCTTTATATTTCTTATTATAGCTTGTTATCAGATCTAGCCCCTAACTTCCAAACTTCTCTGTCTTATTTTTCCTAAAGGACAAACTTCATCCTCTTCCATTCCTATTTACTCTTAGTTTCACCAAGAATGAATTAAGTGGCTAATAAACTCTCGTCAACTACCTTCCTGGGTGTGATAGGAGCCAAGTGGTTGACATTCCAGTTCGCTACTAAGTCTTATCACCTTCTATCCTATGTACATTTTCCTCTTTCTAAGGCCTTGTCACCAGTGGTGTCAAACAAGGCTCATGGACCAGATGTAGCCAATGGATTCGTGACCCATGTCGGAGTGTAGGTGACTACTGTGTACATTTTTCCAGGATTTGGTATGTAGATGAGGATCAGTGGGCGGGTCATGTTTTATAGAGGCATTCCGAACTGCAGCATGAAGAAGGTATTCACCAATCCTAAACCAGTTGCTCACGTTAGAAATTAATTTGGCCTCTATGCTCTCACCCAATAATAAAAAGACACAGATGGTTTGAGTTTTACAAAATTAAAGGGTATTTGAAAAATGTTACAACCTGGCCTCACCTCATATCCCTCCCCAAATACCCTGGATTTCAGCACTTGAAGTCAGTTTCCTTCTTGTCTTTTTATTTTGTTCTTACAGCCCTGAGCTTGACTATGATACAGTTACTGTGTACATTTCTGAAAATGTATTAAAACAAAATTGAAACAATATGTAGTTACATATGGCTGTACATGGAGTTATTTAAACATAACTACAAGGTATGTCCAGTCTGACACTTTTGTTCTGCTGTTGCTATGTTACTATGGTCCAGACCCGAGGGAACCTACAGATGCCTTTCTGTCGCCATCTTTTTCAACATAAAGGTATCAACAGTCCAAGATCTTCCTCCCTTTCTCTCTCTGCCTCCTCATTTCAGATTCCAGAACTGCTGTTCTCTTCACAAGATAACATGATAAAGACAAACTAGCAATAGGTACAGTTTTTCTGTGATACTATCACAATAAGTTCTTGTTCTCAAGTGCTCAATCTATCTGGTCCCAGGAGCTGGATGAATGCTGTGGAGCTGGTTCATGGGCTAAGTCCCACATATAGGGTCAGTCCACAGGCCTAATCCAGTGAAATGTCTGCAAGGGCTTAGTCCTCACGTGTGACTTTACATGCTAGAGCCAGCACTGAGCCTTGGTACAACCCAGTGCATTAGCTTCCTGTAGGTCCAGAAATTTGACTGGAGCAGAGGACTTTGGGAGCTATTTTAACTGCCATTGCTCTGGACTCTGCTTTTGCAAGTAATGATGCTAATGCTCCACCACTGCAAAATTTCTGGATCTGTGAGGAGAACTGTGGGTCCAGTAACATGGCCCATGCACTGGAGGTTAAACACTACTGTTCTATACAAACTACACTTGACATACAACCTATTGTAGCAGTGCCATCACATTCTCAATATCTTTCTTAAGCAAGAATTGCTGTTTTCATTAGAAGTTGCAAATAGTTTTAATATACTTTGAGCTGAAATGTTGCTTAGACATTTTCAAAGTACCAATTTTG
Organism: Caiman crocodilus; assembly: GCA_030014935.1. Taxonomy (NCBI): domain Eukaryota; kingdom Metazoa; phylum Chordata; order Crocodylia; family Alligatoridae; genus Caiman; species Caiman crocodilus. The sequence goes on from JAGPOW010001338.1 coordinate 55,473,814, forward strand.
TATCTTTTCCATTATTTTAAAAATAACTTTTTTTTCTTGTAAGCACCAGCTTTTAAACTGACAATCAGAACTATAGCTTGGGAAGTGATTGGTGAGCTTTCATCTTTTTTATAATGTCCCTGTATTCCTGCTGGCTTTTACTTGCACAAGGTTATAACCACTGAATTCAATAGGATGACTAAGGCCATGTACAGGCATTCAGTTACTTCTGGGAGAGTTGCTGCTCTCAGGAGAAACCACAAGTGTATACATATTCAGGATTTCTCTCCCACAGGAAAATGGCTGCTTCAGGAAGGAAAATAACCTGGGAACAACCAGAGTTAAATAATTCCCAAGAAAGTTTATCCTGGGAGCATTCTCTTCTAACAGAACCATAGCAAAATCCTTTAACATCCCAGAGCGCTTTGCTCTTACCTATCCCAGGGAGACAGTATGTCACTCACTGGAGTTATTGAGTCTAAATTTTAGAAATTAGGTTCAAAAGATCTCAGATAAGAAGAAACCAAAAATTAGTAGTTCTAAAAATTGAAAAAGGAAACTTATATGAAGGGGGGTGGAATAATTCTAATCCTGAAGCTAGATGAACTATGAATTTTAATGACCCATGCACCTAATTTTACTTTCATATTTCCCTTAGTTTTGTATTTGCTTAAAAGATTGTGGAAAGCTAAATTCTCTTTATATAAGTATAGAAGAAAATTAAATTGTGGGCTTGCAGCTGAAAGTAATTTAATTCTAAACTAAAGTTAATTTGGGTAGAAACAGAACTAGTATAAGAACAATCTTAAGAACAATCCTTCTGGTAGGTAAATGACATCAAGGAGGTAGGTAATAATGAAGCAAGGAAGAAACCAGGATAGATATGAAAGACAGAGATGGTGAGATCAGGCTAATGGCTTCACCAATGTGATGCCATTTCAGACGTAGTGGAAACAAAGCATCACCATCCTCTGTGAAATCTAAGTGAGTTGTGCTCCTACTGAGAACACAGTAGAAACCTTGGCACTATAGCATACCCATAAGCTCGTCATAGGAATAAACATGATGGCAAAGGGGTGTTTAGTTCATGAATGGGGATGGGATTATTTGGTTCATAGGCAGAATCATTTCACGAATCTGTCTTGGAGAAGTGTCAAATGAGAAAAGCAGTTGTCAGGACTATACCTCAGAGGAACTGTATTATTGAGGAATGGAACCAGCTGCTCTTGGACCACAGACATCTTAGACAGTACTGCACATCATATGGGATGGGTTTGACATTAAAATATAAAAGGGACTGATTTAATAATTTCCAAAAACTCTAGCCAAAGACTTGAAATAAATCGACTAATTAAATAGGATCAGAAAAAGTAAGTGATGGCATCTACAACTGGGACTAAGTACATTTACATACAATTACTAAATTATTTGTGATTAAGCTGAATGGGGTGAACATGAGGTGAATAAAGGACATCCAAGTACTTGACCGAGATATGAATCACTGATAATCATGGAACACTGAGTTTCTGGACTCTGTCCTGGGCTAGGAACCAGGCTTTAGCACTATTATGTAAATTAGTTTAAAATACTATGTAACCAAAACTTTTGCAGCTCAAACTCAGAAAAAGCTTTGGCACTGAGGTAATTAAATGAATTGGTGTTCTGATTACATACACATAGCACTTGACAAGAATGTAATCTGAAAAATTAGTCTGCTGTTACCAGCCCATAAATTTTGCTTTCAGTTGTTTGTCTTTCCCCATCCTTTAGTCAGAAAAGAACCCAAATATTTTCATCTGAGAAAAAATATTCTTTAGCTTCCCAATAAATGCCTTGTCATAGCTATAATTGTGTGTAGTTGCTAGACAAATTTAGAGTAGAAATAAGAAAAAATGTTTTAGTGCAAGCAATTAACCATTGGGATGATGTACTAGATTGTGGGGGATTCTCCTTCAGTATTATTTTTAAAATTGACATGGGATAAGATATGTCCTAATTAAAACAGAATTAGAGATCCTGTTGTTTGTGAGGAAGTGTGACCAGATCACAGTAGTGCCTCTTGGCTTGTAACCTATGTAACCTTGAAATATCATCAGAACATCGTTTGCATGTTTATTACAGTATTTAGCTTTTAAAGTAGCAGCGTTTTCCTCAAATCAGGACATCCACTCTATTAAGCCTGTCAACAGAAAATAATAAACCTCATTGATTAAAACTATGGTAATCCTGCCTGTAAACTAAATGCCAGGTAATTCCAGAACCTACAGGTAGTGTAAAACAAATAAATGTGTTGTCAGAACCCAGTGAAATATTATCAGTGTAAATAAGCTATGAAAGCATAAGACTGTGCTAAAACCATTTACCATTATAATAGTCCCACTAAAACTGAGACATTAGGGTATTTATGTAAAATATATTAAATAGGATAACAAAGTGGCAGTGCATTTTCAAAACATTCATGCCCTGCCTTTCATAATGTTTATTTTGTTATTAACAAGTCAATGAATTACAATGCCAAGATAACATGAGATTTTTACACATACAAGAATGTGATAATACAGCAAATAATGGACTGCTCTAATTTGACAGAATGTTAATTGAATTTTCCACAATTTTTTTATTATTGGTAAGAGATACTTTGCCTTATTGTAAGTCCTGTAGGTGATTTTTTACTGAACATTCTATGCAATTTATTCTGAACTATTTCATGGAAAAAAGGAGGTGGGGGAAGAGGCTGGATAACAAAACCAGAGTGAATACTGTAACAGAGTATTGTTTGTTCTGCAAAGGTGAGAAATGATTCATAGATTAGAAAAGTCAGTTAGCAGTTATAGGTCAGTTAGAAGTATTGTTCTATACTTACCTTACAAGGCCAAAAATTCAAGACAGTAGAGAATAATGGCAACTAATTTCGTTTCTTTGTGAAATTTATTATTGTACACTGAGTGGAAGTTGCTATTTTTTCTAAGAAGAAATGGAACACATCCAGTTTTCTACAATTCATTGTAAAAGCCTATTTGCAGAAAGAGCAGACAAAGTACTCATTGACTCTGTGGTGGCTAGAGGGGCAGCCAAGACAAGGAAATTGGGTGTTCCTTATACATTTTGCCAGTTTACATACTAGTTTACACTTTTAGCCCCTACTGACTTCAAGTCATCATTCAGGTACCCAAACCTTCAAATTTCAGTTTGTTCAAAATCTCCATTGTTTATGTCAGCATATCTGATATAGCCAGGGGCTCTCCTTCCCTTCATCCTCTGACTGCGGACAACTCCATGACGGCTCTGAAGCCCAAAGAATAAGCGGTATATGGGGAGAAGAAAGGCAATGAGCCTCAGCAGCCTACAGATGATTGGAGGTTCAATTTTAGGAAAATTCTTGGTATGGATTCATGTGACAGGCTCATCAAGGCTATATGACACACATTGCTACCTTATCTGATGGGCTGGAAAGGAAATAATGCCACTACTCTTCAGCCCAGTTATATTTATCCATTATGAATTACTTTGGTAAAGTCCCATCTTCTCCCCTCTCAGGAATTCTATTCCGCTTTACCACAGAATTAGCACATTTTTCTTTGAACACTGAGAGATGTTCAAATACCTCTCTTGGTCCTTATCAATTTACAACACAAAAATGTTCCAGGCAGTAAAGCAGCCAATATCCGAACTGAAATTGTGCAATGTAAAAGGATTTGACCTCCCAAACAGGCAAAACCAAGATATGACATACAACTTGTTGTCCTAGAAAAAAAATCAAAGAATGCAGAGAAAATGTATAGCAATTAAGTGAATGCTCTAGTCATCAATGCTTTGCTAGCAACAAATATTCCCATTTTAGTGTGGTAAAATGTAATTTGCAATAGAAGTGAAGTACACAAATACCAGCTGCAAATGTTGTGAACTTATGGATTTTTAATTGGGCCTCAATAGACTTAGCAAGTGAAAAAACTGAGATTTCTATTATGTTATCCTACAGATTCTACCATGTATACTGGTATATTCTGACAACACTGTACTGTTCAAGTAGTGCAAGAGAATTGTAAATTTCATTCAACTGTTACTTAAGACATGTAGCTACTAAGGCATGTCACATCACAATAATTTCCATTTGAAAATAGTATCCTCTTAACACTTTTAATTAATTCAACCTATGACTTTAAAAGTTGGTAGCACTGGGTGCATCAATACATGCAATTAATATGACTGACTATATTCCAGTTCAATTTGAGCTGAAGTAAACTGATCCCAATGTCACTGTCTACCTGTATGTTTAAGCATAGTAATTTACTGCGTTGGCAGATACTACTTGTATCTGACAGGACTATCCAGCAGCACAGCAAAGTAGTCTACTGTACCCTAATTGCTGTGTGTGTATAAACAGTGACACTTAACTGCACAGCAAATTAGTATGCTGTACAATAAAGCATCTCATGTAGATGCTCCCAGTATCTCTAAAACTTGTTGGCATACTGGTAGATACCTCACAGCCCTCTTTCTTGGCTTATCTTCATCCTCCTTCCACACCTAGCCCCCAGACGGTCTTCCTTTTGTCATCAGCTCCCTGCTTGTCTCCTGACTAAGTGGGCATGTCTACACATGCATTTAATGTGATTGAATAAACTTCAGTATGATTCAAACTGGAGGAAACTAACCTTGACATCACTATCTACATGCATGTTTAAGTGCACTAATTTACTCTGCCATCAGATAGTATCTGTGTCTGATTGGGAGCATCTGATGGCACTAAATTAGTCTATACTGGCCAAGTTGCCACACACGTATAGGCAATGACACTTTTCTGTGCAGTAAATTAGTCTAGTGCACAGTAAAGTGCATGTATAGATGCATCCACTGTCAATGTTTCATCTTGCTGCCTCTAGTCACATTACAAGCTTCAGACCACTGTTACTCCCTATTTGCTGAGCCAGCATTTATCTTTGTACTGCATCTTATCCCAAAATATTTTAGAGTAAAGTGTATAAACAGTCTTGGGAACATGAATGGGAACCAAGCACTCCTTTTCTTCAGCTGAACACCATCATCACTAAGCTACAAAGGAAAACACTTTTTTGTTTCACTTTGTTTTTCTCCGGTACAGTGCATCTTGTGCTCTTGGCTTCATAGTAACCCATATTCAACATGAAAGATGAAAAGTTCCCCACCCTTACTTAGTCTGTAGCCTGGTACATAAGACACTATACTGGAAAATCAAAGATATGCATTTGAATTCGCTTATTTGAGGAGATCATAGGAAACTGAGCAATTAAGTAAGCGTTCTAACCACTAGCATAGCACAGAGGATGGGTTGCCCCTACTCTCCTCTAAAGCTATTTTAAAAGAAACGGCAGAAAACTATTTCCCCAGGTCTAGAAGGGATTACATATTTACTTACTTACCTCCCTGAAAGCGGAGTTTTGGTTGTGCATTCAATTATTATATAAATACCAAACTCAGGGCTTCAGATAGGCATCTATGCCCAAAAGAGATGTGACATTTCAGATCCATATCTTTCAAGCATTTCCTGCTAGCTATGTAAGGCAGCTCCCTGCCTTACCTGCTGGTTACTGTGACTCCCACTCTTGAGATCACAGGAAGGAAGGGCTGGAAGGACCTCACAAGGTCATCTAGTCCCACCCCCCAACCCCCGCTCAAGGTAGGATCATCCTGGAATAAACCATCCTACCCAAGTGTTTGTTTATCCTGTGCTGGAACATTTCCAGGGATTCAGATTCCACAACCTCTCTAGGTAGCCTGTTCCAATGCTTCACCACCTTTTTGCCAGAAAGTTTCTCCTAAACTCCAACCTATATATCCCTGACCCTTAGATGCCCCGCCCTCTGGTCGCCATCTTGGGACTGGAAGTCCTGCCCCCTAACCTCTGCCCTTTGCCACCAGAAATCCCTCCCTGCCGGAAATACCCCTTTCAGTGAGGTGTTTTGCCATCTCAGAACCAGAAAAATGTATATTCTAAAACTGAACATCTACAACATTTATTTAATTTGATTTCAAAAAATATTTTTGTCCTGATTTACATGTGTTTGTGAAGTGTACACAAAAGTGATTGCACAATAGCTTAAAATGAAGTCTAACTCTTGTATATTGTGGGGAAGTGGGGGGCAGGAGGGCTGGGTATGGGTTTGGGGGGGCCTGTAGGTGTGTGGGTATGTGGGGAAGGGTGTGGGTGGGGTAAGAGAGCCTGTGGGTATGTGTGTGGATATGTGGTGTGTAGGTGGGCATGCGGCTTGTGGTGGGGATCTGTGTGGGAGAAGGGTGGCTGGGGCATGTGAGGGGGTGTGCGTATAAGAGTCTGTACGTATGGCAGTGCGAGGCAGGGTGCACATGTATGGTGAGGGAAATGTAGGACTTACCCTATGAACACACACATACATATAGACATACATGCACACCCTCCCTCCCTCCCTGCACACACCCACAATCTCTCTCTCTCTCTCTTTCTCTCCCTCCAAGCGCCAAGGCACCGGCACAGACCACTGATGCAGCCAGGGACCACATGATGCCAAAGCAGCTTGCTGCTCTGCAGGGAAGCAGTGAAAGTTGCAACAGATAGAGGCTTCTAGTTAGGGGCAGCAGTGGTAGGAAGGGGCTGGGAGTGGGGCAGGGCTAGGCCAGCTTTCCTGCTGGGTCCTACTGCCCCTGGCTTCTGTCATCTTTGACAGGCAGCCAGGAGCAGATAAATATTAATTTTCTAAATTTTTTAGGGGCCCCATGGGCTACATATAATGGCCTGGCAAGCCGGATCCAGCCCATGAGCCATATTTTGCCTATCCCTGGTCTATAGAGTAATTTCCCAGTCTCTAGTACATGCAATTGTTCCATAACAAGTGCAGGACTCATCCTTGTTGCATTTCATGTGAACCCTACTCTCCAGAGTGTCTGCAACTCTGCCCAACTTGGTATATTCCAAAATTTTGCTAAGCATATACTCAATGCCACCACTACAAAGAATACATACCAAAACAAAATACTGAATGGCATATATAATTCTTCCTCTGGGAAAGGATGAGAGAGAATGTAAGCCACACACAGCCAATGTTGATCTTATTTAATATAATTTTGGAAGACATCATGATACTATTAAATAAGTGAGCTGTAAGACCTAAATAGACTAGAATAGCTGCAGTTTGGTGGGATTCTGATTTTTTTTTTTTGGTGCATACCTATTAGTCTTTGGCTCTTTTGGGCTATTTCTTCCCTGGCTACTTGAAGCACCATCACTTCAGTGGAGTGTCCATATCTTCACAGTTTTGTTGACAGCTTGATCAGGAAGAGATGCACAAGTGGACAAATGCAAACACCAAAGGGAACTGAACCCTTTAAGAAGAAAGGCACAGTAACATGAATGATGCCAGAGCTAGTGTTAATGGATAATAATCAACATTTTGTTCACAGTCCTATAATTTTGGCTGTGGTCTTGCTTCTTTCAGTACCATGACCTCACATAGGCTGGAAGGATGATGTGATGAGTTAGTGGAATGCAATAAAATGGAAGTCTTGTTCATAAACAAATAAAATATCTGTAATGAAATCATGGGTTAAAGAAAACAAGATGGTTCTTTCATGAGCAGAAGAAAATTGTATTTTAAGCTGGAAAAAGAAAGCTTTAGACAAACAACAGCACCATTGCTGAGAGTCCCAGGGTGAAACAAAAAGGAAGCCAAAAAGCAAAGGAAGCAAGGTGACTTGGTGATTATTAAAAAAAGTCAATATTTAAATCCACAGTGAATTCAGAACGTTGTGGGTAGGGCAGGAGTTATATTCAGTTGTGGAGGGAAAGCCAGAGAAAGGAGAGATTTACGATAATTCAAAGGGGTATGAGAAACAGAATTAGCAAATAAAATGAATGGCAAGAGGGATCAATCATTTAAAAGAAACTGAGATTTTCCTGAAATGGTGTTTTCAATGGACAATAGGAGAAAAAGTCCTGGATTGTAAGTCTTAGAAGAGACACCCTAATGAGTGATGCCCTGTGAGCCAAAAGGTATCGGCTCTGGAAAAGGCAGAATCAAATCAGCTAAAAAAACTCAACCAGTGTATGCAATGTGCACAAAAGCATAATTTTAATCTTTAATACCACACATGGCTTACAGGAAAGCTAGACACTGACTAATAGCAATATACAATTGCTTCATTGCCTTTTTGGATACATATAGGTGTCATTACACTGTAATATACAGACTGATCCTAACTCATCTAATTGGACATACTAGAGTTGTAGTCAAATAAAATGTCAAATAGACATCTGAATGCATCTAAAAACAGTACCAAAGCTAAGAAGCTAAAGAAATAAAAAATTGATTGCTGAAAGATTTCAATTTGTTTTGGTAGTGAAGTTACTTCAAGGCCTTCATTCATATTAAATTTCTAGCTTTAATAAAGTATGGAGCATCAAAGTCTGAAATTGCTAAGATCTGGCTTGTTGCAAAACAGCAATGGATGCATCTAAAAATATAAGCAAAAGCCAGAGAAAGTAATATTTGAATAATAAGCATTACAGTATAATGAGTAACTAGAGACAAGACAGTGACAATAAACCATTGCTGCATGCTCAGACTCCCTGTCAGAATTGATAGGCTATCTTCCAGCAGTTTTCATGGTCTGAATTAGCAGCATCTTCTATCACTGTATGTTTAAGAGAGTCACACTCATTTAATGTATGAACTCTCAAAATTATCATGCTTACTAAAATTTGAAAATAACATGGGTCATTACAAACCCTCAGACACTGGAACTCACTAGGATAATGACTCCCATAAGAATTCTTTTGGTGTCCTTCATAATACAGTGCAATAAGATTATTTATCTCAAAATATAGTCACAACATGCTTGATTTCTAGAACTAAATCCCTAAAACATTTATGGACAGCAAAGACAGAACTGTACAAAGATGACCTGGATCTTATAATCTAAGAAAATACTGTCTAGGACAGCAGGCAGGAACATCTTCTGGCAGGGGTTCAGAAGCACCCAGATCAGGTAAAAGGCAAGTGGGCATTAGGATCACTTCTCCCTGTACCTGGCTGTGGCTCTGGGTGCCTGAATATGGCATAGTGCAGGAAAAAAAAATCTCCCATTGTGGAATGCAGTAAAAGCCATGGCTCTATGGGCTGGGTCTGACCTGTAAGCTGTAGGTGCTAACCCCTACTCTAGGAAAACAAAGCTAGCAATGCAAATAGTGCATCTGGTACAGAGGATAGAGGTATATTTAGGAATGGTGTAGGTAGGATTGATCCTGTCTTGGGATAGAAAGATGTCCCAAAAGACTCTGAGATCACTTCCACCCCACCACTGTATTTGGAGAAAAAAATAATTATATGTATACACACACACGACCATTATACCCATAAATAGGAAATAACCACCAAATATTTAAAATTCTGCATGTGTTAAACACAATGAAAAAGAGATAAAATCATAATTGAAGCTTCACAAACAACCTTAACTCTGATCCTATACTTTTTTCCTTCCCATCAGACTAATATTACTTGCATAAAGATGTCACTGTTATATGCACTGTACACATCGTATTGATCATAGCTGCCTTTCAAAGAAATGAAAATGTATGACAGATATACATAATATTAAAAAGGTGAAAAAAACAAATATAGTTTTCTCTTATAAATAAAATATACTTTTGAGGAATCAATAAGATAAAGATATAAGGAAACAGTCTGCTCTAAATGCCCAGGCATAGTGTAGGAAATGAAAAAAACCCTGTTTTGTAACTCTAGCTCTTTCATTTGCTCAGTGCATGGCTTGGTTATGTCAGTTTATTCTACAGACTGGGATACTGAGGCAAAGATGAAGATACTATCATCTGCTAGGAGGAGAGCTTTGTCAGAGGGGCTGAGGAATATCATTGTCATTCCTAAACTCTGAGATTGAGCCTTGCTTTGTATTTTGCTGAAGGCAGCCTCCAGGTCACTGAGCTCTACATAGAAACCTGATTGTTGGAGCCATGAGGTCAGATGCGAATACTAGCACCCTTGTAATCTGTTGGCTACAGAGCAGGAATGCCTTACTGACTCTACCCTAGTAAGCTTTCAAGAAGCATGGTAGATTTTCACCTTGTAGACAAAGCAAAGTGCACAGCCTCCCCCCTCCATGTTACAACTTCATCCCCCCCCAGCTTTCGTGAACTGAAGCACATTTCTTCAGATGCTGTGAAAGATGTGAAAAAGGTACAGTATAAAAAGAAAAGTACAAAAAACAAGGGGGAGAAGAGATGGAGGAGTAGAACAGGGCTCATAGAGACAAGCAAAGAAACCGTAAACCCACAGAAACAAAGAAGTCATCAAAGCTAACCCAGGCAATACATATCTAATTTTGTTAGCTTATAAAGTGCAAATCTACCCCACCTTCTAATGGGAAAAAAATCCATACTCCCTGTTTAAACAACACTTAACACAATCCAGTCTGCGGATGATTTATTGTTCTGTAGTTTGCATTAAAATCAGTTATAAGTTTGCTCTTAGAGAACAGCCACCTGTAGATAGCGGTGGAGTATCCAGGGAATGTTCTGCTTGGTGTACCAGTGTTCTGGTATAGGCTCGCTTGTTTTTCTGCAACTAAAACCATGGTAGTGTTTATTCATTGCATCACATAGGGATCACCCAATCTGTCCAGTATAGACACAGCATATATAACAGTGGAGTTCCAAGTTAATAAACCTTGGATGTTATAAAACCGCATTATTTGGCCCAGTGATGATGTGGTCTGTATTGATCTTGTAGCACAGAAACCATTTAGGTCTGTTTCAAGGCCTGGTGCCTCACTGAGACTGGGAATTAGGTAGCCTGATGCTTGAGAGAGGCTGTTTGAAGTTGGGAAGCCATCTGCAAGTAAGGATTGGTTTGTCCCCCATGACTACTTTGAGATGGTCACCCTTTTCCAGGAGGGGCTGGAGATCATTAATGATGTATTTAAGGTGTTCAAGCTGAGGACTAGGTGGCAACCAGAGAGATTCTGTTCTCCTTGGTATTATAGATCACAGCAGGGTCTGCACATCTGGTTTTAATGACTTGAGTGGCTACAGATTTGGGGTTGTGTTTTAACTGCAGGAATCCCTTCTCCAGATCCTTAAGGTGTTCATCCTGGTCAGTAGGATCAGAGCAGATGAAGTTGTAACATAGGGCCTGGCTGTGGATGATGGATTCAGTGATAAACTTGGGCCCTCAAAACTCAGGCAGACTAGGACTGTTTGCTTTCTCACTGGTTCTCATGAGGTAAAAAAAGAACATGTAAATATTATGTATTTATGATGTGCATTGTAAATACTTACATTCAAATAAAGCATCACAGCAGGCTTTTTTTTAACTAAATGATTCACCTTGTATTCCCCCTTTATTTAATTTGTATGGGTGTGAGAAGAGGAGTAGGGTAGGGGTAGAGGTATTTAAGCTCATTATCGTGATACAGGATCACTTGTGATGTTATTAGAGAAATTGGTCCAATTTTTTTTTTTTTTTAAGAACTGTGTTCAAGAGCCATCTCAAAGCCACCAATGTGTAACTTCACACGCCTAAATTCCTTCAAGCATCTATCTAAGTTTCTGCTCTTAGAAATGCATAAAGGCACTGAAGTACAAAGACCTAGTATGTAAAGAGGGCTAGCTCAAGCTAAAGCCACAAAAGCCTTGAATATGAGTTATTAAAATGTAATGTGTGTTCTACATCTCTCTCACCCACTATGACCCAAACTTTCAGGTGTGCTCATAAGAGTGCACATAAGAGCAGACAGTCCTGTGAAAAGTCTTCTAAACCAGTTTATCTTCTAAATCACAGTTTCCCAATGATGAGAACAGCAGATTCATTGATGCAGTTGGTTGAACATTATACTCATTTGTAAGCAAGTGAAATGGCTCCACCACAAGGCACTGAATATCTAATAGTTTGGCAAATAGAACACAGACCTGAGATGTGGATACAAATCCTTATCAACTCCCAGCGGGGGTGGTTCAGGGACCTGGAGATCTTCAAAAGGGGACTGGACACACACCTTCCTGGGGTTATTTGACTCCAGCAGTCTTTCCTGCCCAGAGCAGGGGGTCTGGACCCAATGGTCTCATGATGTCTCCCTTCCAGCCCTAAACTGTGAATCCTGAAACAGGCAAAGCAGGGTTCCAAATCCATGTCTCCCATATCCAAGGGAAACACCGCTATTATTTCCTTGTGCATGGGGAATAGCTGAGAAGGGTGGAAAGAGAGAAGGTTTCTCTTGTTTTTGAGAACTGGACTTTGAAATCCAACTTCAGGAAAAGGTCCATGGCACAAACCTGATTCAGCCAATGATTTCTACTTTTAAAAGATTTATAATAAAATCATAAATCCATTTAAAACCAGAAATGTCAAATTTAGTAGCTTGCTTATTAAGAAATATTTTGCATTATGATCATAAAAAACCACACAGATTAAAACATGCTAATCAGCACCATCTGTGATTGGTTTCCAGATGAAATGTAAGGTGCTTCGGTGGCCTGGGGACTCCCTGAGGTCAGAAATCCTCTCTCTGTACCATAATGCCCAATTTGCAGTCAACAGTAGTCTCCTTAACACAAAAGGGATCCTTTCTGTAAGGACTCCTTAACTATGAAACTCACTTTCCCTCGGTTCAATACAGCCCAGTTGTGTTAAATATTAGGTCTTCCCTGGTTTTTTGTGAAGGAGGATAATGAAGGTGGTAAGTTTTGAGAGGGATTTTTCGAGACCTGTTTTTTCCTGGCCATTGCTAATTATGCATGTTGTTGAAAATAAATGTGCAAATATCAATAAAGTTTAATCTAAAATGTCTAGCAGCACCTGGAACTATTTTTACTTGTAGCATCTGCTTTTACTGATATCATTTTATATAAATTTAAAAAGAGTTGTCACCTAAAGAATATTTATTTAACAAGAACTAATGTTTTCTCAACCCCCCCCCCCAATGAACAGTTGCAGTGGTTCTACTTTAAAAAAGTCAGCATTTATCAAAAACTGTAGCAGCTCCCATCATTTCTAGATATAAGAAAATAACTTTCAGATAGTATGGTTTGGTCAGTTGATGATGCTGATAGTTGTATGGTGATGATTCAGCAAGTTGTCATCAATAGCACATTAACATTTCTAATTCTCTAAATACCACGGCAGCATTTCTTAACCACTCACTTTCCTTATTACTCCCCTTTTTTTCCATCTGGCATTACTTTTGCTTTAACACATGCTGCTCAGTAACAGTATATTAATAGTGGTTAAAAAGAATAATGTTTTTCTATAAAACTATAGTATTCAGTTGACTGGCTTTTGATGCAGCATTTATGTCCATGGGTTATTCCTGACCATTCACAGCTTACTTATTCTTCCATTTCACTTGACTGCTACTAGATTGTGACAGTATTTCCCTCAATCACAAAGAACCTTCTGGAAATATTTGCAGTGGTGACTTGAAGTATATTTTCTGTACATATATACCAGTTAATGGTTATGGTAGAAAATATAATCCTGCTGCTTCAAAAATGAGGCTTTGTGTGCTATTATGGAGATTGTTTGGAGTGCGGGTGGTGGTAGGTGGGGGTGTTCATTCTGTGGGATAATCATTTTCATTTTAAAACTTCAGTCAATAAAAGTCTGATTTTTAAAATTCAGTTGCACAATTGTGTACGCAACTTGCATATGCAATTACTTTGATTCTTCATGTAAATACAGCATGGGACTGACTATACCAGTATTTCAAGTGATATACGGTACTAGCCAATGAAGAAAATCTGTGCCTGTCTTTTAGCTCCACAGGAGTCGGTATACGTAGCATCTTACCTGACATTGTGATGGATGTGAGACGAAAGACCCAGAGATATTATACAATCCTTAACATGACTGTTTCCATTATTTAATGCAAAAAAATGCTTCATTTTATAGATTAAATTTGGGCAAAGGTAGAAAGATAAACCATCTTTAAAAAAAAAAAGGCAAAGGGTGGGAGAAATAGAAAGGAATTAAGGAACATTTTTTGGCCCTATTCTTAGCATTTAAAAAAAAAAAAAGAAGGAAAATAAAATCTTGCTGTCAGTCATAACACAGGTCAACTGAGGTCAATGAGACTACAAGAGTATATATAGAGTAGAGTTTATTTTTTTAAATAACTGTAGAATATTTTTATGCATTGTTCTCACACACGTTGTCTAAAGAAGCCAGAGTTCTAGAAAGCAGACGTGTTCACACCCCTAATCAGTCCATATGTATTCACATAAATTTACCCAAAGAACTTGATGTTTGAGCCACTCTGTATCATTTTGTCTATCACATTAACATCTCCAACTATCATGTATATGTCCCTCCTAAGATGCCTCCCAAGCTGAAATTTATTTCTATTTAGAGTCTAAAAGTATCCCTATCCTAAGTTAAACAATGAACTAGCTATTGATAGGTTCTTGCTCAGTTAAGGCAAAGTTTTGTTTTAATACCCTAGAATTTGGCTTCTGTTTTATACATAAAATCCAAATTCCTCTCATTTTTCAAACTGACACTAAATGAACCATATCCTGCTGCTTAATAATAATAATAATACAAACATTTCAGCTAATTTAAATGATTTTTAAAAGATTAAACAAAGAAGGGGAAGGATCTCATACCTGGATTTTCTGCTTTTATTTGAGAAGTACTAACAATCATGAAAGTGATATATGGAAATTTTGGATTCCAGATGAAAAACAAGTTTGTGGAAATGTTTTGTTAAACTAAACTGTGTTTTTACGGAATGCATCGTGTTGAAATGGCTAGAGATGAAAGGGGTGGCTACATAGGTATTATTTTGATAGTACAGTTTTATGAATATGATACAAGCCTAGCTGTATTATCAACAGTTTGAAGCTGTTTTCTACTGGCATAAATCCTGTCAAAACAGAGCCAGTGGGTTTTTTTTAGTTTGTTTTTTGGCAAGCAGTAAATTGTCCAGAAAATGCAGTTGGGAGCAGGAGAATTGAGGGAGAAGAATAGAGAAAGGAGAGAAAGAAACTCTTGTGAATTTGGCAAATACTTTTGGCAGAAGAAGCTCCCAAAATATTGGAGAACTCAAACATCATTTTTATATTTTAAAAATAGAATGTTTTGACTTTTTGCATCAAAGAAGAACAATATATATATTTTCCCTCCTCAAAACTAACTGAATAATTTTAAAGGTTAAAAAAAAGAAGCTAAATAATAAGGAATAACTTAAGCCTTCATTAAATGTTTGCATAGACCAGAAATCCAAGTTATCCTTTTGCAGCCCAGGGTGCTATCATACAAGAAGTTATTAATTACATCTCTCTCAACCAGCCTTATTAAATCTGGCCCACAATGTTCTGATAGAACTTCATGTTAATTTAGCCCCAATATTAGAAAAGCAAGCAACTGACAGGTGCTCATTTGAAGTTGAAATAGGTCATACAGAAACCATGCTAAAAGGCAAATTAATTACCTCTAATTTTCTCTCTAAGAGGTGGAAAAAATCTAAAGGTCAAAATAATCATATTAATTTGCCATTAATTAGAATAAATGCAAGCAAATCTTGCCAGAGTGATATAGTAGAACGATCTAATTCATTTGGATTTCTAAAGGAGAACTTGATCTATGAATATATGACAAAATGCATACAAGGAAGTTCATAGGAGATCTGTAAATTAACAAGAACTTCAATAGACTGATAATGTGTAAACAAAGAAGTTCACACTTGTACGGGCCATGATATCAAAGTGAATGATCAGAAACCACCAGATTCTACAAGGAAGAGGGGATGAGAAAAGGGCAGATGATCAGGTGATGTGAAAACCACAACGTTTTGGTGAAAGTAAGTGAAGAAAAATGCTAGTTTAAGAGATCTCTGATCAAAGTAAATATCAATAAATAGGTTAATGTAGTGGATCCCAGAAACAATGTCTTTCTTTTTTCTCAGGGTCATTCACGTAATTCGTTAAAGTGCGATGAGCAAGAGGACCTCAAATTATAACCTAACAGTCTAGTGAATTCTAGTGCTAAAGTGAATCCTACCCAACAGTCACAGATAATAGGAAAAATGCTGCATTGTTCAAGATGTCCTTGTCACAAACCTATAATACTTGAAGGGCTTGTGGAATGTCATGCAGGTTTTTGGGGGCTTGTTTTACTGATGTGTAGTCTCTACAGATAGTTGGCACCAAGCTGTATTTAGCCATATCATTATTACATCTACATGAATTGTGGTATTTGATATATCTTTTATATTAGCCAAAACTACCTAGTGCGGATGGCTTTAATTAAGTTCACCAGGAGATGGAGACCAAAGCCCTGAGGTAAGTGGGAAAGTGAGAGACCTGGAGGAAGAGCTAGCAGGACAGGGCAACAGGGGAGGTGCTCTTATACTTCTTGAGAAATCAGGACAACTGACTAGTAACCTCAGGTATCTGTACACAAATGCACAGAGCTTGGGGAACAAGCAGGAAGTATTGGGAGACTTTGCACAGTCATGGAATTATGACGGGACTGGAATAACAGAGATTTGTTGAGAGCTAGCATGATTGGAGTGCTGTCATGGATGGGTACAGATTACAAACTGTTCAGGAAGGTCAGGTAAGGGAGAAGAGGAGGAGTTGCACTTTATGTAAAAGAGCGATATGATTGCTCAGAGCTTCAATGTGAAGCTGCATATAGGCCTGTCAAGAAGCTCTGGGTTAGGGTCAGAGAGGACAGCAACAAGGGTGATGTTATGGTGAAAGTCTACTACAGACCACCAGACCAGGAAGAAGTGGTAGATAAGGCTTTCTTTAAACAGCTAGCAGAAGGTTCCTGATCAAAGGCCCTAGTTCTCATAGAGGACATCTGTTGTGAGGGCAATCCAGCAGTTCACAGGCAATCCAGAAAGTTTTTGGAGAATGCTGGGGACAACTTCCTGGTGCAAGTGCCGGAGCAGCTAACTAGGGGCTATGTTCTTCCTGGCCTGCTGCTCACAAAGAGGGAAGGATTGGTGGAGAATGTAGTAGCGGATGACAACTTGGGTAGCAGTGAGCATGAGATGATTAAGTTCAGGATCCTGAAGAAAGGAGGATGGCAAGCAGCACAGTAAGGACCCTGGACTTCAGAAAAGCAGACTTGTACTTACTCAGGAAGCTCATGGGCAGGATCCCCTGGAAGCCAGACTGAGGGGGAAAGGAGTCCAAGAAAGCTGGCTTTACTTTAAAGAAGTACAGTGTTCAGGAACAAAATATCCTGAAGCAAGTATGGGAAGACTTGCAAGTATGGTATGGGAGAAGACCAGCTTGGCTTACCACAGAAATCTTCAATAAACTAAAACACACAAATGAAGCTTGTAAGAAGTGGAAGCTTGGACAAATAACAAGGGAAGAATATAAGATCATTGTTTGAGCATGCAGGGATGAGGCCAGGAAGGCGAAAAAGCAATTAGAGTTGTACTTGGCCAGGGATGTGAAGGGTAACAAGAAGAGATTCTACAAGTATGTTGGTAGCAAGAGGAAGATCAGGGAAAGTGTGGGTCCCTTTCTGAATGGGGGAGGCAACCTTGTAACAGAAGATGCAGAAAAGGCTGAAATACTCATTGCCACTTTTGCAGGTCTTCACAGGCAAGATCAGCTCCCAAACTATTCACCAGGCAGCACAGTTTGGGGAGGAGGTAAGCAGCCCCCAGTGGTGAAAGAACAGGTTACAAACTACCTAGAAAAGCTGGAAGTATTCCATGGGGCTGGATGGGGTGCACCCACAGGTGCTGAGGGAGTTGGCTGATGTGATTGCAGAGCCATTGGCCATCATCTTTGAAAACTTTTAGTACTTGGAAAAGGTCAAAGTGCTCATATTTAAGAAAGGGAAAAAGGAAGATCCAAGGAACTACAAACCAGTCAACCAGTCAACATCAGCCCCCAGAAAAATCATGGATAAGATCCTCAAGTAATCCATTTATAAGCACTTGGAGGATAAAAATGTGATTGCGAACAGTAAGCACGGATTCACCAAAGGCAAGTCATGCCTGTCCCTGTGTGGCCGATTGCTGAGCTGGCAGGGTCCCCCCACATGCTTAGTGGTGGACCACTTCCAGTGTTTCTGGTCCAATTCTGGTCCACTTCCAAGTTCACTGCCAAGCACACGGGGGCCCCTCCCACACTCCTGTAGGATGCTCCATCTGCCACACCTTCATGAGCTGCTCCTGATACCTCAAGGTATGTAGGAAAAAACATTTAAAGCTGTGTCTATGGCTGAATATCTGATTCTCCAAATCAGCCTCGAATTTTCAGATTCAGCCAAATCAAACTGAGACAATGATCTGAATCAATGAATCGAATCATTGTCCCCAATTTGGGCCAAATCCAAATTGAACATGCCCTATTTCATACATCCCTATTAGGAAGCCCTGGCAGAAAGATAAGCAGCAGAAGTTTCTTTCTAGTCTGTTGAGCTAAGTAGGAGCTCCAGTCTTAGGTAAAATGCAGGGTAAGATTATACCTTTGTTCTGATATTCTCTTTTGTTTGTTTGTTCTCATATCTGTCTTGAGCTCAACTTACAGTTCCTGGCAGGAGAGAATCCAGGCTGTGTGCAATTGCATTCCTCTGATTCCTATTCCACCCAAATTTTAAAATGAAGTAGCTGGTAGTGGGAGTAGCATTACTATTCAGGCAGATGTAAGGGAGTCAATTAAGGTTCTGGCTCATTATAATGAACCTGATTCCTTCAAAATCCTCCATTTCGCAGGTGTTAACAAACCTCTCTTCTTTTTAAAGGTCTTTAATGGTTCCATGAATCAAGCTATCCTTTTTTTTTTTTTTTTTTTTTTTTCAATTCTGGGTAATCAAATCCTATTTCACATCCCTGATGACTGCTTTTAACTCTGGCTAAAAACGTTAACTCAAGTATGGAATTACCTTTCAGTGAAGCACTGGATACACTGTCACAATGCTCAAGAAGGCTAGATTTTGTTTTATGAATCTAAAAGAGAGATGCATTTAATTCTAATAACTACAGGATTAATAAAACATCTTGTGATTAATTCTTGCCTAGCGTGTTATGTTTTTATACATAAAATACAATATAACAAATTAATGCACACTCCAGCAAAGTTATATTTGTTTTTGCGTCAATCTTAAACTGAATATAGCCCAAGGCCTCTCGCCAACCAAAGTTTCTAGTTTCTTTTTAAACTGAAGAAAAATGTATGTTTTGGGGTATGTGATAATTCACTGTACAGTCTAAATCCCCCTTGCCAAAACCCTAGCATGGTTACTGATTTCTTATGATTGTTTGGTTGTTTTTTTTCCTATAATAAATGTTTTGTTATCTTTTAAAGTTGTTTATTGTCAGGGTGTGAGTGCAGAGTATTGACCATGTAAGCAGGCCCTTTTTCAGAAGGGTGGGGATGGGATCTACCTTTTCTGAGCACATTACCAGGCAAAGTCCCCTCTGCTAAGAACTGGCAAGACCTTAGTGAGAGAGGTACAGCCAAGGTGCCCGAGATCAGGAAAGGGGCATATGGAGCAACTCAGTTTGTTCTTCTTGATCAAGAAGCAGACAGCAGAGAGGGGTTTGGAATGGACAATACCTCAAAAGGTATGAGAACACCCCTAGAGTGTGCTTCTGGTCACATCTGTGTTCAGAGTGTGTCAGAGTCCTGTTTATGAAACTTATTAAACATTCCTCCTAAGATTTACTTGCACCTCTAAACTTGACAACTAAAGATCAATGAGTCAGCAATAAAGTCCTGTCTAAGAACTGCTAGAGAACAATAATTCTGCTTCATGATAAACTTTGAGTTTTTAACAATTAGTTTCATTCAACATCAAGAAAGTAAAGACTTCAAGTTTTTTTAATGGAAAAACAGACAAAAACTCACAATAGTAAATAGCCCAGGGATTAGAGCAGTCACTTGCAAGAGGAATGAACTGCACAAGTCCTATGAAAAGGAGTCCTAGAGAAGATGCAGAATCTCATCATTTGGAGTTTTTAACTGCAGGTCAGACACATGCGTCTAGGATGGTTTAGACAGCCATGATCCTTTCAAAAAGAGGTTTTAGACTAGATCAAATATTGAAGTAGACTGTAACTTCTGCATGACCAGGAGATGCACACTGCACTGGTCATGGATCCTGGGCCATATAGCATGTGGCTTCTCTAGAACACCCCACACATGGCTAGCACAGCACTCTCATTGTGCAGGCAATGTAAACGCCCACCCCCAGCATTGTCAGGTAAGCAGTGTGCTCACCAGGTCCCTTCCGGTCATGCTACCCTGTCCTAGAGGCCCTGGCCACTGCAACTACAGGAGCAACATAGTCGGCTCTGACCAGCTAAAAGCCCACTGGCCATACAGTAAGCTCTCATGGGTTAAATGAGCATCACAAATCCCTACTTGCATAGCCCTAGGCAAAATAATCCCTTGAGGTTCCCATCTGCCTTATGATCCTAAATTCCTGCTCAATACAAATCAGAAAACGACTGGAAAATTGATCTTCTTTTCCCCTTTGGACTCATGAAGCTATGTCAATCTCTGCTTCCATATCAAGATCTTTTGGAACTGTTCTATGTTGTCTAAATAAATAGTCACAAGGGCAGACACTCTGTAGTTTGGTGGTTATGGCACTTGCGGTACTTCTTCAGAAAGCGCCACGAGACATGTATCTTTTGATACAAGTTCCTGTTCTAAATCAGTGTACTTGGGTCAGTTCCCCATATTTTCAGCTAAGAGCCCTAATCATGGCACTATTTGCTACTCAAGAGGAACTCCCTTTCCTTTTCCCTTAAGTTTCTCCTATAACTTTTGATTTTTGACAAGGGGGGGGCATTTTGATAGGAAAAAAATTGTTCCTTAAAGAAAATTCCCCAAAAGATCCAGTTCTAGCTAAATTTTCTTTTGTAAGTACAACAGTTTCAATTACCAAAAGCCATGAGCTAGCATTTTTGGCTGCCATATTTGCTTCACAGTAATTGTAATATGTTACTCTCTAAAACGCTATCAAATACTTTGGCAGCTGCTTTTTTTTACTGTTTCCGTTAGTGTCACTCAGGTACATAAACTAGAATATGATATAAAAAAATATAGAAGTCACTTACTGATCATTGACTCAGGGTTACAGAGTAACAAGGGCTGGAGGGTGGGCGGGTGCAAGTTCTAAGCTACTGCTTACAAGCTATCACCTATTTTTCTCCAATAGTTCATGAATAATATGCTTTCTGGTGAGTGGCAAAAATTCTACATAGCTTACTATGGATTTTTTCAAGGGACCATATTTCTGTTGCTTTTCGGTCTCAACTAAACAGAACATAGGGCTCACAGTTTTTGCAAGACTGTCAAAACATAGTCTTGAGTTTGCTTTTATAACCCACAGACTTGCAGCGATCTGCTTACTCTATTATGATAAAATTACAGCAAACAGACTGAACAGACCTCAGCTTCACTACATAAAAAATAAAGTTTGGATGCCTTAAAAAGATCTATGGCCATGCTGTAATCTCCAGAAGTCTGTCAATTCAGGAAAGAGGATGAGTAATTTGACAGATTGGTCTGAAATGCTCTGGTCACAAAGATTTCCAAGAAAAAAAAAAAGGGGGGATGGTAGAAAGGCAGGTTCTTTTTACTTTCTCCTTTTTTTGTCTCTCCTTTTTCCACGGCTGGTGCATAGTTTGTTTCAGCACTTGTCATCTTGCTCACACCTACCTCCAATATGTTCCTTCTTCCCCTTATCTTTCATTTATAATGCACCTGCTTCTTGCTGTTTCTCAGCATGAAGTGCTATGTGAGCTGAAAAACAATCTATGCCCTCTCTGCACACAGCCTGAATAATCAGGCTTCACGTGCAGCACACCGCAGGGCTAGGTGGATTGAGTTCACCCTGCAATCCACAGGCAGTCTGATAGCATAGTCCTTCTTCAGCTATTACTCAACAATAAACTGGTACATAGTGTAACTTCCTGTGCACCCCTAGTACAAAACCTGCACCACTGGATTATCATGACTCTTCCGTGAACACCCTCTTTGCTGGCTTTCCTAATGAATTCCTCTATAAGCATGTTGGCAATGTTAAAGCCTTTTTGGTGTGACTTTCACCTATAGAACAAGTCCCGTCTAGCAGAAGATTTATTATATGGTATTTTAGGGAATATATGTTTTATGGTGACAAAAATAATGTTTCCTGTAGTTTAGGTTGCCTGAGAGGTTCCATAAGCAGATGTTGGATGAAGAAGGGTTGAAGAAGAGGTATTAGAAGATGGAATTAAGATGGCATGCCTGTGGTCAATACTAGGGTAGGGGGCTGGGAGTGAGGGTGGGTTGAGATGAGCTATAGACAGCTACTGGTCAGAGGTCCAAACCAAGAAGCTAAGAAAGGGTGGAGAACACGACTAAGTTATGTACTGATAGTGGTAGTGAATAGGCCTGTGCGAAGCAGCTAGTATTCACTTTGGATTCAGATTCAGCTGATTCAGGGAACAGGGATTCTATTTGGCAATTTGAATCACTGTCCCAATTTGAATCTCCAAATCAGTCAGGCCAGGCACATCCCCACCCCTCTCCCAGCCCTACAATGGCTGCCGCAGTTCCCGGCACTTGGAAAAAAAAAAAAAAAAAAAAAAAAAAGCCCCGACTTAGTGAGTGCTGCTGGGCATCCCCAGGGGTCCCCCCAAGGTCCCCTCCCTCAGCCCTGCTTCCCCTACCAGGGGAAGTACTTACCAGCTTGGAGTCAGGGTGACTGCCTGAATCGACAAAGCTCTCTGAATCTTTTCCAAAGATTCACAGAGCCTTGAAGTAATTCAGACCTTTAGGTTGGTTCCCTGATTCAATTTGGATTTGGAGATTTGGCCACTAAATTGAGCTGAATCTCCTCCAAATCTAATCACCAACTGAAGTTTCACACAGCCCTAGTACTGAAAGATAAATTGTCAAGCAATCTTTCTGTAACTACCTGCCTCATTTATTATACAACTTCTGAAAAAAATGAATCACAGCTCCTACAGACAACAACTTCCTTCACTACACAGCCCTAATTAATCCCCAGAGTACAGTTTATTCTGAGCATCAAATAAGGCAATGCTCTTGTGGAAAACAATATTATGCAACCCCATAAATAAAGGCAGTGTATATGCATTATGAAACAAGAAGGCCAAATTAAAGTTTCACATATAACCCTGTTTCTGGATTTTTTCAACTTTGATTGCTTGACTTTCACTTCAGTGTTCTTTTAATGTCTCTTCAAGTAGTTTTCTGAGCTTTGTATGGTTATATATATACTTTTCCATTAACTGATAAGACATTAACAAGCATCACTAGTATGCAAAGGGTTAAAGTGTCAGCCAAATATTCAGCAAATTACTGTCAAGCCAGAAAATCAGTCCCATGTTATCTTATTCCTATTTTTTTTTCTACTGAGAATGCTTCAAACAAAAAGATTTTTTTTCTTGGGCAAACACTAGCAGCAGAGAATGAATCCCAATTCCTTGTGTATTAGTAATTTCAAAATCTAAAGAGAACCATTCATTTTCAGTAACACTATATAAACTCCATTTGCTATGCTAAAAAGTAGAATGAAAGATGTACATTTGCTATCTACTACCTATTGTACTAAGCAGTGAGACAAACTAAAGAAAGTATGAAGTACCATTCTTTTACGGTTACAATGTAGGGCTACTACTAGAGGGGAAACATTGCTAGGGAAGTGACTTAAAGAAGTAGCAATGCTGGCAACAACAGTGGAGGGAATCTGGATGGAAAATAAACAAAAAATAGGCTTAATTAAAACCAAATCAAATCTAGTCACTAACAGTGATAAATTGTTCTGAATTTCCCGAGTTTTTCTAACAATTACAAGATATAAGAAAATTATTGATCTTATATGTTTATATCCTACTGCCTATGTTAAGTTCACTTTATGAGACTTCGGAAATAAAGCAATACGCTTACCCATCTTTCACTCTTTCAATACAAATGCTAATAGAAAATGTTCCTCTAAATGTACATAAAGCACTTTGCAGTAATAATTTGCATGTACTTTTGTAAAAAAATCTTCTTGTATCCCAAAAAGATGCATCATTCTTTAAACGCTTATATTCTCCAGCTGAAAACACTTCATTGCTGTTGACTCTGATCCAGCTATATCTTTAGCTTATTAGTTTATTCCAGTAGTAGTTCCAGTATATTGAAGGTTTTAAACACAAATAGTCTTAGATGTCATTTACTTAATTTCTAATCTCACATAATACATACCCTCATGTATACCTTTAAGCTCCCAAGGGAGAAGACAGGGTTAAGATGCATTTTACAAATTAACTAAACTACCTGAGATTTAGTCAGTCTCTAATGGTATTTATACATGTTTTCCAGGAGTGCGTGTCTGGGGGTGCACTTTAATTAGAGCAGTTTCAAAGAGCCACTCTAATTAAAGTACCTGGGTATTACATGTATCAGTGTCCCCATGCTGAAGAACAGCAGCAAGGGCCCTGTAACTAAAGCTCATTGAATGAGGTGTAGTTAAAGTGCCCCTACTTATATTTTTCAGTGTGGGGATGCTGATACACATGACACTAGAGTCTGATGGTGCCTGGTAATAACCACACTCCAGCAGACCAGGCTCTCTGCACATGTGTAAGTACTCTATAGTGCCCTAACCTAAGACCCTAAGGTGCTCTACCTTGCCGCCTCCTTGACTTCAGACTAGCACAGCTAACTGTAATTAGGGATCTATTTAAATTGCAGTCAGACAAAGGGTTTTTCACAACCACTTGTGGCACACAGACCCAATTTCATAGGTGATTCATGGTGGCCCCATCTCTCACTGATGATTGGTGTAGAATACTTTCACTCTTCTGACTGGTGCCTTTACTTAGTCTACATCAGTAGCTCAGCCTGTCAGTAGCTCTCACTCAAATCATGTGTTCTACAGCTACGGTGATTGATGCACTTTCTTTGTATTCCAGTAAGCATTTTATTTGGGGAGGGGGGTGGGGGGTGGACCAGTTTCACAGGAAATCGCAGCCAATGCCATTTTTCAGAGATCGCTATTTTTCACAATTTTTGTGAAAATCATGAAATTGTGATTTAAGTAGGTCACTAACTATAAGCTTGTGAGTGGTCAGTTAAGTTATCCAGTGCTTCAGTTATCCAGTGAACATATTGAATATAATTTAGAAGTGTGGTCCTAAACATAAAACTTTTTTTCTCTTTAGCCCTACTAGTAAAGTTACCTGTTTGGTTATGTGTTTCCCAGAGAAAATTTTTACAAAATTTGGAGAATTCTGAGAAAAGTGTGATACTGATGCAACCTGTAAACAGCATTCTAAAATTTTGAATGATAAATTTTATATATTAGTATTTCTACAAACCCTACAACCTTGTATGTAAGAACATTTCAAAAATACTTATGGTCTCCATTTTATACTGTGATTCAGTACTTTTTGTAAATTAATGCACTTTTATGTATATATTTACGATATCAAGTACTATAGTTATTTCAATAAAAACAAGTCAAAATATTCACGAGCAATTCAACCATCTTGAAAAAAAAACTGTAAAGACTGTCAGCTCAGAATGGGATAGTGTTCCCCCAGCAATCAATAAAGTTGATTATGCAGCCTTATAAACTATCAGGAAACAATGTACTTTAGATTTGGTATAAACAATAGAATTAACTGCCAGCTGGGCAGCAGTTAGGTCAACATTTTATATTTTCTTTTCAGAAGTGCAGAAACAAGAAATAACTTTGGTGTTTACAGAATATATCAGGTAATTAATGGGCATTCAAAAACTCACTGAGAAGGTAAAAGTATTTTAAAATTTCACTAACTACAGCATAGGAGGAATAAACAGGCCAGTTTATAGATGAGTTTGCTAGGAAGATCTGCTTGGATGAGGGACAGACAGACAGAGGCAGTAGATTAAGAGACCCTGGGAAATGCCTGGAGGACAATGCCAGACTCATTGCTATCTCTTCCTCTGTTTGCACCTATGAGGCCTCTGTCCAGACAGGACAGCTCACTGTTGAGGCTTGCATGCAGGTCCTGGTTTAGCACTATGGAGACTGAGGCTCTCAGGTGCCTTCCATTAACAGACAGGAGGATGGGTGCCTGCAATGTGAGTGGTGCCTCCTTGTGGCTCAGAAAGCAGGCAAGAGAACTACAGAGAAAGGTGACAAGGCTCTGAAGCATCATCCTCCATGAGGTCTTAATTGATTCAATGCTGGAGGAGACTTGTAGGTGTGTGGAGGAAAATGTCAAAGGAAGCATTAGAGAAGAAAGAGGACATGGTAGAAGCTGGAAGCTTGTAAACTCTGGCAGTAAGCAGAACTCTTCATCTCCACCTGCATCAGTTTGCCTGGAGAAAAGATATGGAGCCCTAGTAGCAGAAGAGGAAAATCACATTCCATTGGTGAAGGAAACCAAGCTAGGCAAACCCAAGGTTGTAAAGATCAAGACCACTACCACTAAAAATCAATGGTGGTTGTGGTTGGTGACTTCCTTCTGCAGAGAATGGAGGCATCCATCTGCTACCCCACCCTCTTGCCTCAGGAGGTCTACTGCTTGCCCGGAGATGTCACAGAAATATTACCAAGACTCATTCAGCCCTCTGACTACTACCCCATGCTGCTCATCCATATGAACACTAATGAGACCCTAATCAGATCTGTAGTCCAAAAGTGACTACAGGGCGAAAGGGTGAAAGAGATGGAGGGCTCAGGTGGTGTTCTCTTCAGTCCTTCCAGATAAAGGAAAGGGCCCAGTTAGGAGAAGACACATCCTGCTGATCAATGCATGACTGTGTGGATGGTATCACCAGCAGGGTTTGCCTTATTCAACTACAGGATGTTGTTCCAAGGAGGATTGCTAGGAAAAGATGGGATCCATCTGATGAAGAGAGAGAAAAACCATCTTTACAGACAGTCTTGCTAACCTAGTGAAGAGGGTTTTAAACTATATTTGCTGGGGAATGGAGACTAAAGCCTTGAGGTAAGTGGGGAAGTAGGTGAGATGAAGGAAGCAAAGCAGGAAGGGACAACAGGAGAGATCTTTACATTCTTCCTGACAAGGTAGGCCAATCAATCAGCTTGTTACCTCAGGTGTCTTTACATGTTTCCCAGGCTTCATGTATTCAAGTATGAAGAAGTGGAAGGTCTTGCACAGTCATGGTGCTATGACATGATTGGAATAACAGAGACTTGCTGGGATAGCTCTCATGACTGGAATGCTTTTCTAAATGGGTATAAGCTATTCAGGAAGGACAGGCAAGGAAGAAGAGGAGGAGGTGTTGTTCTTTATGTAAAAGAGCTATATGATTGCTCAGAACTCCAGTATTAAACCAGAGACAGGCCAGTTGAAAGTCTCTGGGTTAGGGTTAATGGGTAGAGCAACAAGGGTGATGCCATGGTGAGTGTGTGCTACAGACCACCAGCCCAGGAGGATGAGGTGGATGTGGCTTTCTTCAAACAGCTAAAGCAAGTTTCCTGATTACAGGCTCTGGTTCTGAAGGGGGACTTTAATCACCCTGACATCTTCTGGGAAGGCAATACAGCAGTGTGCAGGAAATCCAGGAAGATTTGAGAGTGTTGGGGACAACTTCCTAGTACAAGTGTTAGAGGGGCCATGCTCTTTTTGACCTGCTTTTTGACAAGTAGGGAAGAATGGGTGATGAATGTAATTGTGGCTGTCAGCTTGGGCAGCAGTGACCACAAGATGATTGACTTCAGAATCCTGGGAAAAGTAAGGACGGAAAGCAGCAGAATATACACCAAGGACTTCACAAAAGCAGGCTTTGACTCACTCAGGGAATTGATGGGTAAGGATCCCCTGGGAGGCCAGTGTGAGGGGGAATGGAGGCCAGGAAAGCTGGTTCTACTTTACAGAAACCTTACTGAGGGCACAGGAACATACCATTCCAATGTCCAGAAAGAATAGCAAGTATGGCAGAAGACCAGTTTGGCTTAGCAGGGAGCTCTTTAGTGAGCTAAAACAGAGAAAAGTAACCTTACAAGAAGTAGAAACTTAGACAAATGACTAGGGAGGAGTGTAAGAGTGTTGCTCTGGCATGCAGGGAGGCTATCAGGGAGGCCAAGGCACAGTTAGAGTTGCAGCTAGCAAGGGATGTGAAGGGTAACAATGAGGTTTTTCTAAAAGTATGTCATCAACAAAGGAGAATCAGGGAAAGTGTGGGTCCTTTACTAAATGGGGGAGATAAGCTAGTGACAGAGGATGCAGAAAAGGCTGAAGCACTCAATACCTCAGTGTTCACAGGCAAATTCACTTCCCAGACTTCTGCACCTGCAAACAGTTTGGGGAGGAGGTCAGAAGCCAACAATGGCAAAAGAACAGGTTAAGGACTATTCAGAGAATCTGGATATGTACCAATCCATGGAGCTGGATGAGATGCACCTGAGGATACTGAGGGAGTTGGCAGATGTGATTGCAGAGCTACTGGCCATTATATTTGAAAAGTAACAGTGTTTGGGTGAGGTCCCAGATGACTGGAAGACGACAAAACCAGTGTCCATGTTTAAGAAAGGGAAAAAGGAGGATCCAGGGAACTACAGACTGGTCAGCCTCACATCATCTCCTGGAAAAATCATGAAGGAAGTCCTCAAGGAATGAATTTATAAGCACTTAGAGAAGAAGGTGATTAGGAACAGTCAGCATCGCTTCACCAGGTGTTGGTCACGTCTTGTCCAACATGATCAACATGATTACTTTCTATAATGAGATGACTGGTGCTGTAGATGTGGGGAAACCAGTAGATGCAATATATATTACTTCAGCAAGGCTTTTGATATGGTCTCTCTCACCTTTCTTGCAAGTAAGCTAAGAAAGTATGGGTTGAATGAATGGTCTGTAAGGTGGATAGAAAACTGGCTGGAATATCAGGCTCAGAGAGTAGCAGTCAGTGGATCAAAGTCTAGTTGGCAGCTGGCATCAAGTGGAGCACCCCAGAGGCCAGTCCTGGGGCTGTTTTTGTTCAATAATTTTTATCAGTGACTTGGAAGATGGGATGGAGTATACACTCAGCAAGTTTGCAGATGACACCAAGCTGGTGAAAGTAGTAAATACACTGGAGGACAAGACTAGGAGTAGGAGAGACCTCAAAAAATTGGAGGACTGGACCCAAAGAAATCTCGTGAGATTCAATGAGGAAAAGTGCAAAGTCCTGTATGTAGAACAGAAAAATCCTGTGCACTGGTACACGCTGAGGACCAACTGCCTAAGCAGCAGCTAAGTAGAAAAGGACCTCAGGGTTACAGTGGACCATAAGCTGAATATGAACCAACAGTTTATCCTGATTGGAAAGAAGGCTAACAGAATAATGTTCTAAATTAGTAGAAGTATTACTAGCAGACCAAGGGAAGTGATTATTCCCCTCTTTTCTGCACTGGTGAGGCAACATCTGGAGTACTGTGGCCAGTTTTGAGCCCTCTGTTATAGAAGGGATGTAGATGAATTGGGGAGAGCCCAGCAGAGAGCAAAAAAAATGGTTAGGAGGCTGGGGAACATGCCTTATGAGAAGAGACTGAGGGAACTTGGCTTATTTATTCTGGAGAAGAGAAAACTGAGGGAGGATCTGACAGCAGTCTTCAACTACCCGAAGGTGGGTTCCAGAGAGGATGGGGCTAGACTATTCTCAGTGGTGGCAGATGACAAAAAGAAGCAATGGCCTCAAGTTGTTGCAGGGAAGTTTAGGTTGGATATTAGGGAAAACTCTCCCTGGGGAGTAGTAAAGCACTGAAATAATGTTGCACAGAGAGGTTGTAGAATCTCCATCTTTGGATGTTTTTAAGACCTGACTAGACAAAGCCTTGGCTGGAATGATCTCCCTGGGGCTGGTTCTGCTTTCAGCAGGGGATTGGACTACATGATCTCCTGAGGTTCCATCTAACCCTAATTCTTGAGTCTATGATTTGGATACTACATAAAAAGCAGCTTTCATTTTTAATAAGGTAACATATAGACAGAACTATTTGTGGTACAGCTAACTGTAGGATAGCATAAAACCCCTAAATTCAATTTGTGTTCATAATTCTAGTCATACTTAACAGAGAATAAAGTATGCCTGACTACTACTGCTCTATATGTAGATATCAATAATTTCCCAGAAAATATTCCTGAGACATCATTCAAGAGGCACTTTTCTTTCTTGTTTCGTATTTCTAATTTCAGGTCTTAATTCTGTAATTGTGACACACAAAGAATTTGCATTTACTTCAGTGAACGTTTTGCTTATAATGTGCTTCCGGGATTGAGCTTTTCATCATATGGCAGTAGAAGGCCCCAAATCTGGAAATAATCTGTATTCAGAACAGCACTGAAGCACTTAAATATTTTTTAAACAGAATATTAGTGGGACTTAAGTGCTGTAGTGTAACTCGGGTGTGTTGAGTGGGATGTTGGCCATGAGGGGTTGTCAGAATCCCCCCCACTTGGGGCTCTTTGCCATGTCAGGGGCAGCCTGGCCATAGGAGCCACCCTGCAACCAGCAGTGTCCAACTATTTAGTAGTTGTAAATACAAGTACTATTCTTTGGTGGAGTTCTTTACTCCACAGCAATGTATGTGTAGACACTTATGTGGCTGGCTAAGGCATTAGGGTGCTTCAGTGCAGCGGCTGCCCACCAGCTAGACTGACACTGGAACACCTTCGTGCCCCAGCAAGTTGCTTCTGCAGCACGTTGAGCCCAGTTGGAGCAACCCCAGGCTGGCAGGCTGACCCCCAGGCCAGCATTCCCTCTAAGCTGTGCAGTGTGCACAGCCACACAGGTGCACCTGGCAGCACGGCATGAGTGCACCTGCATGACTGCACATCTTATAGAGAATGCTGCCCCAGCTCAACGTGCTGTGGTGCTAGGTGCACATGTAAATTTGGTGTCTGGGAACAATAAACTCCAGTGTGGTATGTACCACAATTTATTGCTTCATGCTAATAGCAAATGTGAACATATCAATGACCACCTACTTTGCCAACAGATTTATCTCTGAATTTAAAAATGTCTTAAAGGCTGTTCTATAGCCCAGATATGATGGGAGATGGAGCTAATTAAAGGCACCATGATTCTGCTTCTTAGCTGGGCTGAGTAACTATGAATAACTAGTCAGAAATCTTTCTAGCAGTCCAAGCTTGCTCTCATGTAGCTTACACTCATACATCTATTTATCCACTGATTTGATTTATATACAACCATTCCTGACAAAGGGTCTGGGAAGCTTACAGAACAACATAGAAAAAATGTATTAAAGCAAGTAGAACACAGTATGAACTAAAAGCTCCCTACAAAATAAACCAGCCAAACCTGATCTGCTAAATGCCTAGCCAAATAGAAAGGTCCTACAGTGCTTCCTGAAGATGTCCAGGCTCTGGCAGGCCTAAAGGAGTACCTAAGGAGGGAAGTACCAAAGCTAAGAAACAGCTAATGAGAATTTCCTCCTATGTGTTTTTGCCAAGTAAGCTCAGCACGCCAATGGAAGTACTGTAGTAGAAGGTTGTACTTCTAGGATTTGACTCATCCTCTCCTTAACAGTGTTCTCAAATAGAATATAAAAATAGAGTGTAATTATCTAAGAGATTCCATTAATGATAAAAAACAGGCATATAAAACTTTCTGGGTCTACTCACAGTTTGAAGTGAATGTAGCATTTGTTTTTACTGTACTTAAACATTGTATTCCACAAATACACTGCTATGTTCTTCACCTGTATTTCATGATAAAAATATGTTTATAAGCTTTATTACTTCTGGAAATAAAAAGGATAATGCTACAAGATCTCTTTTTTAAATACATTCAAGGTAGCCTTGACTATGTGTGCCAATGTTCTTGACTAAGCTATTTTGAATTTAAAAAAAAACCCAACAACAAAAAAACCACACAACCCCCACCCCCAAGCCTCTGTTTTGCATCCAAATTAAAGATCTCAAATGTCTAAAATAAGGCATGATGCCTAATAACATAAGATAGATGTCCATCCAAACCATCAAGATTAACTTCAACACTCCAGTCCTGGATCCTTCTGAACAGGACAGACAGTTGTGCCAAATTTGATAGCAAGGCATTTTTCTGATGTGAAGTGGTGTCCACTGGAAACAGATTGAGAACGAACTTGTTCGGGGTGCAACCTATGCTGGATGACAGCCAAGGTTATTTGGAGGTAAAAGGCTAGTACACTTGCTCTTTCTGACCAGGCAGTGCTGTGGCTGCTTAATATCTACTCAAAGCCACAATCACCTTCTGATCTGAGGAGCAGGTGACTTGGCGATTCTTTCAGCTCCTGGTAACTTTGTCACAAAATTTCTCGTAGAAGTTGAAACATAATGGATTAAACCATATTCTAATCACCAAAACAATTCACCTTGCCCTTTTAAAAAAATTGTCTCTATGCATCATTATCTATCAAAATGGCTTCTAATATATGACAGTGGTAGATCTTTAGGATTATCTTGGTACCAGTAACTGAATGTTTCTGATAAAATAGTAGAAAAAGTATTTTTATTCAAAAGGCAGACAAAGTTATATAGGTAAATCTGATATCTGTCATTAGACCGACTCAAAATAGTTGGAAAAATTATTCTTAGCAAGCTTTCGGGTTTAAATAAAGCTTTCCCAAGAAGAATTTTTCCAACCACATGAGTTGGTCTAATAAAAGATACCGGATTCAACCAAAGAACCTTGTCTGCCTATGTCCTTAGACCAACACAGCTACAACCCACAATTCTTAGAAATTCAAAGGACTTCCAGTTAAATACACAAGTGTGATTTTCCAAAGTCTTAAAGTCAAATAACTCAGACTGAATGTGATGTTACCTGTTATTAAGAAAAGTCCAATATAGTTACAATGAGCAGCATATAAAAGAGAGACATTTTACTGGTTTACATTTCCTTGCTTATTACCCCTTTTTCATACTCTAATATAAATTAGCAGATCAAAAAGCCACCATAGTTATTATAATAGCATTCATTCCAATGTGTACATTTCTTCTAAGAAAAAAAGGAGGAAAGTACATCTTCAAATTATATTTATGTTTTTATTAAATTGCTTTTCACATCCAGAAGATTAAAGCACATTGTATTCAGACTCAAATATAAAGGTGAGATTGTTTTTAACAAGTTGTTAGGTTAAAACATAGCTAATCATTCCAAAAAAGGTTTCAGAAGCTACAATTATTCTATTCTATAATTATTCTTTTCTATGCTGTAATTATTGCTCCATTTACACACACACACACACACACACCCCTGTAAAATGAGAAGCACTGGATATTCACTAATACTATTTGCTGACTGTTTGTTAAAAGGAAATGTTGCTGAAGAGACGGATTTTGTTTCTGTCAAATGGGCTATACTGTAATATCATTCGGCTACTCAGTTAATCACATCTGATCAAATGAGAGACTTACCAGCTTCTTTTTAAGCTAAATGGTGATCATTCAGTTAGAAAATGAACAAAGAGATGAGAACGATCAGACTATGTTTCTCTTGTTCCTAAACAGAATACACTCACAAGAATACACTCATTTCATACCTATATCTCAGTTTAAAATGAGCCCCTGCTAAAAACTGAACTGCTCTCTCATTCTCAAGATACTGCTGCTAACTACTCAGATCACTTTTATTTAAGAACATTGTTAGACTTACTCAAGTCAACTATGAAAAGTTACCAAAATACTGAAAGAAAGCATATGGTTAGTATTGTAGCTGCATATATACCCGTTGAGATATTAGCCTCAGAAATTTTTCCCAGATATATTTCCCTTTTGGTTCTGAGAGGCCAAATATGCTGAGTAACATAATGACAATGTTGAAATTCAAAAGGGTTGTTGCCAAATTGTAATGCACCTCTCTGCACTGTGGAAGTTCTAAAGCAGCCTAGTTTTCATTACGTACAGTGGTGCTGATTAGAGATAAGGCAATATAAATGCACTGAATGAAAGCACAAAGCAGTGCAGTTCTCATTTAGGTATCTCAGCAAGGTATTTTGCAAGTAATACAAAGTCAATTTTATGCTTTATAGCATTATGCCACTACATATAACTATGTTCATTGTATATGCTCAGTTTAATGAATTAAGACAGATTCCCCAATGGAAAAATACTTGTGTCAAAAGTATATGGCTCTAACAAAAAAAAGTTCTCATATATCCTTTAGGAAAGTTGTATAAGTTTCAATACTGGTGAATTAAACAGTTACAATTTTACATCATTTCTCAAAAAACACTAGTGATTGGAGGAGGATGGCATATAACTGCAACAACGAATTTAACATTAGGAGTTTAAATACCATATTTATTGGATCCAAGATTTCTTTCCCAGACAACATGGGAGGAAAATCTTGATCTTAGATTTGAGTACTGGCCCAAGGTAGGCAGTAGCAACCAACTTCAGCCCGGGGCTTGGATTCAGAGCCACAACTGAACTTCCAGCTGCCCTGGGCCAGAGAGGCTGGTGTAGGGGGAGGCAAAGTCACATGGTGGGGGAGCATAAGAGAGACAGTGTGATGTATGGGGGGGCAGGGATGTGGGGGAGACTCACCTGTGAGACTTGCAGAGAGTGCAGGGGAGACTGCAGAGCCATGGCGGGTGGGGAAGGTGGGATGCAGGCACCAGGGGGGCAACATGGTATGGGACAAGTAGCAGGAAAGGGCAGGGATAAGCAAGGGGCAGAGGTCTAGCCCATCACCCCATACCACTACTTTCCCCACTGCAGCAGTGGGGGAATAAATTCCAGATGTCCTTCTGCTAATTAGATTCTATATATGGAATTATGAAGACATTACAGTTGTCTATGTATAGAATCTAATTATTGGCAGGGTCATCTTAAATTTGAAGTCATCTTGGATTTGGGTAAATACAGTAAGTTCAAAAAAGAAAATTATAGAAAGGCATTTGATTTTCTTTACTGTATTTGTGTTTGATTTTCTAGGGTGGGGGAGGAGTCTTAAAAGTCCTTTATTTTTGTAGTGTTGTTATGGAGGAATAAGCAGCAGCAATACATTTTCAGACCCGTGCTGTAACTATGGCTGTGCAAACTGTTCCCCAAAAGAGCAAAAATTTTCCATTTAACAAAAATCATTATAAATTTCATCCTTAGATTATATTTGTCAAAACACTTAAAGATTACAAACTTTGTACAAAACTATGCCAGTGTTAAGGGAAACCATAGACAGTTTTAAGTGATGATACAATGTGGTATTGAAATAGGGTTAATACAGCATAGCACATGGAAGTAAAAGACTCTCCTGGCCCTGATAAGCTTATGATCACATTATGAATGTGTTCTGGAAAGAAATACCATACAAGTAGTCATGATCACTTCCCATATGTCATTTCTGATAAGCAAACTAACAAAATACACACTCATCAGATAGCTGCACAATATTTTTTGGGGGAAAAAAAAAACAGTCACTGTCAAAGAGTGTCTACATGTTGCCAAACAGTAACATTTCTACAGCACCATGCTAAATCACAGAGCAGTAACTGCCCACACTGCATCATGCACATGCTACACCGTTACATTTTGCTGCTATGTTGCTGTAGTGGCATGCTAAAATGGTGGAGCATGTCTCTACAGTGATATTGCTGCTGATCACATGTAGACCCACTGTACAGTAAAATTGTGTGTTGCTACAGCAGTGTACAGCGATGTGTAGGTGTGCCCAAAGAGTAGTACTACTTTTTGGTTAAAGAATGAAGGCATATTAAGTAGGGTCTAAAAGGGTTGATCTTGGGTTTAGTTGTATCCATTAGTATTAATGACTTGAATGATACAATATAGAACAAATGTATCAAAAATCTGAGGAGGACACCAAGCTAAGGGATTGCACACAGTTTGGAGTACAGGATCCAAATTCAAAAAGATCTTGACACACTTGAGATATGGACCAAAATCAACAAGAGGGCATTCAATAAAGAAGTACAAAGTGTAATACTTTTCGAAGAAAGAAATCAAATGCACAAATACACAGTGGGTGATATCTGGGTGGCATAGTAAGTTACCAATGTGGTCCTGTCGCAAAAGAAAACCAGAAAAAAGGGGAAACACCCCAAATCTCATCCTGGTGACACCTCAGCTAGAATAGTTATGAGTAATGCAATTTAAGAAAGTTATAGACAAGCAGGAGAGATTCAAACAAACAAAAAATAATAGGATGTTAATACAAATATAACCCATGAAGAAAAGCTGAAAGAATTTGTGGGTTTTATTTTTTATTCTAGATAAGGAAAAGAGACATAGTAAAAGTAGTCCAACATATAAAAATCTTAAAGGAAATAATGATCATTTGTTCTCCGGGACTACAAGGCATATATTAAGAAGAAAACAGCTTAATTTACTCTAAAGATAACTTAAATTGGATTTTAGGGAATAACTTTCTACTCATTTGCATACTAAAACACTGGAATATGCTACCTAACAGAGTGTGGAAAAGGTTTAAAATAGGTAAGCAATAATAATTAAGTAATAATTATAATTAGAAGAGACACAGTAGACATCAGCACATTTTGATTGGTTAAGACCACATAAAGATGTTTTGAGGACCTGATCTACAGTCATGCAGCTTACTTCAAGTGGCACAATTGTAGATTAGGTCCCAGTTGCACAGCCTTTTACTTAGCCCTATCTAAGTAAATTGGGGTTGGGACGGGGGTGGGTGGTATTACAGCAGGGTTAGCAGATCCATAGGGAGACGTTGACAGGATTGGGGGGGATGTTAGCAGGTCCACAGTGTGAGGTTAGCAGGAATAGAACAGGTAGGAGGTCTGTAGAGGGGGGATTCATGGAATCAGTTGGATTACTGGGTTTGTGGAGGGGGGCTTGTGGGATTGGAGAGGTTAGCAGGCACATGGGGTGGGGTTGGCAAGTCTGTGGCAGGATTGGGGAAGCGAAACGGTCAATGGGAGGAGGGCTGGAAAATGCGAGGGTTGTGGGTCTGCACAGGGGGATTGGGAAGTCTATGGTGGGGGTGGGGGGAAAAGAGGGGGTTCTTCATCCAGGATTGGAGGCATTGGAAGGCTAAAGATAGAATGGTAAGGATTTTGTGGATAAAAAAAGACAGCCCTGGGGTTGGGGTGAGTGGCTGGCTTTCCCAGCCCCAGGGCTGTGTTCCAACTGTGTACACATGTGTAAGTTGGACTAATCCATGTCCAGTCTTATCTAAAGTAGGTCACCTCCCAGGTGAACTAAAGTTAGATCAAACCAGTCATTTTTTACACAAATGTAACTTCCCCAAAAGTATGAAAAGATCAGCAGTTAGATGAACATAATCCTAGTTAGGTCAATTTAAGTGTAATCTCTGCATATGCGTATACCCTAAATTTCTGAAGGGAAATTAGTGTGCAATACACTCTGAGAATCATACCTTTCAACTCAAGTTCTGATTCTGCTCTGCACTTAGTCTTTCAACTTAATTTTCTTCCTGTTACAAAGACAATGTTTTCAAAAGCATTTAGCACTGGGAGGCACTTGCCCTGCTCATCTCAGTGCCCCAGGAGTGAAGACTGTCTTATTACAGTCAACCTCTCTGCTGTGGCCTGTTGTTTAATTAGGGATAATGATTTACTTTTTCTTGTAACTCAGTTGTCCAGGAGCTACAATGCCAAATAGGTTTTATGTCATCATAATTGCTCTCTGGCTTTTTCTACCAGTACATTCTTGTAGATAATTTTTTTAACAGCAATTTTCATGAAGGGAATTTGTTAACAAGGACAAAAGTTCTTTTTTCCAAAATATTTTAGCAGTCAAAAACTAAAGTTTCACAGACCCCAAACTGTTATTACGCAACTCTCTGACCTCATCTATGAAACCAGGAACAAATAGATTTAAATCCCTCTGCTTGTTACTCTCCAGTTCTTTTCCTCTCATTCATTATCGCCCTTCCCAGTTTGCTGCTTCTCCTCAGAATGGAACTAAAACAAAACAAATGCAATCACATACACTGAGTAAGTAGGAGTCACAATGCTATTCTTTCCAATAGAGAGCAATGCTGAGGGAGAAAAACTGGATTTCTTGGATACAGGATGTATCCAAATACTTTTAGACTCTATATTCAGCTACACAGCTTACAACAGCGCAGACCAGAATTTATAAAGTTTTAAAATACCAATTTCTGTTTAAAATTGAATGTGAAGGGTATAGTAGAAAGGGAGCCATCCTATACTAAAGCAAACTAGATGTAAAATATATTAAAAATGTATGTTAAACTAGCCCGAAAAATCATGTCATGTAGCTCAGTGGCAAAGGGGCTAATCTATACACAGAAATACAACAGAAGTATTTTATGAACCATCAGTCAATACATTACATAAGCAAAGATGGGTTAAAAAAATTCAAAATAAATTTTGGTAAAAAATGAAATTAACTGTCAGTGGTAGTTGCTCAGTATTGACAAACTGGTTTACTTACAAAGTAATTTTCAAATAAACCATTTCTGTGTTTAAATTTGAGAACTTAAGAGACTAAATCCAACAAGTTATAATTAAAACAACACCCCCCACCACTCCCCAAGAGAGAAATAAAACATTTTGTTTCAAAGAGAATAGTTTTGGTGGGCTCAGAGCAATATTTTTTCTGCTTGTTGGTCATTGAAAAATTGTTTCACTTGTGTGGTACAGGGATTGTCCAAGCAGGGACAACCCTGAGCCTATGCTTATCTCCTCATACCTCTCAGCACCCTTCAAACTAGGGTGACCACCTATCCCTACTTGGGCAGGACAGTCATGGAATGGGAACCTCAAGTCCTGGTCCCAGGTTACATAACTTGGGTCAGCATTTGTCCTGGATTTCCAGTGCCATGCAGGGATTGGGAAAAAGAGGGTCTCCTGCTGCAAGCTGACAGTGATCCAGCCTGCAATGGGCTGTTTGGGGCTCCTGGGAGTGGGACACAAGGGGTGCCACATGCATGTGTTCATGTGCCTGAGGATACAGCTGGGCAGCGTGGAGAGCAGCTCTTTGCAAGTAAGTATATGTTGGGGAGGAAGGGGATAGATCCAGGCCACTATGGTGAAGCAGGAAATGGGGGCACTGCCCATCCAAAGCAGTGCATGGGGCCAGGGTGCAGAGCAAGATGTAGTCACAGGTGGCTCATCCAGGGGACATGGGGCAGCTCCCTGACACTGCATGCACCCTCCAGTGGGAATGGGAGGCATGTATTCCCATATGTGTGCAGGGCAGAGGTACATGCAAGCTGCCTGCTGCAAGCTGGGGCTCCCCACCCTGCTGGGGCTCCCTACCCTCCAGGAGCCCTGCACTGGCCATGAGTCCTCTGCCCACCCAGCAGCATTGGGGATGGTGGCAGTGTGGAGTTGTGTCCCCCACTGCTGCTGGCAGGCAGGGGGCATGTGGCTATTGCAGGGCTTCTGAGGGAAGTGCAGCAGGGAGGGAAGCCCCAAGCCCACAGCATGTATCCACCCTGACCCTGCTCAACTCTACTCTGGCCATGCCACCAGAGGAGACAGGTGAGGGGGAGGTGGGCATGTGTCCCTCGCCTACATTTTAAAAAAGGTGTGGTCACCCTATTCAAAGCATCCTAGTTGAGAATCACTAGATTGGAGCCCTGGGGAGGGAATGACTTAAGTCTTTGCTCATCTCTGTATGTAATATACAGTATCTACGTGATTTTCAAAGTCCACAACTTAAAATAGTTGTGACTTTTTTTTCTCCACATACTGTTTTATGGAAAGTGCAGGAAGCCATTTTAAGGACAGTGATGCATGTAAAGGGCATTTTCTCTTAAGCCCCAAATTTTGTGCATGCATTCTTTCCAAATACACATCCATTTGTAAAATAGGCTAAATTTAAAAAAAGAATATCTTTGAAATACATGCAACCATAGAGAAAAGAAGCATTTTTCTAGTCCACTGCTATTTTTAACTGGTTTCTAGAGAAAGGGCATTTTTTTCATACATACTATTTAAATAAAAAAAAAAATCCAGTCAGATCTTGCTTACATTTTGTATTCACTAGTTTCTGATTCTTTAAATAGGCTTGCATAACTTACGATATACTGATGCCTGGTGATAATTTAGCAACCTAAAAAAAGATAGCAGGATGGTAATAGTAAATGTTCAGGTATTTAAATATGGAAAACATCACAAAAGTTGCAAAGACTTACAAGAATAAAAAGTCAGGAATAAGAATGATATCTCACAGTATAACCAGAAAAAGGACAAAAGTAATGGAAAGTACACGGAAGGCATTGTTGTGATTATTTAAAACATGATTTTACTCTGACCTGTCTACATAACTAATGCTCTCTGATTCCATTTAAGACTGAGACAGGTTTTTCTTACCATCACCTCCTCCTTTTTTATCCTACAATAAATAAAAAAAAACCCCAAATAAACAAAAAACAGCTTTGTACATTTTGAAGCTGTTTGTAAATGTTGATTAAATTTAGCTAAATATCAGAGACTAGATGCAGACAAAACAGCCAGGAAGCAGCAGTTGTACTGCTCCTGTCTTTTTATCTAATAGCCACAACTTTCTTCCAAGATTTGCGATTTTGTGATTTAGTCTCTGCTCTGAAACAGGTGAAAAGGGTGGATTTCAACTGGGGTCTCCTACAACTCACATGCACTCAAGGTCTTTAGCACTCAAGGTATTCCTAGGTGGGTCTTTCCCAGTATTGCCTATTGATATTGGTCCTCCACATAGTGAAGAATTAAATATGTAATACAGAGACAAAAAGACTTTAAAATGATGATTGAGGACTTATGGTTAGTCAGGAAAATGAGAGACCTCTGGTCTCAGTAAATATCTACAGTAAAGTATTTGCAGAAGCATAGCAGCATCAATAGTATGCACAATCCACATTGCAGCAGATTGTCATCAGATGGTTGGATTTATACATTACAATCTAATTCAGGTAAAGGGGGGAAAAACAGTAAAAACAGATTTTTTTTTTAATTCCTGGTGAATTCCCTGATCACAAGATTATTGGCTAAAATGGCATAGTGTCAATATGACTTTCACTTTCTTGAACAGTACTTATGGGCCAAGTTGCACATTACACTTAGGAAGACATCCAGTGGCAGGTGCAGATCCAACAGAAAAAGTAGCATTCTCTCCTGGGCTTGATTCCCCTTAGCTCCCTTCATGCACAACTACTGGCAGAGACCTGGCTCACTGTGGTATGCCAGGGTCAGGCATTCTTGGGAAGTAGTGGCACATTATGGGAGGATGTGACCACACAGGGGCATAATTAGCCATCCTTTTTGGCCACACAAGAAAGGAGCCCTAGTTGGTGATATGGAGGGTCAAATAAACTTTTTTTTTTTTTTTTTTTTTTTTTTTTACAGATTTTCCATGATGTACTCTTTTGAATTCAGGCTCAGAGAGGGAATATACAGTATTTACCTAAATGGAACCTGTGGTCCTGGTGAGATGTTGTTGAGGCAATCATATAAGTGATGCAGAAGAATCATATAAGCTGATGCAGATGGTCCACCTCTTCTTACCAAATACATCAGCCAGATCTTGGTACTTTGCCAAAACAGATGAACCACTGGCTGGGAGACTTTGTTCCCTCTGCAGATGGTATAAAGTGCTCTACTGCACTGGCTCCCAACATGATCTGGGCTGTGGTCCAGGGTCTCCCCTGGAAATGCATCTGGTTGCTGTAAGGGGAACCAAATCAGAGTTCTCTCTACCCCTACAGAATATCAAAGCTGTGTAGGGAAAACTAGGGGGTTTCCAGGATAATTGAAAAGTGGAAAGAATGGATCAGGTGGAAGCATAAAAATTCCTGATGCCCTCCGATTCACACTTCCAGTGAGACTGTTTCCTTAGTATTGAGTCCCAAGGAAAGGATAGACCCATCCACTGACACTGCTACATTTGGGGTGCATTTAGACCCAACTAGAATCTGGTGCTGGAAGGCAAATACCAAGGGCATTTACACCCTCTGCAAGAGTAGGCTGTGGGGAAGGGGGTCACTTTAATTAGAGCAGCTCCAAGAGCCACTCTAAAGCGCCCAAGGCGTCACATGCATCAGCATCCCCACACTGAAAAATGGTGGTGGGGATGTTTTAACTAAAGCTTTTTGAATGAGCTTTAGTCAAAGTACCCCTGCTGCCATTTTTCAGCGTAGGGCTGCTGATATACGTGACATCTGAGTCTGGTGGAGCATGGTAATTACTATGCTCCACCAGACCTGATTAATTGAATCTGCTCTGACACACTGTAATTACAGGGCATCAGAGCAGCCTTGCTGAATGTGTATAGGTGCTTCAAGTCCATAAAGGAGGCAGAAGGGTATCTAGAAAGGCTGCCTGGAAAATGTCATCCAAGGTGGTTAATGCAAATGAAGGAAAACCAGTAAAGGTAAGTCTCATTTCCTTATGGGGGAAGAATTAGAAAGATGGCCCAGCCCACGACCCTTTTCAAGGCTGGGATGACAGGTTTCCCTGCAGTGAAACTCAAGTTCCCTGTTGAGGAGAGGTCCAAGCAAAATGCCATACTCCTCACAGTAGAGGAAGAGACCTCCTGAACACTGGCACACCGTTTCTTCAGGGCAAAGTGTTCATTTAGTTGCCTCAACCTGGATGGCTATATGGGTGGCAGTATAGGATTTTCTGGGTCCCTGGGCAGTCCTAGAGCCTGGGGAAGCTGCATTTCTCTTGCTGACGTTCGATCAGGCAAACATCAATCTTAATACAGAGGTCAATGAGGCCATCCAGGGTTGCTGAAAGCTCAACTCGGGCCAGTTGATTGTTGATAGACTCCCTGAGGGCCTGACAAAAATTGAAAAGCTGTGTGGCCTCACTCTACTCTGTGTCCCCAGCCAAGCACCTCACTTCTGTATTATAGCTGGACACAGGGTTGTGGCCATTTCAGGATCTGGAGTTCTGTTGGGTTGGGTGTTCTATTGTATGTACCCAATTCATGCCCCCGAAGATCTTCACCATCACCCCAGTAAAGGCTCCGAGTTGACTGAAGAAGGGACTTGAACACTGGCGATGTGTAGGGGGTACACATGCACCCCCTGAGATCAGTTGTGCACCCCTGGAACTACTACCCACATAACCAGAAGTGCACCTCCAGTTTTGCTGCTGGCTTGGCTTCAATTGCTGGGGTCTCTCTTCCCCCCACCCCCTTCAGCCCCATCAGTGATCTGGTACCCTCCCCTCCAAGCCTCAGGAGGCACCCGTTGCCCATGGACTTGAGGCATCCAGACATGGGGTCAGCCAGGCCAGGCCATCTTCCATCAGGAGACTATG
The DNA here is from genome assembly GCA_030014935.1 of Caiman crocodilus. NCBI lineage: Eukaryota > Metazoa > Chordata > Crocodylia > Alligatoridae > Caiman > Caiman crocodilus. The sequence continues at coordinate 55,516,959 of JAGPOW010001338.1, forward strand.
TTATCAGCCCTACTCTGACTATGTCTGAGGTGCATGTTTGGGGATACATCGTGAAGGCTGGGTAGCACTGATTTATAAATCCCTAAAACTTACAGAGTTCACTGTCAAACTTTTCCACAGTGGAATCTTGGTTTCAGGGTTGTTAGGAGTGGAGGGCTGAGCAAGTGATCCTGGAAGTAAGACTGCAGCACAGTGACCTGAGTTAGCAACTTCTGCAACGCAGCCACCAGTTCAGGTACAGAAATCTAACTTGATAACTCTTCAATCCTTCAATGACCCTGCTAGGGGACTGGGTGACTTCACAAGCTCTCTCGGTCTATGAAGCCATCAAGGTAAACCCAGGAGTGGAGCTGGGATTAGGGTAAGGGTCAGAAGCCACATGCCAGGAATGCCAAAGCCAGGAACAAACAGGAACCAGAAATCAGAAAGCTAGGTTGCTTCCAGAGATTAAAACAAACAAAAAAACAAACAAGGTGCTTTCCTGGAAAAGCAGCACATTAGTTTGACCTGGCTCCTCAAGATCTGCATAAATCAGCCAATTCAGCAGAGATTTTTGATAATTTTACCTAATAGCTGATTCAAATAAGCTATTAGATAAAAGCCTCACTAAAGCACCCAATCTAGACAGATGTTGGGAAAGGTGGGTCCAACTAATATGCTGCCTCTTTTAGGTATGTGCTGGAATTGGTATGGGAGCACACCAAGTAAAGCACTGGTTATTTATTTATTTATTTTTAATATCTGTAAAAAGATTACCTAATTACCAAATATGAAGGAAAATCCACAGGGTGAAGTCTAGGAGCAAGCTGAAGGCAGGGTCAGGAACCTGATAAACCAGAGATGTTGCTGGGACAGAAACTTCTCAGAGACTAGAGACCAAAGTGTTATACAACAGAACTCAGGTGCTAGAGGAGTTCCTTAAATGCAGCTCCAAAATCAATTTGAGGGAAGGAGCTGGTGGGCAGCTGGCCTTGATTAGTGCTAACTGGGTCAGCGCACTGAAAGAGGGCAGCAGGGCAAGATCTTCCCCGAGCTTTACAGAGCAGGCTCAAACTGTAGCATACGAGTATTACATCTTGCTCCTTGCCTTTACAGTGCTTTTAGATGTGCTATTTTCCCAATAAACCTGATATGAGAGAATTCATATTTAACATAAACAATGCATTCATATCATACAATATAAGCCACTGAGTATCTGTCTTCACAATCCCCAGACAAGGTTCTTTGGGTAAAGCCTATATCTTTTATTAGACCAGCTCAAACAGTTGGGAAAATTCTTCTTAGCAAGCTTGCAGGCAGAAACACATGTTATCAGGCTGAGAGAGAGCACAGACCATCTGCAGATGCTTAACAAAAGGTATCAGATTTACCCACAAAACCTTGTATGCCTATGTCCTTAGACCAACACAGCTATAACCTACACCCCATTCATAATCCTCAAGTATCATCCCTACATTTTTGATGAAGAGAAACTAGTTTTTTAAAACAATCAATGCAATGAGATCTATGGAGTTTTCAAATATCTACTCCAAACATTTGGAGAGAAAACAATCTTTTAGGATTTGTCTGAAGAGAATAACATGTTTAAAACAGAAAGATACTTAATAGCCTTGGCTTACTTACAGGAACTTTCAGGTTACCTTTCTTAATCATACCAATCTAGCAATCCAGCATGGCTAGTAATAGGTCAGTGTTAAAAAGCTCCTGATTTGCTTCCCAACAGATAACTAACTAATAAATAAAATCATATTCTCTCAGACACCATTGACTGTGTTTACATAAATCTCCTCTCTCATTCAGGAACCATGTCAAGGTTTTTTCTTATGCTAGTGATTCTTGTCAAGTACTTAAATGAATGGTTGCAAAACAAAACAGTGAATGTTCTAAACCTGATTTTAATTAGGCAAAAAAAGCTAATGTCTTCAAAATCTTGAACACTCTCTCTCTCTCTATGTTAAGCAACTGCTGGTGTTGCATCTGGGATACTGCAGACTTCAATTACAACAGATGGTTCTCAAAGGCCTTTCACCTTGTATTTATCACCAACTAAATAAAAGCTTCACTCAAAGACAGTGGCCAACTCAGGCACTCAGAGACTAGAAGATGAAAAAGAAAATAAAAATCTCTGTGGTATAACTTAGAAATAGAGGATCTTATTCCACCATTGGAATGAGCAGATTTAACTTTATTTGTGAATGTTAAAAATGGGACTTACTATGTTTTAGGGGGCAAAAAGAAATAACAGTGGGTGCTTGTACACATGACAGGGGTTTAGTCTTCAGGGTTTTGCTCTATGCCCCTAAACTGAAACAGTGGGTTTTTAATTGAAACCCTTGGTTTTATTTTTTCTATAACGTTCTGGCAAGGGGCCGGATCCTTTCTTTATTTTTTTTATCAGAGCTATAGCCTGCCCACAGCTGTGGAGTGAGCTGTTGGCAGGCTGAGTGGCCTCTGAGCTACAGGGTGCCCTGGTCCATGGTGCCACCTGAGTAGGCTGCTAGTGGGGCAGGTGCTGTCCCAGCTCACAGGCAGCACGTGGGCTTGGAGAACAGTTGGATTGAGCCATCTGAGGAGCAGCACCCAGTGGGCTTCCAGCGGGTGGGCTTGGATAAGAGTTGGATCAGGCCAGGTGCTGCCTCCAGTCTGGGACAGCACCCAGTCCACTGTTAGCTCCCCTTACAGCTGTGGGAGAGGCAGGCAGGCTTCACCCAAAATAAATAAAAGGACCAGGCCCCTCACCAATTCAGCCTACAGAAGGCTCCTGCAGCTGACAAGATGGCTAGAGCCACTCAGGAATGGGCTGGCTTACCTCTGGGGCAGAGCAGGAAGGCAGCATAAAACAGCTTTGTTTACTATGGACAGTGCATAGAGTGCTGAAAACCTGGCTTTACTCAGGGAAGCATTAGATAAAAGATGCCTCCAAGCTGAGACAGCACTCAGCCAGCTAGAAGCCTGCCTGGGCTTACTGTGCCCTGAGCACTGTCCCCACTCTCTTCTCTTGTCACCACCAAACCCAGCCACTCTCCTCCTACCTTCCTCTACTGCCCCAGGGGCAAGCCAGCCCATTCCCAGGCAGCCCAAGGCATCCTCTTAGCCATAGGAGCCTGCTGAAGATAGAAGCAGTGAGGGGCCTGATCCTTTTATTCTGCAGAGCCTGCCCACCTCTCCTGTGGCCAGGGGACAAGCAGACAGCTGCATCATTGCAATTGTTAGCACTGAAACTACACTACATCTGAATGTAAAGTTCTTGGGAGGGGGGCAGGGAGAGACCTAAGGTCATGAGGCTTGCAGATTAAAGAGGATACAGAGTCTCCACACAATGAGGCTGCAGTGTTATAGAGAGATTCATTTTGAAGAGTACCCACAAATACAAGTAAACAACTACACTTGATCTTAGACCCAAAAGAAGTCTGCTTCTACCGAAGACTGACACCATATTTTATCTAGGAGAAGTACTTCTGTCTTGGAATGCTACAGAAGAATTCGTTGTCCTGGTTTAGATGCCTGTGGAATATGCAAGATAAAATATGCTAACACTACCTTGACATCCCTCCCCTCCCCCTCAGACAATGCTGTATACATCCTTAAATTAAACAGTGAGTTATTCAAATTAACTGTGAATCATTCCAGAGATAAGCCAATCAGGCTGTGTGGTCTTGCTAGTCAAGGCAGTGGTCTTGGAAGAGGTTACATGTGAAAGTGGCTATACTGCTAGTGTTTTGATCCAAGTTAAATCCCAGGACAATGAGGCCTACTTCAGCTCAAATAAGATGCATGTTTACAGCCTTTCAATGTACCATGTGGAACCCGAGTGCTACTCCAAGAGGTACCCCCTCTCCAATTGAAGGGATCAGAGCAGGTGCACGAGTGCTGCGGGAAGTGTAGGGATCCTCCTTCCTTATCGAGCAGAGCCAGATCACCAATGGAGACTTAAACATACACCCCCTTGTTTATAAACTGTAGTGGAAACATAACATATCTCATTGAACAATGTAAGGGATACAACAATACCAAGGGGATAGAATTCAATAAAGGTTAAGCTTTCAAGTTCATAGACATATTCATCTAGCTAACCAAAGACAGGTTTAACAAAACATAAAATGCAAACAACATAACAAAAAATACTGATTGACAAAATATAAAATGCACAAAGTAACAAGAGATAGAGAACACAGGTACCCGGCAGAGGAAAGGGTGAAAACACAGTGATTCCTTCCACTCCCTCACCCCTGCTTAAACTCACATCTCCTACATGGTAGGCAGAAACTTGACCACACAGCTACTACTGCTGGGCCTGTTCCAGGCTGCTGGGGCTTCTGACCTTCTGGCAACTCCTCTCTCATGTCAAGTTGCCCTGCCTCTTACTGGAAAAACTGGAAGCAAAACTAGGAGCTTCTCAGGTCACTGCACAGCTTTCTGCTGGAGCCAAGCAAGGAACATTTCCTGCTGGCTGCAGCCTCTTGCTGGGGATCCTGGAGCCCAGCACAGAGCCTCTCCTGATAGCTGCACTGCACTGCACTGCTTGCTCTTTTAGGCTCTTCTGGGATAACTGCTTCTACCCCACTAGCCTAGCTCTTTAAAACTCCTTCCTCATCATCCCTCATAGATCTCCTCTGAGCTAGCTGTGCTGTCCCTTTTATCCCCCTCCAGGTGATCCAAGGGGCCAATCAGGGGACATGGAGGGTGAGTCTCTGAGGCCTGATTGGTGAGGAAAGCCCTCCAATCATCTTTTACCCTTCAATCCCAAGCCCTCCAATCATTTTGTACCCTTTCAAAACCCTTGGGCCAAATCACTACCAGCTAGCCCATCACACATGATTAAGGGGAAACTCATCATTTTATTGGTCTAGCATTAGACTAGGGAGTGAGTGGCAACTCCACCAGGGTCCCTTTTTACTCTCTTGCTTTGGAAAGGGAGCATCTTCTAACAACTTTTTTCCCCTCAGTTCTTTTTTCCCTACTAGTTATCCTCCCAGCTAGTTTGGCCCCAAACAGCATGATTGTGGGAACAGGGCTTGTCTGACACCCTACTTTTTCTACCTCTTGCTCACAGTAAAGGCTGGGATTTCTTGGTCTCTGTTATCAAAACGCCATCTAGAGAGTCCAGATAGGGGTGTATAATAGTTCATATTTCCCATCCTTCTACTCTGCAGCAAGATCTAATAATTTAATTCCGTTAGGCCAATGAGACATGGATATTATGTAATAAAGCAGAAAAAAAATAGTAGTTCACATTCCCCAAAAATGAAAGTAACTGTACATGTGTTGAACAATAAAAACTTGTGTAATACGAATGTAATATGTATAACTGCAGGAGGAACTGGGGGTCAGTCTGCAGAGCTATGCTGAAGGTTAATTTGGACTACAACTCCTAGAAATCACCAGAGGTTAGAGGGCAAGGGAAAAAGGAAGAGGAAGCATGATACTGGAATAAGGAAAAGAGAGAGCAGTGTGCACATGATACCCGGTCATCCCTATACAGAGGAATGCACAATGGATCTGGCTGACCTCTTGGTCAGCCAGGACTGAGGACTGAAGGAGCTGGACTCAAACTTGGGGGCAGTTGCAGGCTGCTATTTGAGCATTCCAGGGACTAAAAGCTTGTTTGGGGACACTTCCAGGGAAATTAAAGTGCTGAGCATATGTTACCACCTTGTTGAATTTTTTTATCTTTTATCTATTCCCTCCCTTTGGCCCATATGATTTTCTATATAAAAGTGGGAACTCCCCCTTGCTTCTTGTGCCAGTTTCTGGGGCTGCTGAGTTGGCACACTTGTTGTGGATTCAGTCATTTTTGTGGTAAAATTTGCCACTAATTTGCATATTTCTGGTGTGAATAACACTTGGAAAGTCAAGCCTGATGCACAGGAATACCACTACAAAAGAGCCCAGAAACACCACTGATTTCACTTGAGTCTTGCTAGAGAAAAAGAAGCTGCCTGCATAAATCCAGCTACAGGATTAATGTGGCAGAGAGCCTGAAGCTTTTCCTCATCATCCCATTGATCAGCAGTAGCTTCACCATGAAGACTTCCCACATAATGTGCTATAATTGTGGGGTTTCTAGTTGCAATAGCAGGCATTCTTTCTCCTGATCTTGGAAGATATATGGATTTGTTTGGTAAATATATTGTTCATGTATGTTTCTTCTAGATGTAAATCCTGACTTTCCTCCAGCAGTTTCTATTGCATTCTGCTTTGCCCTATCTTGTCAGGTTAGATTATCATAGCACTGTCCCCTTATCTGCCTTTGTATTATCTTGATTAGAACTTCTGTAAACCAGTACAATTTTTTTTTTTTAAAAGAGTCAAGGAAGGTATGTAGGAACCTAGCAAGTATAACTTCAGCTTAACTTCACCTGGTGGGCAGGAGTAGGGTAAAAGAATAATTTTGAGAAGAATAATTAAAAGGGCTATTTAACCATTCAGCTCATTCTTTATCTCTGTTCTTCCTATCATCTTTTGCTCTCTTTTTTGATGAGGTGGGAGGTCGAAATAGGATGAACAGTCCATCTGGTATTTATATTTCCTTTCCACTGTTTATTTTGTGTCTGTGTTTTATTATGACTATTATGCATATTAAAGGGAGTTTAGGAAGTCATTGTACATTTAGACAGATGACAATAAAAGTACTTGAATATTCATCTCCTATCTATATTTATTCCCTTCCTTTAATCCCTCTGCTTGTTCCTCCTCACTCCCCCATCTTTTCCATCCTTTCTTTTCTAATTGTGGTTAATGCCATTTCAAAATAAGACTGTTATTCACAAAGTCATTGGCAGCATTGGACTCAGCCCTCTAGTGTCTACTTTTATTTGCGATGTCATGTCAGCTCACTTTGGAAACAGCAATGTAGTATGTCCCCAGCATCAATTTTATACTAGGGCTAAGTACAGATGTTCAAAAAGTGCAAGGCAGAACTGATCTAAGTTACACATTTTTCTGTACGTGACCAGGGTTAGATCAGTAGTGAACAGTATACAAATTCACCCTTTGTTGAGGATGGCAGGGGGAGTGGAGCATGTACACTGCTTGAACAGAGGCCTGTGGGGTGGGGCCACTCCGGCATGCCTCCTGGCATGACCTATGGGCTCCTCAGACTCCCAGAACCTGGCAAGAGCCAGCTGGGCTCAGCTAGTGCAGCCCCATCCCCTGTGATTAGTGCTGCCAGAGCTGCTTGCAGGGGATATGGCCACACTAGCTGAGTGTCAAGCCTGACCCCATCCCCTACAAGTAGCACCGGGCTCACTGGGGAAGGGGCCACTGTGAGAAACACTCCCAAACGCTGAGCACAGCACCACTCACAGAGAATGGGGATGGGAGCAGTGCCGCACACTGAACCCCGCCCCATGCCCTGCAAATGGTGCAGTGCTGCCAAATACAAAGCCCAGAGCCACTCAAAGGGGATGGGACTGGGCTTGGTTGACATGGCCTTATCCCCTGTGAGTGGTGCTTGGCTCAGTGGTTGGTGGCAGCACCACTCACAGTGGGCCCATCCCCTGCAAGTCCAGCACCACTCACAGGAGACAGGGACAGGTTTAGGGCTGGGTTTGGCTGGGCTCAGCACTTGGCTGGCGCTGCCTCATCCCCTGAGAGTGGCACAAGGCTGAGCCTAGCTGAGCCCATTCCCATCTAGGTCGCCCATGGCTCTGGGCTCATAGGGGATGAGGCCACAGAAGCCAAGCACTGTGAGCAGCGCTGCTGAGTGCCAAACCTGGCACCCCTTATAGGGGACAGGGACAGGGTCAGCACTTGGCTGGTGCATCCCCCTCCTCGGCAGGCAGTACTGGTGTGGCCCAAACAGCATCACTCATAGGGGATGAAGCCATATCAGCTGAGTGCTAACACCGGCCATGTGCCCAATTTTTTTATGTGGCATGGTGTATAAGTCGAGTTAGAAGTCCCTAAAATTGGGCTTCTAACCCTGATTTATATACCGTGAAATTAAGTACTTGTTTCAGGTCTTTTACAGGGCCATGCTCTTAAGTGCTAGCCTACTTCTAATGAAGTAAGACTCATATAATAGCTCAAGTATTCTAATTATTGATAAAGAGCCACATTCAACTGTACTATAAGCAGGTCAACTAAGTGAGTGTGAAATTAAGGAAGAGCCAGATTGTATTTGATCCCAATACCTAAGTTTTATTCTTTAGTGGTAAAAATGCACCTCTTTGCTAGTTGATGGCTGCTGAGGTTTCAGCCATGGCTTGTGATGATGAATACAAGTTTAGACATATTACACGCCTTGAGGGGGGAAAAAGGTTGGGTTTTTTTGCTTTTCAGCCCAAGATAATTAAAACTTCCTTAATAAACCAAAAAAGCACCGAGTTTATGTTCCTGGCATTGCAAACTCCAATAATTAGCACTTGGTAAAGTACAGCAGACTTCAAGAATTGGCTGAAAAATACTTCACACAACATAAGGATAAACACATAGTGTGAGATAATTGAGAGAAGGACACATTTATGGGATATATGACATTGAAATTGTTATTTATTGGTCAAGCACTGTATATGAATTATAGTACAATATTATATTATACTACTACATTAAAAAAAGCATAGTACTGCATCAGTTTTTATTATCCTCTACTTTTACTACAAGTCTACAAGTGCTTAAACGTTAGCACTCATGGGTTCCTATACACACGCAAGGAGGCTGCTCCAATGCTCTGTAGTTACTCAATCAATTGAATCTGCTGAAGCATGGTAATTACCATGCTACAAGATCCAAGAGACTCCAGCATCATGTATATCAGTGTCCCTGCACTAAAAAATGGTGGCGGGGTACTTTAAATTAAAGCTTGTTCTATGAGCTTTAATTAAAGTGCCTCCACCACCATTTTTCAGCATGGGAACACTGATGCATGGGACACTCCAGGCGTTTTAATCAGCACAGCTCTTGAAGCCACAATAATTAAAGCTCCCTGGCCCCCTCCCCACCCTTTCCTGGAGCACATTTATAAACACACTGTGTTTTCAATATGTGCCCTATTTGTACCTGTTACAAAAAATCTTGTAACAGATACACCAAGCCACAAAATGTCCCCTACTAAGAACTCATGAACTATTCAAAAGAACCAGTGAATCAAAGAATTCAAAGTTACATATATTTAAAAACCTAAATGACACCAATTTGACACCATAATACTGTAAATTTGAGCAAAACCTAAAATATAATAAGAAGCAAAATCTTTGAAAATATATTGTAGAGGCCAAAGATCTGGCAGAATTTGTGGATGGCATGCAATGACATGCATGATTTCTGAATACTTTTCATGGTTAAAGTAATGCATTCGGTCATATCACATAATGCTACTCCCCACTCTCCCTACTTGTCCTTTTTCAGTAAAGAGAAATCTTGGATAATCAAACTGTGGTGATAGAAGACTCAAACATACAGTCTATGCGAGAGCTGGATTTATTCTAAGCCATCATAAACAATATTGAGCAGGTTTATCCTTCCATACAAACAAAGTTTTGTTGTTTTATTGGTATGAAGACATTGATCTTTGATATTTCCCCCTCTAGTCTGTGATAACTGTGTTATACCACTGCAATTCTATTCCTGTGATAAATGTAACATCATATATGGTTTCATCGCATAAACATTGAGAAATATCAGGCTTGGGATAAGTGTAGACCTCTGTGTGAGGCTAGAGTGAAAGTATTTTTCTTATGGGTATAATCTTTTAGAAAAATCAATATTTACAACCAGGTTGAGTGAAACAGAGACAGAGGAGGTCAGCCCTTATAAAAATCAGAGGAATTTCATAAAGAAGCTAAATTCAAGCTGAGAATTCTTTGGGCCTTTATACGAAGAGAATCTAAGTTATTAAAAGAGAGGAGCTATGCATGCATTAATAAGGTAGATGTGAGAAATTCATGCTGTTCACCACATACGGATGTCATTTTGTTTCAAAAAATGTCCACAAGTATTTCAGTTTCAAGGGAGAAATAACTGCATGAGTTTATTAAATAAACTACTGGCTACCTTTAATGGGATTAATTTCTCTCCAACCACTTCCCTCAGTTGTCTTTTGAATTGCACACTTTTTAAATATATGCATTCATCTTTAGAAATGTAATTCCCATTCTTGAAAAGATAATTGACTGCCAATGATATAGTCTCAAAGGAAAAGTCTGACTTTCATTTTCTACCACATTGAGGAAAAAAAACATATTGGTATCTCTTTGGTGACAGTTTCAAAAAGAATTGGACAATGATTCCTCAAGGTTCACTCACTGAGAGTCTTTACTACAGGTTACAATGAACATGTCTTTATTGTGTCAGAAGCTATTTGGACCTTTCACATTGATGATGCTATCAGTTTTTACATTCCCTAAAGGAGTTGTTATTGATCTTACAGAGGCTCTTGTGCTTTTAATTCCCATACTGACTCTTAAAAATGCCAGGAGAAGGAGAATGGGTTTGAGTGCTGATTGTTTTTCCCCCATCGCTCACTGCAACTAAAACCCAATATGAGAGGAATGCACTGCTACTAAAAATAACATATTTTATTCACAGACAAAATCATTATTTTCATTTCTGTCTACTTAGCCTTATCTCTATTCGCCTCATATTTACAGATTCTCTTTAAAGAAAAATAAAGATGATGTCCCCACAGCAAAATAGGAAAATGTTAGTTCACAGAAATGAAAAGTACAATTTAACCTTCATGCCTTAGAGTAAACTGCAATTTTATTAGCCTCTGGAGGAAGTGAGACTGCAAATCAACCATATAATACCTTAAGAAGATGAACTTTCCCAACACTCTGCATACTGTCCCCCAAAAGATGATGAAGCCTCATTAGTAGCTAAAGTAAAATAAGACTTACTCACTCCTACCTAAATCCCACTGGGATCCAAGGGTCTTGCACATGTTCTTCAAGGGGTGTGTTCAGAATATACTGTTCGCAAAGCAAAAGAATTAGGGTTCCCTTGTACAATTAAGTTGCTTTCTTTTAAAATGTGGCTGGAAAGAGTTAAGTGTCCACCTTATATATAGCAGCTTAGTGTTTGCAAGATCTGCCTAAGAAGTGGCAGACCTAGGTTCTATGCCTATTGGATTTAAATCCACATTGCACTTACACAAACATAGTCTAGGTACAGGGTAAGTTAGATAAGATCAATCATCACCTGTTCTGTTTAAGGTTTGTCACTGTGAAACAAAGAATGAAAGAACGGGCATTGAAAATGGAATCATTATTTCATTCAGCAGGATAAAAAAGTCCTGGGATAGCAGCTGGTACTCCTTGGACTGCATTTGGCCTGTGACAGATTAAATTGCAGTCCCCATGTTCCCACTCACTCACCACTGCCCTATCATAATCTCTAAGCTCCCTCCTCCCCTCTCTGGCTTCTGTATTCTGCGCACATCCAAGGGGTGATGTGGTGTGGCATGGTATAGAGAGCTCAGGGTGAGGCCAGGGTTGCCTGGTACAGTGCGGGCACCCATTCAGCATGCAGAATGAGAGTCTTTAGTGCAGTCTGGTGAGGCATGTGGTGCAGTCTGTGCAGTCTGTGAGGCATATGGCTCCTATTAGTGTGGCCCATGGAGGTATGTGCCACTCAGCCATTGAGAATGTAGACAGATTTGCTCTAATCCGCTGGAGCTCAATCCTTCTGGCTGGGAAAAGATTGGGAAGTTTCTGGTCTTTCTGTGGGCCAGATCTGGCCAGTGGATCCAATTAAGTGCTTAGAGTGCACACTATGGGTCCATCTACCACTGCAGCGTGGTGCAGGGGGGAAGCCCAGCCCCAATCCAGGAACAAAGGGGGAATGGGGCTTGGCTCAGCCCTGCCTGATGCAGCCCATAGCAGGAGGAGATATGCCCTGGGCCAAACCTGACTGAGTGGAAGGGAAGGGCATGTGGCCAGCCCCACAGTGCAGGCAAGAAGGGAAAGGGGGCCTGGCTCCTAACCAGCTGCAACTCATGTCTAGGCCTGCAGGGGGATGGAGCTTAACCGACTCTGACCCACAGTTTGGATTTTGGCAGCAGAGAGGGGTGGCAGTTTTAATTGCCAAACCACCACCAAATTTCCTGAGCCACAGGAGGCCCCACAGGCCAGATTCCAAGGTCTCCCTTGGCCCATGGGCCAGAGGTTGTGCACCCCTGCTCTAATCAATTCACTCAAAACAAAGGGGTTAGGGATCACTTTTCTGAGGTACCTGTTTGCTTGAGTGCCTAATTTCTTTACTGCATTTCAGGAACAACATATCTAAAAATGCAGGAGTTGTAAAGCCAAGTCTTTTGTTGGATTACAGTTATTGTTTTCATAGCAACATTGTCTTTGTGGTAGATTTTCCAACTCATTTTAAAAAAGAGAGATAATATAACCTAATGCTGTATTGCTTTTTCATTACTCTCAGGGAGACAGGAAAAGCCAGAGATGGGAGGAATTTCTGGCTATATGGCTCCAGAGATATCAAAAAAAGCAGCATAGTACAGAACCACTGTAGGTCTCTGGGGTTGTCTTATGAAAGAAATGTCTCCACAGCTTCTTGCTTCTTGCAAGGTGAGGAAGGAGAGCAGACCTGACCTTCCACCTCTGATGTGTGGAGCTGATATGAATCTCTGTGAAAGAGATACTTGCTGTAATTTTCTCCTTCTGAGTGTGCTCATTCCCCCTGTTCTCTCTTGCTGAGCAGTTCAATGAATAATAAAATAAATAAAGGCTAGGTACAGACATTCAAACAACCCAAGGCAGAATCAAAGTTACACAGTTTTCTGTAAGCGGCATAGTTTAGGTAGCGAACAGAACATACATTTGCCCTTTGGTGGGCAGGCACAAATCTTAGACTGGGTTTCGCCATTTTAAACCAGGCTGTGTGTGCCAAACTTCTGTTTTGTTATGGGTAGGGACCCATTTTGTGTGTTGAACTCCTATTTGTTATAGGTTTACACTAGTTTCCAATCATTTATACTGATAAAGATGTAGTGTTTGTACCTGGCCAAAATATATTGGCTATGGAAGAAATAGTCTTTGATTTCACTAGTCCCCTATAACTGGCAAAATTTTCACACAAATAATGGACTATTAAAACCCTTATCTAGCAAGTGATGAGGGGGGATTTAGGACTTATGCAATCTAATGGTAAGGGTGAAGTCAGTGCATACAGACTAGGTACTGCTCAGACTAGCATAATGCATTTATTTAAAACTACTTAGACTGACTAGAGTCCCATAAAAAACTAGTCATATCTTGTGAAAGTCTTCTTATTTAACCCCACCCCCCAACCCACTCAAGAATGCAAGGTTAAAAATCCTAAACATTACCATGCGCAAAAATCCAGAAGAAAAAGAGAAGGAGGATGAAAAAAAGGAAAAACAGGAAGGTAGTGCTTAAACTACATGAAAATGAAAAGCCAATCTGTCAGGGGAAAAAAAACAGCCTTTTTCATTATGGAAAATGTTAAAAGAAACAATTTTGATAACTTCAGGGCTTTTAAGTAAAAAATTGTGTGAAACCTACCTTTTCCCACACAAAATTTTGTTTGTGATATTTCAGCAATTTCCAGTTAAAAGTGCTGAATGACATATTTAAAGATATTCATAAACAGTAACTACACAACTTCTTGATTTAACAAGACCCCTCAACCCATTTCCAAAGCCTCTAAATTAGCTTAAACTTTTCAGTCATATACAAGTATTCTGAGTTAAGTGTCAATGAAATATAACAGTATATCATCATCATAAAGGAGGGCTTTATGTTCCATAGCCCAGTCTAGATTCTCCTAATGTCCTTTTCTTTTCTAATAACTCATGAGGTAAATTAAATAGTAAAGAGAATTATAAGACTCCCTGGCACAGTGCCTCAGCACAATGAAGATGTTTGTGAAATAAAACCATTTATAATGATCATAAAATCCATTTTGTTCTCTCCATTTCTCAGGAAATCTCTGCTACTAGAGAATCTGTAGACTGTAAAGTAATAAAGGAAGCCTGAAAAAATTGGGAGTCTTTCCAGGCTAGACATTTCTTAATCTTCCCTGATTAGTATAGATTAAAAATAAGATTATTTCCAGTCTAGATCTTGACATTTATGCCAATATTTTATAGTCTATATTTACTAGAAACTTGGCCATTATAGTAGGCTGAAAGCTTATTTGGTGGAACTGAAAGAAATAATGAGATATTCTTATTATTTATGTTAGGGTAGTCATATTACTTCCTTATATGTCATTGGATAAGAAGCTGGCATATTTTACTGATACCCACCATAAAAAAGGCACTCACTGTTGATGCTCATATGTCTTTTTAGAACAAGAATCATGCAGTGTCTCAGTATAGTTCCAAAGACAAAATCAGAAATTGATCAGTAATTAATAAAGTTGAAATCTGATGTTTCATCATCACAGACAGGTTCTCATGGGCCAGGTTATAATCTGTTGGACAATATGACCGTGTACAGATACTCCGTTTATTCTGTAAGAGTCACTGTTCTCCCAGAAAAAAAACACAAGTATATAGATGTCCAGAATTTTTCTCCCAGAGTAAAAATAGCTGCTGCAAGAGAAAAATATCCTGGGAATAACCAGAGTTGCTTCACTCCTACAAGAGTTTCTCCTTGGAAAGGAAATGCCTGAATGTGCTGTGGCATCTCTCAGAAAAGAACACTGTCCTTCAGCATCCTCCTCCCCAACCCCCAGAAAACAGTGTCTTTTGTTGCACTCTACTGCTCCAGCAGGGAGCAGAACATGTCCCTTCACAATCCCCACATTTTGCTTCAGGGAAACTCATGCTGACCATGGGCAGTCTGGGGCAGCCAATCAGGACTGTCCTGTATGCTGTTGTCATCTGTTGCCAGGCAAACTAAGGAAGCCTGCAGAGCATGCTGAGATGTTTTCCACAGCTCTCAACACCCCTCCCCCAACCCCCGACTGCAGTGTCAGCATTGCAGACCCTCAGCTCTTCAGGGCGTCAGCATTAAAATGTCCATACATGTGGCTCTGGGCAAGTTTCTCTACGAGGACAACAAATCTAGGAGAACTCTCCCAGATTATTTGTATGTGTGTACACAGCCTATATTAGACAGGTTTCAGAGCTCTAGATCTCAGACATCTTTCTGTGATAACTTTTCAAACTGCATTTTCATATTTTAATGGAACTATTTTATACGATTTGGGGGCTCAGTTAAATGAACAATTGCAAGAGCTAGTTTTAATAAATCTACTAATCTTCAATACTGGATTTTTAGAAGTAAATTCATTATTGCTTGGGGAATACACAATTCTAAAACAATTTAAACACCATGCAAAACCTTTATCTTGCTTGATGAGACCTTGTTGGACTGATTACACTAACTTTTGTTTTATGCTTCTCCTACTCAGCCCCATGGGATCACTGAAGTAGATCACTATGTCAAATCCTGCTGAAGACAGTTTTGAAGCATTTAATGAAAGGCAACAAGGCCTTATTAACAAGTCTTACACTAAGAAAAAGAACATGGCTAGTGAGTAAAGACTTTGGATTTATCACTGATAGCTATGGTTCAATTAGTTTCATGACACCAGCTGTTGAGTAGGTTTAGGCTGTCATAGCTGGAAAGTACTTCTTTTTTGTCAGTACAAAATACAATTGTGTTTTTTCCCCCCCCAAGAAAAGGAAGATAAGTTCTATACCTGCATGTTATCTGGATTTACATTTATTTTTCATCTAAAAAGATATATTTTATGGTTTGTTTAAGTTTTTAGAAACTGTTGCATATGGTGTGACAAGTATGAATGTACAAGCATACACTTCTGTAAAAGTTTAAATTCTTCATTAAACAAGTTCACAGCTTTTTCTGATTGAGAACACTTAAATAGGCAGGCATAGGTATTTAACAGTATTTAGATTAGTACAAACAGTTGAAGACAAGATTTAAACAAAATCATAGTCAAGAGTGCACAAGATACATATGTTAAATTAAGGTGGAATGCTTATGAAGGCACACAATAAGCATGCCACTTTTTAAAAAACGATAGCCTTTCAGGAAACAAAATTGCATTAGTGAACTGGAGAAAGTTTTATTTTTATAATTACATGATCTCACAAAAACCTAACCTTTTTTGACTAAGAGATGGGCTCCATAATTATGGGCCTAATTTCTTTTCAAATAAAAACTCACCATTGTACAGCTCATTACTTTACAAATTCTGTATTATCAGCACCCCAACTGTTGCTGAATAGACAGACTACTACACATGAAAACAATTGATTAAAATCAGGTTAATTTTACTTATAAACATATTATCCAGAAATAAGCATAAAAGATGAAGAGTACAATTTTTTGTGTTTTTTGAAACAGGGTACTATATTCTAGAAAGCATGTATGTGTAAGAAGCACACAAATCTGATATTCAGTAGATTGTAGGTTTTTGCCTATTTTTTCTTCCTCTTAAAAATAACTTGAAAAAATAATAGTAATTTATTACCATAGGCATATTTGTTGTAACCATGCTTTTTATTGAAGATATGACAATTTAGAGTATGTTACATTTTGCAGGAAGGAAATTTCTCCTCCCAGAAATCCTACAGAAAATTATTAGCTATTTCACTTGAACTATGTTGCAGCTAAATTCAGTATGTGCAGAGCCCACCAAAGAGGGTAATATCTCTATTTCACATTTATATAATAGACGAGGTAGAAAATGAATTCTACTCTTGGTAATATCCCTGAAGATTCTTTCATTTTGTTATAAAATGAGAGATAATTTGTTCTAGTCAAATGGGAAATTTGTCCAGTGGAAATGGAAAAAAATATCTAAATAGATGAACTACATTACCTTTTTCTACACAAATCCTTTGCTGAATTTTACTTGGAAAACCCAAAGGCAGATGATCCCATGAAAATCATGTCTAAGGACTAGAACTATACTGTGAGTCTAAACAAAAGAACAGAAAGGGGCAATGACATCGGCTAATGGAAAAATGACTAGGAAAAGTTATGGAATCAATTCATTTCTTCAAGAGTACAGCTATGAGCTCAAGGGCTACAGGGAGAGTCAATTGCACCATTTCCAATCCAGGGATTCCAAGGGTCACTATGTGTCCCCTGTCATGTGTCCTCCCTTGCTTGCTTCTGGCACACCCCATGGAATATTCACTCCAGCTGGAGCTCCTATGGAGGTAGACCAGAACTTACACAAATGGCTGTGTGCTAAGCATAGTGAGATTTGAACTGAAAAGTATTTTTTGAGGGAGTAATGCCATCTAATCAGGCACCAAAGAACCATATTGTAGTATAAATTATGCTTTGGGCGTTCTAACACATGGTAGGTATGTTCCACAGAAGTAATATGGCCTAGAAAATGTAGTTTAGAGAACAAAAAATGTCCCCATTTCCTTTCCTTGAATGATAGGGACAAAGCACCACTTGAGGTTTTCTTGTGCAAACAGTGTACTTATAGCAGTCATTTGCCTGGTGTACCCATCACTGTCAACAAGTAGGCTAAGAGCAAAAGAAACCCCCTTATTGATGCCAGGAGGAGGAGGAGGAAGTGGGAAATTCAGTGGCAACTGAATTTAGTGACACATATGGATATGCTGTAGATACTTTAAGGAGGTGATCCTGTTGTCAGTTCTGATTAGACAATGATACATTTTCCTTTATTTACTTTATCTAATTGTTGAAATGATGGTTATTTTCTTAAACTGTTGTGAACCACTTCTCAGTATGATTCTATACTGAGACACTCAAAAGTATGGCAAATTTTGTGCTCACATCTTTACAGAGACTATTGGTCTTTCCAGAATTGTTTTTCCACCCCAGATACAGAAGTTGTGTGCCCATATGACTGTGGTCTTTTGGAGTACAGGTAAATACACTTACTTCAAAACTAAAACAATGTACGTGACTTCAAAGCGGAAGTGCAGAGAATAAGTTCCTGTCTTTTTAAGAATGTTCAAGAAACACTTATTAGTACAACTTGAATACAAATTACAAGTAAAAAAGGTGAGAAAATCCATTGTTACAACTAGCTAAAATATTTTTCATACTTCAACATTTTTTGTCCACAAAACCTCAATCTACCATGAAAGGTACATATCAGTGTGAAATTGGTCGATTCCCACCTGAGGCAATTTCTCAAACATCAATGTCTTATGGCTCAGACCAATCTACATAAAGTGTTAATATCAAGTTTTATCTTGCAACCAAACCTAAGGTGTTTGTGCTTGGTGAGAAGCTTTAAGTGCTACAGAAACACTAGCATGTGTTCTCTTATGATCTGATTCTCTGTGATAACACTCCCATCAGATTGATTTATGCCAGAAACTCAGAGATTTTTAGTGCAGTCTTAAGACAGGATGGAGGTGGATTTCTGAAATGTGTCTCTAGGTAACAATCTGAGAATAAGAAATGCACCATCTTGCTGCAGGGTGTGACTAACTGAAACTTATATGCAAACTTTTTTTGTTCAATAAATATAAAGAATAAAATTTGACATTTAAGTCAGAAAGCAAAAGTCTTATCCTCGTTTTTTACTTCATTGATCTTTAAACTGACAGCAGAATTAAAGTCACGTTTTTAACTTAAGCGATGTTCAGATAGGGGCTACAGAAATACTTCACTAGAATACTAAGGCATAAGTATATCAATAGTTATTTATTATTTCTATTATAGTATCTCCTAGGAATTCCAATCAAAGATCTGCTGTGCTATGCACTGTGCAGATGAGTAAATAAGATGACAATCCCTACCCCAGGGAGTTTATAAGCTTCAAATCGGCAAGACATGACAAGTGGGCAAAACAGATTAGCTAGGGGTGGATTCAATGGCTGCAAATGCAATGCAAACAAAAAGTTCAATAGAAAAATCAGATTTATCCCCCTTTTGCCCCCATCTTGCCTAGTCAACTCCTGTTACAAGTGATCCAAAGGTATCACCCAGAAGGTAAGCTTCAAGGAAGAAATTTGGAGGAAAAAGGCAGTGGCTATCTTATTGCTACTTTCAGTGTGTAATCAAGCAAATGGATTACAGTAGAGTTTTAAATTCCACACCATCATTTCTGACTATTCTTTTCCATTTCTTTCTCTCTTCCCTGATATTCCCCCTATATTTTCATAATTCATATTTTCACATGCATGTTGCTATTTTTGGAATGACCGACTGAGCCTAATTTGCAACAATTTCTTCCCTTCACTCCTTCTGTAAAGCCCTGATACCATGATCTCCCATCATGAAAGAGGTGATCTTCTTTTACAAGTATTGGCTTTCCTCTAGAGCTATGCGACACTTCAGTCCCCAATTTGGTGGAGATTCAGCCCAATTCAATGGCCGAATCTCTGAATCTGAATTGAATCAGAAGACCCTTTAATTTCTCTGGATCGAATCAGAACCCTCTGAATCAATTTGGAGAGATTTGATAATCTTGGCGATTCAGACATAGACAAAGCTTTATGTTTTTTCTACATACCTCAAGGTACCAGGTGGCTCATGAATGTAGTGATGCTGAGGTGGATGAAGCATTCCACAGCAGCATGGGGCGCTCCCCAGCACACTCAGCAGCAGACCTGGAAGTGGATCAGAAGCACTTCCAGTCCACTTCTGGGTCTGCTGGGGAGCGCACAGGAGGGCTCCCCTCATTCCCCCTGGCTTGGCGATTGGTACCTCCTGGGTCTGGGGGGCACTCACAATCCCCCTGCAGCCAACTGCCAAGCTGGGGATGGGTGGGGGCACCCTGTGTACTCCCCAGTGGACGTGGAAGTGAACCAGAAATACTTTTGGTCCCCTGCACTCCTGTTGGATGCTCCATCCACCCCAGCATCGCAGTGTTCATGAGCCATGCCTGGTACCTCGAGGTATGTAGAAGAAACATTTAAAGCTGTGTCTATGGATGAATTGCTGATTCTCCGAATCAGATTCAGATGAATCAAACTGGGGACAGCGATCCGAATCAATTAATTGAATCACTGTCCTTGATTCAGGCTGCATCCAAATTGAATACGACCCATTTCACACACCCCTTCTTTCCCCCTATACAGACCTTTTAGATTATTCAGGCGATATGCATGTATGTTTTATGAACTTGTCTTCTGCAGACAGGTAAGCACATTGCCAGAGCTTCAAATACAGGTCTGCTCAGAAGATCAAAACCCTAAACAAATGCATGAGTTACATGCTTTAACAGTGCAATATTTCAGATTCTCTTCCTCTCAGAAAAGTGAGAGAATCAGTCAGTGAGCATCCATGTATCATAGCTAAAATACTCTGTCTCTTCACATGTCCAGAGGGCATGGGAGTCCCTTCCCTGGAAAGGACCAGAAACATTCAAAAATAGGACATTACAGTTACCATAACATGTTGAACAGTTACTTCCAAGGCTGTATAAGTAGTTTTCACTGTGAGCAAACTGTCTGACAGATCATGCACTTCCAGAGTTAAGAAACAGAAGGAGAAGAAGTGAAAGTGATACATACAAGAGTCTCACAAAGACTGAGGACAGTGGTTGACACAGGACCAAGATGTGCCCTCTGTGAGACAAAAGCCCAATACCTATAACAGTCTGGATACAGCCTTATTGACAGAAATGATAACTAAACAAATGCACATAGAAAGGAATGGAAAAGAAAATTCTAAGCTGTGATTTAGAGAAACCCATCTCTAAATACTCAGTAACTTTTGAGCCAGAGAATATATTTTGTGATTCATCCCCTTTGTTTAGCAAAAAACATTGTTGGTCTAAATCCATGCCAGTGGTAGCTCCCTTAAAGCTATGAGGAATGAATTTGGCTCATTACATTAGTATTTTAAATCAGTCAGAAGCATAAAAACTTTCCGGTGCTTTCCTTCTAATCAGAATATGACAAATAACACAGCTGCATGTATTTGCTTGAAGTACACTTGTTATGTGAAAATATTTTCAGTAAGTAACTATAGCCTGATTTTCCAAAGTACAAAACACCTGCAGCTCCTGTTGATTTCATTAGGTATTTTGCACTTTTGGATATAAAGCTGCTCTAAATATAAAAAGGAAATAAAAAAGGAAAAGCAAATATCAAATCAACAAAGAGACTGGTTTAGGTAGATCTCCTTACAATTATATCATTTACATTGGAGATGAAATCATAGAAGCTATTACCAGCAGGTAAAACATGATTTATGTTTAGACCTATTGGTTTCCTTTCTTCAAAAGTTTAGATATATGAGGAGGCTTCTCAAGAATGCTTCTATCATCTTGCACAACAGAGAGAGTTTGTTGTTTGCAGACTTTTTCTAAGTAAAACAGCTTAAAAATAAAATGCAGATTAAGTTTTATACAGGACATCATACCCCAATCTCACGACTGGAAGCCAACACCATACATAATGCCAAAGAGCAGGGTATACTAGGGTATACTAAGAGATTAAGGTAAACATGCTGCTTAAAATAATTAATTGCTATAAAACCCATTCTTTATAATAACAGATATAGTAAGTAATAGTTTAATTTAACTGCAAGCAACTTCACATTTATAAAGCTGCAGATTTCTACTATATACCTATCTGAGGCAGATTCAGAGGTCAGGCTGTGAAATGTAGAATGCTGTTTCCCTCACCCTGAGACACCTGGGTCTTCTACACAGTCCAGATCATGCCTCAGGAACACCAGAGAGAGAGCCCTACGATGCCATTTTAAGTCCTCAGAGCAGGTAAGAAACCCTTCCACGCCCCCAGCACCCTCTCCCTTTTTTCCATGCTCAGCAGCATCTCATCTGCCCACTCCACTTTCCCCTTTCTACTTATGTCTCTGAGGGAAGAAAAGAGAAAACTGTTGCTACTGTCCTTGACTGACCCAGATGCATGGGGAGTCCCAGAGCTGCTCCCTCCCTGATCCAATCTGGATTGCAAAGAGCAGCTGCACAGGGTTCAGCCAGGGACAGAGGCAGTGGTAGGCAGGTTTTAGCAAACTGTACACAATGACTCAAAGGTCTTTCCTGTGTGGTAACACCTGATGTAGAGCCCATTATTGCATATGTCTAATTTGAGTTATTTTTCACCCCATGTACATCACTTTGCATTAATTAACAAAGAACCCATTTCCTATTTCATTGCCTATTGACTTAGTTTTCCAAGATCATTCTGTAGTTCTTAGCCTGCCCTGGTTTTTACTGCTCTAAATAATTCAGGCATCTGAAAACATGGTCATCTCACTACTGACCCCTTTTTCCAGCTCATTTGTGCATATATTTAACAGCACCAGCCCCAACATAGATCCCTGGCAGATGCCACTGTTTACATCTTTCCATTTTGAAAAATGTCTGTTTCCTATTCTTAAGCTGATGTTTCCCTAGCAAGTCCTGTTCATCATGTGGTGAAAGATCTTTTTCTTTAAATTATTTTTTTTCCAATTTGCCAGGCACAGTAGTAAGACTCACTGGCTTTTAGTCCCCTTGCTCTTCTTTTAAAGATGGAGTCACATTGCATTTGAGAGTACTGAAGGAATTGGCCAGTGTCATAGCAGAATCACTGGCATGGCTGTTTGAGCACTCGTGGCACTCAGGTCAGGTCCCGGAGGACTGGAAAAGGGCCAGTGTGGTCCCTATTTTCAAGAAGAGAAGGAAGGAAGATCTGAGTAATCACAGACCAGTCAGTCTTACCTCCATCCTTGGGAAGGATTTTGAAGATTATGAAGGATCATATTTGTGGGAGTCCAGTGGGAAAAATAACGCAGCAGGGCAGCCAGCATGGATTTGTAGCAAGTAGATCACCACGCATGACCAATCTGGTTTCATTTTATGACAGGGTCACAAAATACTTAGATGCAGGAGTAGAGGTAGATGTCATTTTCTTGGATATTAGCAAGGCCTTCAATACAGTATCTCATCCTATTATCATAAATAAAATAAGAGGCTGTGAAATAGATGTTTACATAGTCCAGTAGATGGCAAATTGGCTTGGAGGTTGCACCTAGAGAGTGGTAGTAGAAGGGTCATTATCATTGTGGAAGGATGTGGGCAGTAGGGTCCCACAGGGTTTGGTCCTTGGACCTGTACTCTTCAATATCTTCATCAGTGACATGGATGTGGGGTGAAGTGCACACTCCAGAGGGTAGGGAATGATTTCAGGCAGACCTGAACAGGTTAGAAAAGTGGGCAGTACACAACAGGATGCAGTACAACAAGGACAAGTGCAGAGTGCTACACCTAGGGTGCGAAAATATCCAGCACACCTATTGGCTGGGAAATAGCCCTATCAGCAGCACAGAAGTGGAAAGGGATTGTGGAGTCATAGTAGATTCCAAGATGAACATGAGTCATCAGTGTGATAAAATTGTCAGCAAAGCTAACATCACTTTATCATGCATCAGCAAATGCATGACAAATAGAACCAAGGAGGTTCCCCTCTATGCGGCATTGGTCAGACCACAGTTGGAGTACTGCGTCCAGTTTTGGGTGCCACACTTCAAGAAGGATGTTGATAGACTCAAGAGGATCCAGAAGAGGGTCACTCATATGGTTAGGGGCAGACAGGACAAGCTCTGTGAGGAGAGACTGAGGGACTGGACCTCTTTAGTCTCCACGAAAGAAGGCTGAGAGGTGATCTTGTGGCTGCCTACAAATTCATTAGGGGGATGCAGCAAGGGATTGGAGATGCTCTGTTCACCAGGGCACCTCTCGGGGTAACAAGGAACAAAGGTCACAAACTGACAGAGAACAGATTTAGGCTAGATATCAGGGAAAACTTCTACACAGTAAGGGTGGCAAAAATTTGTAATGGGCTTTTAAGGGAGGTGGCACTCTCCCCTACCATGGGGGTCTTTAAGAAAAGGCTGGATAGGTATCTGGCTGGGATCATCTGACCCCAGCACTCTTTCCTGTCTAGGCAACGGGTTGGACTCAATGATTTGTTGAGGTCCCCTCCTCCCCTAACATCTATGTATCTATTGCC
Source organism: Caiman crocodilus (assembly GCA_030014935.1). Classification (NCBI taxonomy): domain Eukaryota; kingdom Metazoa; phylum Chordata; order Crocodylia; family Alligatoridae; genus Caiman; species Caiman crocodilus. Next base: position 55,540,813 of record JAGPOW010001338.1, read on the forward strand.
AACCCTCCAGTCCTCCAGTACCAAGCCTATTTGTAGTGATTGATTGCATATTGCAGTAAGTAGTTCCAAATAGTAGATATGGTCAAGGCTTTTGCATTAGTGCTATATTGAGTGTCATTTCAAATTCAATACCTCATTATCAAAAATCTGTATGATTCAACTACACATCAACATAGAAGTGAAAGAGATACCTTGACACCAAGGCATTCAAGATGATAAATTGAATATTTGATTAATATTTATATGCAGTGGCATGGAGCTCTGTGCCTGTACAAAACACCAATTCATTTACCTCTAGTTCATTTTTTATTTTAATTTTTTCAGTTTTTTGCTTGGGTATTTGACACTTTAAAATGAGGGGAAAAAAGTAAGCCTGGTATAGCTAAACCACACAAACAAACAAATCCCACCATAAAAGGTATCTTTCCTGCCCAGGGCAGGGGGGCTGGACCCAATATTCTTGCGAGGTCCCTTTCAGCCCCTTACAATTTATAAATCTAAGAAAACAAAACCAAAAAAAACCCCAACCCCACACTTTGACTTTTATGCAAAACTTGAACAGAAATAAATTGAATAGGGGTAAACTTGAAATGGGAGACACAGCAAAACTGAGTACTTTCTTCTTGTATTTTCTTCCAGGCTAATCAGAGATGGGGGAACTGGACATCTCTTGAACATGAAAATCACTTTCATTAAGAGATGCCTATCCTGGTTTACCAGGTATATAGCCTAAAGTTCTAGTCTTGCAACAACAAAATACTCCTTAAATGATTCTATAAATATGAGATATTGTAAAAGACAAGCAATATATATAAAACTGACTGAGAAAAGCAAAGGATAAATACAAATATAAAAGCTTACATAAAATGATAACATACAATGTGTAATGAGACAATTCTATGACCAAAGTGTTTCAAAATAAGCTTGCTCATCTGCTACATACCTGTATTCTTCATAACGCATCCACTAACCTCTAGCTGCTATCTATAATATCTGGATTTCAAAGGATGAAAGGCACTTGGATGGAATCTAACTGTAACTGAAATATGTAAGATGGCTAAAGATTAGAAGCAATTACTGACCACTTGGGGGGAAAAACAGCATGACAATAATACTATTTCAACAATCACACATTCAATAGTTCTGGAGTGCTTTGAAATATTTTTATTTTTGATTTCCATTCTGTTTGGATTTTGTTCTAGAATGTTTAAAAACTGTTCATAGGTTTTCACAGGTTTTCTTTCTATTTGTAAAGATCTTTATTTAATATATACATGTTTTAAGGAAAATATGAAATGAAAGCTGCTTCTTTGACAAGTTCTCACCCATTATGGAGATAGAGTTTAGGGAAATGGCTTTTATTGTTTATATAAGCTTACCAGGGCTAGGGATATTCAAAAAGTCTAAACCTGAATTGATTCAATCTTTGCAGGTTAGTCTAACCTAGCTAGACTGAACTGATTTGAAACCAGACATTTTCTCTGGGCTGAGGAAATTCAGGAACATGACTGCTGTGGCTCAGGCTAGAAGCCTGGGGGCACTAGAGCAGCCCTCCCTTCCCTTCTGCAGGAAGGTGAGCTGAGGCTGGTATAGCTAGACCCTGGCAGGACTGTCTTATTAGGGAGGTCAGCCTGAATAGTACCAGGCTTTTCCCCATTAACTGCTCATGGGGTGGAAGTGTTGCCATTCCCCAGTCCTGGGCTAGCACTGTGAGGCAAGGGCTGAGGGAAGGTGGGGGCCATGCAGTGCATGCATCTGTTGATGATATGGAGCTTTCCAATTTCCCTCCCTGCCGCAGCAAACTGACAGGCAGACAACCTAGCCAGGGGCCAACAGTGATAACAGTCTTTATCACCCAATTAGCAAAACAATGGTCTCTCTCCATTACTTAAACCTTATGAAACAGTGTCACAGTGCACCTCATTGCACTGCTCCTTGTAAGAGGAAAACTGCTGGGGAAAGCCCAGCACAGCTTATATAATGAGCACAGCTGAGGGTTGCTGAGGCAACTGAGGAGACTCAGCTGACCTAGGGGGCAGGGCTTGGCCCTATAAAGCCCTGAGCCAGACTCAGGCTGGTAGTTCTCTGCCAGTAGCTGGAGGGGTAGGAGTTTTGATAGAGATAGTAATGTGAGTGCAGCTTATGAGTGTTCCAGAGGCTGAAGTAATGATGCTGTGGGATAGCTGGGAGGCTTATGCTGTTATGGCCAGGTGCCTTATGTTTATGTTATAGCCAGAGGCTTGTGTTTGTGTTCTGTTGTTATAAGGCCTCAGGGGGAAACCCACAGTAGTATGGGGATCCTGGTGCCAGTGGGGTACACTAACCTCAGTAGGGACCCCAGCAGTGTGGGGATCCTGGTGCCTGGGAGGGCGCAATTCAGAGCCAGTTTGGATGCAGCAAGCCCCAGAGAGGGGGCAAGCATTTTCTGTGCCCCACTGGGCTTCTCTAGTGCCAGAGATGGTGTAGCAACATGGGGTGAGGAGGCCCCAAGCCTGTGAGGGGCAATATTGTTGAGAGGCTTGAGAATGGGCTGCACTGAGAAGCCCAAGAGAGGCAATACATATGAAAAGCCCTAGATAGGGGGCAGTATTTCAAGGAGCCCTGTAGGGCACGTGAGCCCTAGAGAGGGGAGTGCCATTTGGGAAGCCCAGATGAGGGGCAGTTTTACTGGGAAGCCCAGTTGTAGGCTAGTATGGAGGTAGACCTCAGCTAGGGGGCAGAGTGCTGCAATGGACCCCAAGAAGAGGGTTAGCAGCACAGTGCCTTCAGAGAAGGGTAAGAGGCTGTGGTGGTCCTCAAGGAGATAGCAGCACAGAACGCCTGGCTAAAGAAAGCACAACTGTGCAGAAGGCCTAAAAGACTGGGGCTCGACAGAAGGTCCCCAGAGCGGACAAGGGTCCTGGAAATGAAGATATTTTAGGAAGGCCTGAGAATGGGCTTTATAATAGTAGCAATGCCCTGAGTGGGCATCGAGACCCCCAAGAGGGGGGTGGTCTCATTGAGAGTCCCAGGAAGGGACAGCAGCACTGAGAGGCCCAAGAGCGGGCATGGGTTTGGACAGGATGACATCTTTCACGCACAGCCCTTAAGGCTAGGGTGCCTAGGGAGCACCATTAGACAATCTGGGCAATCATGGGGACAGACTTCCCGAGACACCGTGCCCAGGGAGGTAGAAGGCAGCCTCCCTACATATGCTTATCATCAAAGTCGTGGCGGGTGAGAATTGGAGGGTGTCCTTGGGCCGGCTTGGACACGGTGCAAAGGACCTCAGGGGGATCATGGACCTCCCTGCAGGTGCTGCTGTGACAAATGGCTTACCAGCTGACCTGTTGATTAGCTCCAAACAGCCCTAAGCAGATACTGTTCTGTCTGCCTATTCCAGTGAAATTGGAGAGAAAGACAAACACAGTCACCTCTCAGCATTAGCTAGCATACTAGGTGCCTAGGGTCTGTGGGGCTGGGGTCCATGCTGTGGAAGGGAGTTGGGGAATTTCCTGCTTGAGCAGCAAGGAGGGTGTAGGGCAGTGGGAAGCCAGACAAACCCTGCTGTGTCTGCAGTCTCTGCAGGAGCATTAAGCAGAATTAGCTAGCATACCACATGCTGGCTATGGTCCATACTGTGGCAGAGAGGAGGAAGGGATCCCTGGTTAAGCAGTGAGTGATAAGGGGGTACAGGGAAGCCAGCAGACTGTGCTGTGCCTGCAAGTCTGCTGGAAATCTGGCCAGGGAGTGGAGGGAAGGGGCCAGCTCTGCTGTGGAGCAGAGAGCTCTGCCCTGCCCAGAGACTATGCTAGGATGCTGGGGGAGTCTTATTTAAATTAAACCAGTAACGGGTCTGGAACAGACATTCCATAAACCAGTTTGACCCAAATCAGTCTGATAAACCTGGTTGAATTAAGTATCTAGAACCGGTTTCAGCCATTTTCATACTGGTTTATGCGCACTGAACATCTGTTCTGTTACAGGTTTAAACCAGTTTCTGATCACTTAAACCAATTTATGTGGAATGTCTGTCCCTAGCCCTGATGTCCAAGGGGTCTGGAAAGAAGCTTTGGTTTTAGGCCAAATGTACTGCAAAATAATGGATATAACAATCTTGAGTGGTACAATTAGCAAACAAAGTGGTCAAGCCATGTAAATAATGATGCATGCAGATCAAAATAGTATATTATGAAAAGCAAAATACAAGAATATGCCTCTGCAAGGAGACCTTAGGGTTTAGATGTAATAGCTAAATAGCTCAAATCATTTTGAACATGTCAACATTAAACAGAATGCATCTTTCAATCAGGCAAAATCTAATCAAGCACAGTCCTTAAGGAGGAATACTACATTTTTCAGGAAGGAATCTTCTAATGCAAACATACACATTGGGCACATCTACATGTTGTTGTACAGTACGTGGTTATTGTACTGTGCATATGGTACACAGGTAGATTTCAATGCTACATTGTTGTAGCAGTGTGCTATACTAAGGGAATGCACCACTAGAGCAACATAGCTGGTAATCGCATGTAGACTTGCATGATTGTACGGCATGCTATGGCGATGTAGCAGTGACATAACATGCTATTACATTGTTGTAGGGTATACTGCCTCAACTATGTTTTGCTATGATCCCTTTATTTAAATTAAGCTCAAATGCCACAGTTTAAACACATCTGCTAACTAATTAATAAATAACTAATGCTGAACAAAAGGGTGAATGAACACTTGTGACAAATGTTTCAGAAGTTGCACACTATAAACCCTTCAGTGCTGATCTAGTTCAGAGCTCATGAAGCAATGCCATTTCAATTAAAAGTATCACCCAGGGAAAATCTGAACTGCCCATCAGGCAGGGTGGGATTAACTAGCACAGAACAAAACAAACCAACCAAATAAAATCACAAAACGAATGTTTTCTAAAACTGAGGCAGAGAAAACATGCAGAAGGAAATGCTAGAAGAAGGAACAGAAGATATTTATTGTGCCAGCTAAGAGCATGGTGTCTTTATAGCTAACATCTAGTTCTTTCTCTAATAAATTTAAAATTTTATCTTTAGTAACAGGGGAACAGTTCACAGCTCCCCATTCTCCTCTATTACATCTTTCCTTGGCTATGTATGAACCCAATAAAGAACCACAACCCCAAATGTAAATGTCCTTAAAGGTGCATCATTTCATGCAAAAAGGGCAATAGCACTGTAAAAGAATTCAGCATTTTGTTAAAAATTACTAGTAGCTATGTTTTATTATATGATTACCTGCCAATACTTGAATATCATCCAAAATCTTGACAAATTCCCAGTTAATAAGTTTGTATTAATAATAATTTAGAAATATGGATTTAGGATGAAACAAAAGGATGAGAAACAGATTAGAAACACAATCTAGAGAGAACTTGTAATGGGAGGTATTTTAACCAAAGTATGCCTGTTAATAAGTCTATAGAGAGCTATGCCCATAAAGTCCTAGACCTGTCCTTATGCTATGCTAGGAAAATAGTCAACCAGAGTAAGGATGACAGTTTTCAGAAATAGAAAAAACAAATACTTTAAATTGAAGCCAAGTCTGTTTGATACTGCATGCAGATTTTAAAGAGCTTGTTTTTAAAGAGCTCTATATTTTTTTAAATGAACCAAATTACTTCTCCAGCTCTATGAAAGAAATTCTCAGTATCCTGTAGTTGTGTAGTTGTGTAATAATTTTTATTAGGGTAAATCCATTTGAAGTCAGCAGGGTCACATTTGTTCTTTGTTACACTGTAACCTTTGAAGCAATTGTGCTGACCTTTACACCAGAATACACTGAAAGTTTTGCAGCCATGGGGACACCAAAGCAGAATGCTGAATGCATGTGTGATGAAGTACTAGCTTATGTGAGAGAAAAATTAAGATCTACCCAATGTATTCTGGCTTTTGTATTCATGCATGGAACCAATACAGGTAACAAAAGAACACTTTGGAAAAACCTATGCAAGCAATATTCAAGTACTTTATAAAGAAAGGCTGTATACCATTTGTTTAAGGGAGACAGGTAACATCAAGAATTCCAGTCATTCAATTTGCCTCTTTCATGCCCTTTACAGAAGTTACTTAGTTTTAAAAGATCAGAAGGTGATTTCATAGTGCGAGTGTCAAATATTTAATAGAACTGTCAAAATTAACTCCAGTGAAAAGTTGTTTATTTGAGACCTTTCAGTCCCTGTTTTATTTATTATACTTTAACCAGCAATATATGTTGTATATTTCAAATGTACTGTAGTTTATTTACCATGTAACTGCTTGGGAAGGAAATTTGTTTTTTTTTTCACTGCAGCTAAAAAGAAACCAACATTTGTAAAGTCTCAGAACAAATTACCAACAACAGACTATAGCTTCTTGTGCCCATCCAAACACCATCTTTGAGGGTAGCCTGTAGAGGTGTGCAAAGTGGGCCATATCTGATTCGATTTCAGATTTGGCCCAATTCAGGGGACAATGATTCGATTAGTTGATTTGGATCACGGCCACAATTCAATTTGGCCAAATCTGAATCTGAAAATTCAATTCTGATTTGGATGATCAGCAATTCGGCCTAGACATAGCTTTAATTTTTTTTTTACATACCTTGACGTAGGAGACATGGTTCATGTCAGCCATGAAGGTTGACATGGTGGGACTGATGGAGGGTCTCACAGGAATTCAGGGGGGGTGTACCCCTCTGGCTTGGCAATCAGCTACAAGGGGGGTCTGGGTTCCCCCCAGACCCAGGAGGCACCAGTCACCAAGGCAGGGGGTAGGGGCAGGGGGATGGTCCCCCGCACACTCCCAGAAGTGGACCACAAGTGTTTCTGGTCCACTTCTGGGTCCACTGTCAAGTGCTCTGGGGAACTCCTATACTCCCATGTGACACTCCATCCGCCCCACCATCTCAGCATTCGCAAACCGCCTGGTACTTGAGGTATGTAGAAAAAAACATTAAACTGTGTCTATGTCTAAATCATTGAATCTCTCCGAATCGAATCAGAGGCCTCTGATTTGATTTGAAGAGATTATTGGGTGTCCTGATTTGATTCCGATTCAGAGATGGGACCGCGGAATTGGGCTGAATCTCTGCCAAATTGAATCAGAGACTAAAGCATTGCACAGTCCTAGGAGTCTGTTGAAATAGTGGCTGAACATAATTAGCAGCTCAGGACACATTTCTAGCCTCAGTAGCTGATGAATGATGGCCTTGTTACATGTTAATTTAAGGCAGCTCCTGGAGTTCTGCTAGATTGTCCACAGATTAACACCTGAAACTACTTTTAAGCACTCTTTAGGCAGCTTAAAATTAAGCCACTCTTGTCTTTGATCCGTGTTACACTGCTCATGTTACACAAATGTGTAGCCATTCTAAGCTATCTATTAACGTAAATACCCCACCTGCCCACCCCAACTGCCCTGGATCAGGCCCACTTTCCCCCCACCCCCACCCCAGACCCACAGTAAGTATCCTCCCCCATCCTTCCCTCTAGTTACTTGTGGCTTCCTGCACTATCTGTCTCAGGGGAGCCAGCAAGGAAGGGCTAACTTGCCTGCCTGTCTGCCTGTCACTAATGTTTCTGTTACTCTTTGGTTGGGCAGAGCCCAGAGACCAGCAGAAACCCTGCAGCAGTGGCAGTAGTGGTGGCGATGGTGGTTAACCCTTTTCTGGCAGAGAAGTTAACCCTTTTCTGCCTGCTCCCTTGGGACAGACAGTACAGGCAGCTACAATAACCTGAGGGAGGAGGGAACCCAGAGAGACAGGGGGGATCCCTGGGGCTGAGGGGAACCAGGAGAATCACAGGCAGCACAGGGGAGAGGAGAAGCCAGAATGGGGTGGGATGAACTCTTACCTTTCAGTCCTCCAGGCCCCTGTTAGCCTGAACTGTGACCACTTCAAACTTGAGCTAGCACTTACACTGATAAATATTTGTGCAGCTCACAGTGTAAGGTTTAACAAGGCCCTGATATGGTGCTACTTAACCCTAGTATTCACAGGATAAGAGAGGGGCTGATCAGAACAACCCTCTGTGTGTCAGGGCCTGCATGCAAAGGTCTTGGCACATAACTCCTATAAAGCAGATGTCTTAATTGAGTACTAATTTCAGTGAGAATTAGGCACCCACATATCTTTTGTGGATCTGAGCCTAAGTTTAAACTCTTTAATTACTGAAACAGAACACTTTCTAGGACAAGCTTTTATAGAGGTTTTGAAAAAAAAGGGGGTAATCAAGCAATGAATGACATGTCTCAAACCTCCGCTTATCAGTGTTTTGCACTTTATTTTGAGCTTAGAAATGCCATTTAGATACCATCATGCAGTGAGGAGGATGCGAAATCATCTACTTTCATGGGACTTTGAAGAAGAATTACATCTCACAAAATTCTGTTTCTTTCACCCCATGTCTTTAGGCATGCTCACCATCAAAGACACACAAAAGGATGCTACATACTTTCCTGTGACTGCTCACTAAACTCTGCTGTCCATTAAGTATAAGTATAGAGCTACAGCTCAGTTCCTTCTCACATCCCTTGTGGGTATTCTGCACCAGTTAGGGGAAGCGGTTCCTGAACCCTAGACTGCAGATGTGAAGGAAGGGGGAAGAGAGGGCAGTTCGTTCATATGAATGGGTAGAATGATTAAGAAGAGAGAGCTTTACAAAATAAAAATCGCATGAGATGTTTATGCTTATCAATAGCTATAGGTCTTCTCTACATGTTATATCTATTGCGCAACTACTTTCATTACACATGGTTTCATTTGCATGTGCAGGCCGTCTGCTGCTGGGAGACCACAGATGCTGTTATCTCCCAGCTGCTGGGGAGCACAACACACCTCTAGGGCTGGGGGATCACAGCTGGTGCAATCTTCCAGCTGCAGAGGTGTGGGGGCACTCAGGGTAGCAGCTGGGAGATTACAACTGTTGTGATCTCTCAGCCATTAAGTGCTCCACACCCCCCATGTGGCTGGGAGACTAACAGTGCCCCATGGCTGCAGGTGCTGAGTCCCACAGTTAATACTGCTCTTGATCCTGGCTGTCCATGGGGTTCATCTGTGACCTATAGTCCTGCATGTGTTGGAGCTCTTGGCTCCAGCTGTGTCACATGTGTGGCACAGCCAGGACTGAAAGCACTATCAGGTATGGGACTCTCAGTCACAGCTGCATGGGAGCCCTGTCAGCAAAAAGGGTTTCTAGCCATGGTAGCATGCTTCTTGCCAATGCAAAGAGAGCCCAGGAGCAGGCAATAAGGTGTGCTTGGATCTAATGCATGGTCCCACTATTTGCCACCTCCATATATGCTTATGTAGCATGGTAAGAAGAGCTATTGTGTGGCTCATGCATTAGATCCAATCACACCTTTATCTGCACACGCTGCGGGGGAGGGAGGAGACATTGGACATTTTAAAAGTGCTCTGCAACCATGCACGTGTGTTATGACATGGCTGTAGAGCACTTTCAGGAGCCCGATCACACAAAAAGTGTCACTTCTGTCTGTGCCCAAAGTTTATAAAAGGGGTTACTAGGGAGCAAATGCAACTTGAGACACTACAGAGCTTTGAAATCTTGTAAAAAATGAACAGGAAGGACTTGGATAGGAAAGGAGAAATGGATCACAGCAGTGGACAAGGCGGATACTTCTTTTCCTAACTGTAGTGTGCTGAAAGATATGGAACAGGAAGAAAATGAGTAACATGGTGACTCAGAAGGATATGATTTCCATTACACATGCCTCAGTCATATCTTGCTGTCACAGAAATGCTGTAGGCCCTAATATGGAATGAAAGGGAACCAAAATGTGCACATTGTGAACCCATCCTTAATCCTGTCGCTACGTCCTTATCAAGGGAAAGCAATTCAGGCACATCTATATTAAAACCAGTCATCCCTCAGCACACCTGTGTTTGCTTCCTTGTAGATAGCATCATGTGACCTTCCAAAACATCTTTTGTTCGTGACAGTATCTACAGTATCTAGACATGATCCCAGCCAGGCTAGCCTTGTTATGTAATTTCACTGAAGCTATATTTCAGTGATATTTGGTCATTGACATTACCATAAATATGTTCCTTGTCTGGATTTACGATTTCCTACTCTGGGCTGTAGGAGAGTGATATGATATTGAGCATGATATTTTATGGTGACTAGTAGTCACATAATGAAAAGGCAAATTCAGGCATCAACACAAAACAAAAATGTATTTATTGGAATGATGTGCAACCTATAGAGGTTTGTGAATAGTTTACATTTTAGGCAGGAAAGTTTGTGTGTTTGAGCTTTCCTATGAGCAAAAGTAAACTTAAAAAAAAAGATTTCTTCTCTCTTAACAACAGAAGGAAAGAAAACTAGGAGCAATTATTTTTCCTGTAGCAGCTGAGATATTTATTTAGCATAAATGATGACAACCTATGTCACTTACATAATGCATATCATTGTATTGTATTGTAATCATGTCAATGTGACTGTCACTTGATATGCTGCGTAATCACGAGAGATGAAATCTCCAAGAAGTTTAGGAAAAGGAGGGATTCATTTTAGGAGATACTCTGAAGGACTTTTAAAAACAACTTCATCCCCACCCCACACTGCTATTGTCTTTTTCATTTTTAAAAATAGATTAAAAGCCATTATGGCCTGATTTCTTCATTGCTGACATCAGCACCATAAACAGCAAAAACAGTTCAATGACTATTCACTCTGATTAACTGGCCCTTCAGCACCACACAAATAATCTCTCTCCATTTGAATCAGTAAAGTCCCTCCCCACAGAGCTGAACTAGAAGGTTGCTCCCTGAGGCATGGCCACAAATAGGCAGGGAGGGTCAGAGATTGAATGGCCAGGGTCTCCAAATTAGATGGAGCTGGGGTTCGCCAACACTCTAGAAGCTTTCTTTGAGAACACCTAGGATGCCAAAGGGGGTACTCAAAGGGAACAGACAAAGCCAGGAGTCTGCAGCAAGTACTCCTCCAAGGGAATCCATGGGCCCTTGTACATGTGATGCCATTAAGATATACATGTAACAAAAATGTTACTTTGCTAGTGGGCAGGGTACTGCCCCAGCTCAGTTGCAGCACCCAGCCTGACTCAACTCTTCCCTGACCCCAAGCCGGCTGGGACAGCACACGGTCTGCTGGAAGCCCAACCAGGGGGTGCGGCTGCTGCAGAAAGAGGGACCAGGGCCCCCAACAAGTTGGCTTGCCAGCAGCTTGCCTCCTAGCCACCAGCAAGCTCCAACAACAACAAAAGGACTGGGTCCCTTGCTGTAATATGTTGGAAAAAGTGAAACAAAGGGTTTCAATTAAAAACTCACCATTTCAATTTAGGTGGCATAGAATGCAACCCTTGGTATTCAGTCCCCATCACGTGTACAAGCATCCATAACACCAAGTAACTAAAAAGACTGTTAAAAGAGTGCAACTCTCAATCTGCTTCTACAGCATGCACTCCGAGTCTGAAAGAAATGAATGAATAGGAACACTGCAAGACCAAAGTGACCAAAGGAAGAATTAGTGACAGGGTACACACTGCACAGCAGCAACCCTTTTTTCTCCAGGACAAAAATGGAGATCAACTGTCTCCTAGTTTAGTGACACATTTCCCTAATGCTCTGACATGACTCTGGCCTCAGGCACAACAGATTGGCAATAGCTCATCACTACCGGAATATAATTTTCTGGAATTGTGCACTTAAATATGGATCTAATGTATATCCTCATGCAGCATCACACTGTCGAAAGAATCAGCATGAAGATGAATGGGGATTTGTGACCACCATCGTATCTTTGTTATTTATGTTTTCTTCATCTGTATTCTCTTTTACCTTTATGGATGATTGGTGTTTATTCCCAAAAGCTTCCTGGCAATCAAAGGAATTAAATATATATTATATCTAAACAACTTTAAAAAAAGTTCAGATCTAAGCAACATAGAGGTGTCACAAATTTAGTCTGACATTTAGCAAAGGAAACCTGCTCACTGTCTCCAAACATCTGACACAAGTGGAATCTACTACATGTAGGGCCCAGCTGAATAGCATCCTAAATCTCCAAACCAGCTATGTCTGTCTGTCTGTTGTGGCTCCAATTCACCTGTTCTAACATGGACATCATATGCTGCAAGTTCCCCTATACAGAAATCAAGCAGCTCTTCAGGAAAAAAAATAGTACAACACAAGAATGTTTTATTCCCAAAGAGTATCCTTCTTTGGCCTTCTCCTGATCATCCATTTGTCTTGCCCACTTGTCTAGTCTTCATTTTCTCCCTAATTTCAAAACATAAAAGTACAGAGAAGCATTTACAGTTTCTAGAAGAAGAGGTACTGTGGGGACAGCTAAATCCCTTGGTTACTCAGAAAATTGCATGTGGAGGGTGCAAGATGAATCACAGACAAAGAAAACAGGGTTCTATTCCTTGTTTCATAAGAATCTGTCCTTTTCTCATTGCTTTCCTTAGTGGTCTAGTCTTTGAATCAAAGTACCTAACCTCTAGGCATAGCAATATACTCACTGTATCAGAACCAAGGTCTCAGATAGATACACAATATCTATTAGATATTCATCATCCCTCTGCAGCCGCACAGCTTTTCACAAATATGGAAATCCATAAGGTTTGCATGTTTCAGTGTTTAAATCAAACCAGAAAACCAGAGAAAATATAATCTATTTAACACTGCAAAGTCACAGTAAGCTTCCAGTTGTTTACTTTAAGATTTACTAAACTGTTATTTGTATTCAGCTATAGACTTGTATCCTCTGACTCTCTTTAGCAGCCAGCTTGTCAATGGAACATGGAACTGAGCTAAAAAAAAATGTTTCAATCCTCTTAATCTCTGTTTTTACAGCTTTAATCCAAATAGAACTTTAGTTAGCTTCAGTCTTCTGGGGACTGGCTGAGTTATAGATAAGCAGATCCCACTAAGGATCACAACAGGAATTAAAAAGCTGCTATTTCCTTAGGCCTGCTTACATTCAGCAGCACAAATTAAGATTGTTCAATGTATTGGGTGTCTACTAACCCTACCTATCCCCTACCATATAATATATATTTTCCATTACTAAAAAAAGCATGAAAATAAGCACTTTAAACTTAAGTGACCTTCTAGACTGAAATCTTCTAGACAGCTAATACAGCATACCATTGAAAATTTGCGATTTCTTAGCAGATTTGACAGAAGGAGCTTTGCAACTGATCCATATATTTAGGAACAGGTGCTTAAACTGATCTTTCTCTTTAAGTACTAAAGAAAAATCCTTATTCACATAATCTGTACAATTGAAAATTCCTTGATTTTTTTTTTTAGTACAACAACAGAAACTTTAACAGGTCTTTGCCATCCTATTTCTCATATTAGTTTTTAGATTCTGTTTTTGTATTTGAACTATGTTCATATTATTCTTATGGATGCTAGATTAATATATTATTTACAATTCCAATCATATCATGCATTAAAAGGAGATTTATTAGCTAACTTATAATGTAATATTTGTGACTGCATTTTGTACCATTACAGGCATGATACAGAGATATGAAATAAGGAGTCTGTCAAGGAGAATTCAAGAGAGGAAGCAGAGTGCAGTGTTGATAGGAAGATGGTACTTTCTTAGATGATATTAAAACAGTGTTTCAGGGTTATGTTATGAACCATTATGTTGGTTAAGTTACTTGTTTATAAAATATGAATCAAACATATTCCAATGGGTCAGAGATTATAGTATCTTAAAGTACAGCAGGTTTATTGGCCACATTTGTTATAAGTATGGAGGTTTCCAGGAGGCCAGGTGAGAGCATTTGAACACACATTGAACTATGTAGTGCCCACAGTAGGATGCAATTTAAGACTGACTTGTAGCATGTTAACTACTTAAATTCCTCCTACTGTTCATGACCAGTATTTTTGCACTGAAATTATTGTATAATGTGTTTAGCACAGTTAAGCAGTTTTCTTGTTTCATCTCCAAAATGAGGGTGAATACAGTTATCCACATATGTTGTCCTATTGCCAAGTTAACAACAGTATAACACGTCTCCTGATTTCCTGTTTCACTTTGTCCTACTCCAGGAGGGCTACAGGACTTTTATGACAAGCTATTCTTTCTCTTCTTCCACTACTTCTGGTATTTCCAGTTGAGAGAGCTGGATCAGGGGCTGGAAGGCCTTTTTAGTATTTTCACTTAAGTTGCACTTTAAATCATGTACAAATAGGGCACATAGGTTTATATTTAGATCATTTAAACCTTTACTTTCAAAAGAAGCCAAACTTCTTTGGATTCATTCTCAGAATTTCTTTTTAAAAAATGATAGCATTAGATATGTGACCATATCCACAGAACTGTGTGGGTGCTAAACCTTGCTTTATTTATTTTAATGGGTGATTAGAAGGGATCCTGGTTTTCTCTGTTTAAAAATCACAAGTGCTCTGATTAACAACCCAAAATACATTATTAAAATGAAAGGCCGCTATATATTTCAGTTGAACATAATGTTTTATTTATATATTTACAGTTTTAAAGTAATTTAGAAGCCAACCAGTACTTCAATCACTGTAATAAAATGAATTCTAAATACCTATATATTTTGGCATTTAATTTTGGGTTTTTCATCATGGAGAAATTATAGCTCCTGTTGCCCCCCTCACTTACCAGGATGCAGGTTCAGCTGCAGTTCCCCTCCTCTCTCCCCGTTTTGTGGTGCTGAGCAGCCCTGATATGCTGTTGACCCTCACCCTCAAGTCACAGCCCCTGCTGCCCCTCCAGCCTTGCTGGTGCCTCTCACTCCCTGTCTACATCCCACTCAATCCCTCCTGGTAGCAGTTCCCCCTTTGGGGAGAGGTGTGGGATTTGTGTGTGGGGGGACATGGGGGTATGTAGGGAGGTATGGGGTTTGTGAGAAGGATTGTGAAGGGGGTGTAGGATACAGGTATGGTGGGGGGTTGTGGGTAGGTGTGGGGTTTGTGATGCACAGACCCCACTGCTAGCAGCTCAGTAGTGACAGGACACTCATGGGACCCCTGGTCTAGAGCCCCCAGCGGTCTATTGAAACTTCTAGCTGATTCCAAGACCCCACACATACTGCCATGGAGTCAGCATGGCCCGCTGGTGTGTGCCTTCACACTAGATTGGACTGGCTCTATGCCAGCATGTGTGGACCATGGCACTGTAGGTGGGACACACATGCCATCAGATTGGCTCTGTGCCTTCATGTGCAGCTTCCTGCTAGCGTGCTGGAAGCTGCACATGGAAGCAGGGAACTGGCCAGCCTAACCCAATGGTGGCATGGACTGGAAGCCACGTGCCATTCTGCCAGATGGACTCCATGCCTCCATGTGGGGCTTCCAGCATTCAAACAGGAAGCTGTATGTGGAGACAAGCAGGAGCCTGCCCAACCCAATGGTGCCTGGCTCCATGCCTCCATGTGTGGGTTCCAGCCTGCACCGATGGCACGTGGCTCCAAGTTTTTGAGACCCAGATGCTTCTAGGCCCAGCTCAAAAGTACTGGCGCTTGGTCAGATGGCCCAAACTGTGTTTGCTGCACGCTTATTCTTAGTTGCAACCCAGCAGAAATCTGACAGACAGGTCACCCTGACCATTACCCCTCCATGACAAGGGAAATGTAGTAGTCTGGGAGTACCCTGGTCAGATGACCAAAGTCAAAATAGGAATTGGGCTGACCAAAATACAAAATTTGGCTGTGGAGAAAAGGGAAATTATCAATAGCAATACTAACCCCTACCTAAGAATAAATTCACTTTTAGGTACTGGAAAATTCTAGTTACAGATAATCATATATGGCAAACAGAAATAGGCTCATTAATATGCATTAGGAGAAAGGTTTAAATTAATTTTATGTAGTAAGAAATGCAAGCTATATTGTATAAAAAGAAGTGAGAGAGTCTACCCTTTGAAATATCATTGGGTCAGGCCAGCTGGCTCCGTGCCCCAATGCTGCATGGACAGCAGTAACAGCTTGGCACCTGCCACAGCTTCCACACACCACAGATCCCCTGAGTTGCAGTGCTGCACAATGGGCATTCTTTCCTCATCACAAAAGCAGGCAGCATTGCAGGTGCTCTGGCTGCTCAACACTGCTAGGCACTTGCCCACCCATCCCCACCACCAGTGGGGCTGCCCAGGTTCTCTTGTGGTGGCCTGAGAGTGTCCACAGACACCTACCCACTCCCTCATCCTTCCCACACACACCCACCCTTCCCCTACCTGCCTCACTGGCTCTTCCCACCCTCTTCCCTACCCTCCCCAGCCCTGGCAGTCATCTGCTCCCGCTCCCCACTTGACTCATAGGGACACTCCCAGCCCTGCTAGCGTCCCCCACCTCTGACCTGCAGCCCCACCACATGCTAGCATTTGATTTAAAGTTGCCCCCAATCTGGTTAACATTTTTTTTAACTCTCATTTAGAGTCCCATAAAAAACAGAGTTCATATTTCCTATGGGACAATTTGAAACCAGTTTCTATTTTTTAAAGCTTTTGTCTTTGTCAGTGATTTGTAGTTCATCTAACAAACTCTGTTTAACTAAGGAGATACTGATTTAGGTATACCTTGAGGGCTCAGAATTTCAAGCAAAAAAGGTTATTAGTTTCAGTCAGAAACTGATGTGGTTCCTTTTTTCTGATTGTGTACCTTTGCAACACTTATGCAAATAGGGTAAGAAAAAATGGTGCTGGGAGATATATGCAGCTAATTTAAGTTCTAATTTCAGTTCTTACATTTATTACAAAACTTCCTGAAAGTAGAGAAGAAAAGAAAGAAATGCCATTTCTTTGTTTTATCTTGCAACTCAGCAGAGCAAAAAATGATAGGCTTGGATAAATGGTATGTACTATATCCCAATACACAACAGTTACTACAACAGATCTATTGTTTTCTTTCTTTTTCTTCAGGTAAAGATGTGGCATCTTTAGAAGTCTGACAGCTTACTGGAGTTTTATGGGAGCCTAGACATTGTGAAGAATAACTACAGTATTACTGATAGACATGGCAAGATCACAGGATTTTAGAAGCTACAAAGTTTGTTTCTTGAAGCTCTGATTTAGCCTGTAGCTAACTCTGGCTGTCATAGCTAGACAATGAAAGGACAAGACCATCATTACCTCAAGTGTTTTTTTCTACTTGTCTTTAGACATAAGGTCATATGTCTTTTGCAGGAGCAAAGGGCATAACTAGTATCTTTTGGATTACCTGCTAAAAAGAAACTCTCCACATTTTGGCCACACATAATGAAGAGATAAGTCTAATTCATAGTTTCATAGTGCCTAGGGTCAGAAGGGGCCTAGAGCAGGCCATCTAGTCTGACCCCCTGCCAATGGCAGGAACAAGTGCTGGGGTCACAGGACC
>JAGPOW010001338.1:55558248-55593336 GCA_030014935.1 Caiman crocodilus
CCAAGATCCCGTTCCTCCACCGTGCTAGCAAGAGGGGAGCTTCCCAGCCAGTATGTGTGCTGGGGGTTTCCTCTCCCCAGATGTATCACCCTGCACTTGAATAATAACCAAGTGACACACAGATAAGAGTTATTTTATGGCCAGGTTTAAAAAAATAGTGGGAAGGGAAGTAATATTTAATTTTCCAAGATGGAGAAAAGCATTGTTACTGAAACAAGATCCTTTGAACTTCTGAATTCAGGCTTATTTCCAATTTATCATTCACTGGACTTGACTACAATTAGTCCAACTTTTCTCCCAAAAGGATCTGTTTTGTTGGTCACCACTTAAACATGAAGAGTTTTCACATAATTTTTACTTTGCAATAAAAATGTAAATGCCTTGCACATTGTTAATTATTTAAAGACAAGATTTAGAGTTTGTGTATGTATTTGAGGAAAATATCATGCATTTAGATTTAAATAGTAAATAATATTCAATTATACAAATAGAACTATTTCAATAGTCCCGTTCAGTCCCTTAACCTAGACAAAACCGTGGGCAAAACATTTATATAAATATACTTAAGTTGTTACTCAGAGTCCTGTTCTCCAGTTTTTCTATCAAAAGGATCTTTTTCCATCAGACCGAATGAGAGAAATATTTGACAAGAGTATGCTCATGGTATTTTTTACTTATAACACTGAAACTCAAACCAGCTGCTTCACTCCTTTTTTTCCTTTTTTGCAATTTACTATCTCCACTTTATTACAGGCTTGTAAAACTATTTGAAACAGTAAATGAAAGATTATGGTGCGAGGAAGTAAGAAGTAATTAGGGATCAAGATAGATGGATCATGGCCTAAATTGCACCATTGATTTGCCAAAGGTAGATCATGTCAGACAGATCTGCTAACTGATTTTCTAGACAAAGGAGATGCTGTTAGTCTTTCTTATCTATCTGAATTTCACTAAAGTATTTGATACTGCATGAAACATGAATCTGAAGAAGACTGTAAGGATTTTAAAGATAGAGAAGCAACTGGCTAAAAGGAATGCAGCAATGAGTGGTGCTGAAAAAAGGAAATGATAGCTGCACAGGTGACTAATGGAGTATTTTTTAAGACTTGATTACGATGTTGATCTTGTTTACTATTTTCAGTGATACCCTTGGCACAAAGAGTGAAAGCATAATGGCTCAAAGTTGAGGTCCATTTTCAACATGGAGGAGAATCAAAATACCATATAACGTGAACTTGATAACCTTGAGAACTGAAGCAATAGAGGTGGATGAAATTCATTAATATGAATGGAAAGGGTCTTCACTGGAGAATAACAAAAACTGTAACTATAATCAAGGAGCTGATCAGATGGAAATAATTAAGTACAAGAAAGACCTTGGTTGATCATATGATGATTATACACCATAGGTGTGATATGGCAATGAAAGACAAATAAAAATCCTTGGCTATACCAGTCAAGGTATTGCTAGGAGAGAAAGTAACAAATTAATGCCAGTTTATAAAGCAGTGGTATTCCTCATCTGGAATACCGTGTGCAATTCTGTTGGCTCGTGTTCAAATAAAATTAACGTTATGAAACTGTTGGCACAAATGGGTATAATATTGGCTATACATGAGTTCTAAAAAAGCCAAAAAGCAGTAAAGTTTTCAAAAGCTTTCCAACAAGGCACAAACACATCCTAGCTATTTTTAAGAGGAGGTCTGGTAAATTTATAAAAGGTATTATATGGTAAGATTACCTTCAGTATTAGGACTAGACTCTGTGATCCAGAAGGTCCTTTTAGTTCTGTGTTCTTAGTCTCCCTCTAAATAAAGCTCTGGAATGACCTGTGTGTTTATGATAGTGAGTGCAATAAAAATAGATTTTCATTTAACCTTTTGCATGGTAGTGAGACTGAAAGGTCAGTTTCTCTATGTAGCTATATTTCAAATGCAGGACACCAACTGCATGACTTGGCCACCTACAGGTGCTGTTTCTACTAGGAGAATCATAGCTCTCCTGGTAGAAACCACAAGTGTTCAGGTGTTCTTACAGTTCTCCTAAAACAAAAATAGCAGTTCCAAGGGAAAGAAAAACCAAACATCTGGGTTAGGTAGGGGTCCCTACCAGGAGAACAAATGTCTGCACACTTCCTTAGGGACCAGGAGGAATCAAATGGGGCAGGGAAATGGTGCCTGTACTTTCCTGAGAGTGGGGTCACTCTAATCTGAGGGTGGCAGAGGGAGCACAGATGCTGCTTGCCTCCTCCTGATGTCAGGAAGAGTCAAACAGCAGGAAAAGGTGATCTGGAGAAGGCATGTGGGAGAGCCGTTCCTGCTCCTCCCATATACTAAGAGCTGAATGGAGGAGAGGCAGCTGCTTGCTTGGGTCTGCTGCTCCAACCCTGACTCTTTCCCCAGATCAGGTTTATCCTAGTCTGAGCTGAATTGTTCCTTTCCTGGGAAGATATCTAGCCCTGGAAAGTTCCCATTACTAAAAATGAATGCCTGTTAGTGGCCCTTGTTTCAATTATGTGCATAGCATATGATAGGTGTATTTTAATTATATTACCTAAATTTCCATTAAATGTGAACTTTTATCATAGCAGCAGTAGCATCCATTTCAGCTGGGGAATTAAGCACTTTACTTTAAAGGTATCAACTCTTTGGCAGGGACAATGCTTTAATTTTCAGAGGCTTCTAGTAATAGGTACCTTGCACTTACCAAATTGAACTTTCCTGCAACCTTTTGCAGAGAAAGAATAACCAACGACAAACAGCCATGCTGTGAGCTTTTCACATTTAATTTCATTTTCACCAGTCTTAAATTACCACCCAAAAGTTCTGTGCTTCTGTAGTAAAAAAACATTTATAAATGAAAGGGAAATATATTCTTCCTCTCCCAGTGAACTGACCCTTTTGTTAATCATTGATTTTCCCCAGCACACAAGTTTCCTTTCACCTCATCTGTGGCACACTCTTGCTTCCATTTAAACATTATACATAGCTTCAAAAACTTGTGGCTACTGAGTCCATTCAACAGGGTCACAAGGTATCTGCTTTGGAACTGAACTGTACATCTCAAGTACAGCCCACATGCAGTAGGTTTATTTTGTCTTCCTCCCAAACAAAAGCCATGAACAAAGGTGGCCTGATGACAAGAAATCAAATTAATGATATATAAGGTGGACAAATTCCTTAAGCCTTTGCACCCACCTTCTATTTTCCCTAACAGAAGATTTCCCTGCCATGAAATTTCATATTTACTAAGTTCAGTTCTGATTTTCCATTTTAGTATTTGATAGTCACTTAATTTTGCTATCTCGCTGCCAAGTTTCCAGACCTCTGAGGAGCCCTGTGGGCTGGATGCTATGGCTCTATGGGCCATGTTTGGCCCATGAGCCAGAGGTTAAGCACCCCTAGTCTAGAGGCGTCTTCCCTCCATCTCCCTGCCTTCTGAGGGATGCAGGGGTAATACTGTGCAACAACACAAGGAAAGCACTTTTCTACCTTGTTGCCTGACAAAACATATCTTACATCAAACTGAGCTGATGCTCACATAATTTTGAATTGAATGTATGACACCAAAAAAAAATCATACCAGAAATACAATAATCATTAAGTGAAATAAACATTTGATTCACTTTTACCCCAAAAGTGGATTTTTCTCTCTACCACCGTGTTATACAATTTAAATTACAATAAGCCAGTCTTCACATCTTGAAAGACTTTTAATTCTGAGTTCCCTATTCAACAGTATTACACAGTTGTCATTTCCTTAAAAGGTCTCGTGCAAATCTCTGCAAATAAAGACAGCTTTTGTTACAGCATACTGTAGATGTATCTGCTTTTAATGTAGTTTTGCATGCTTGTTGAATAGTAAGATGTACCTCCTCAAAGGAAAGCTGTATGCAAACAAGAAGTGAAAACTTGTAGTTAAGGCCCAGATTTTATTTTGTAATTTGCAAAACAGCAGGTGCAAGGCTTTGCACATTTACTGAAATTCTTTTTGAATTCAGCACAATTGCTTGTGTCAATTTTTATTAGATTAATTCATAAATGAGGAAAATCTAACCTGCTATGGAGAGCTAAAATGAAATATGATCAACAGAGTATTTCTATAAAATGAGACTATCATTTCCTCCATTTAAAAAATGAAGCATTTGAGATACGTATTGAAAAAAAGGCCAGAATTATCCAATGACTTGGGATAACACTCACTGTATTTTCTTTTGTCATACTGCATAATAAAATAGTTATGTTCTTACTAGGTACATCTACACGTGCACCCCACTGTGCAGTTGATACTATGCAGTCATTTAGTACTAGCTTTTATAAGTACTAACTGACTGAGTGGCACCCGCCAGTACTGAGCAGTCCCAGTGGAGCACAGGTCTTGTCCAGTCGTACTGCACAGTAATGGTGGCATCACGATTAGTACCTGCCAATGTTGCCATAGCTTGTTGCTACTGGGCCATAGTGTCTCATGTAGATGTGCCCACTGCATTTTTAATTCTCTATCAAAGATAACATGTGAGCTTATATTATTATGTGGTTTCATTTTCTGCTTCAGCTGAAAGTGTGACAATTAACATTCACAAAAGCATACAAAACTACTTAAATATTCCATTCTGGGTTTTTTTCCTCCTTTAGTGAGGGTTTTTTTTCTCTCTTCCTTTTAATTGAACAACTGTCATGTAATTCTTGCACTTCAACAACAGAGACCTTTTCAGGAGAACACATTTATATCTTTGAAAACATAGCCAGTGCTAAATCAGCATGATGACTATAAAGGGGGAAAAATCAAAGAAAAGGTTGTTATAGAATACATGGAAAGAATAATAAGTAAGACTAAAGACCATGGATTAACTCAATAACCTGAAGACCACTGGATTGCTACCTAGGCCAGGGGTGGGCAAAATATGGTCCTCAGGCCAGATCTGGACCACAGAGAGTCTTTGTCCATCCTGCAGTGGGTTCCTTGGTCCTGCCTGGCCCAGGCATCATCCAGTTGTGTCATGTCCTGCCACACCCTGGGCATGCAATGGGGCTGGGGTGACTCCATGGCTGGACTACCTTTCTAGGAAGCCCAGGCATAAGTGGCTCCTTCTGGCTGCTGTCACCACAGCATCCTGTGTCACAGTACTGGTGGGTGACCATGCACATAGCCCTGACCCAGCCCTCCCCATGCCTGCTCCAGACTTGTTAATGCTGAGCAGCAGCAGCAGCCAGGCAGGAAGTGTTCCTTGGTGTAGAGAAAGAGCATCCCATCCAGCTAGCTGCTACCATCACCACTGCCTCCAGGCTGCCCACCGGAGCAGTGGTGACATTGCAGAGAAGTCTCATGGCAGGTTGGTGGAGGCTCCAGATGACAGTAGCAGGAAGTGCCTGGCAGTGGTGAGGAAAAGTGACTGCTTTTCCCCCATGCTTAGCAGCAGTTTCTGCTGCTCAGCCAGGGTAGGCAAGTCTAGAGCAGGCAAAGGGAAGGCCAGGTTGGGGCTAAGTGTGCAGGTTCCCACTGGTACCACAAAACTGGAGCCAGCAGCAGCTGTAGTAGCAGCTGGAGGGAGCTGCTACTGCTTGGGCTGCCTAGAAAGGCAGTCCAACCACAGAGCCACTCCACCACCACTGCATGCCCAGGGGGCAGCAGGACATACCATGGGCCGGCAGTGCAGAGCAGGCACAGGTTGGGCTGTGTTGGGGATGTGACTGCAGGTTCCTGCTGATCTGCTCATACCAAGGTGAGTTCAGAGCAAGCATGGGGTGGAACTGGGGCTGCATGATCTTGGCCGTAGCAGGGAGGCACCACAGGGCATACAGACTCCAGGCTGTAGCAGGGCAGGGATGGGTACTGACTGACTCAGTGGGGTGGTTCACAGGGGCTCCCTGAAAACACTCTTCTGCAAACCCCACAACCACACCCTCCCCCACACACAATCACACACCCCACAGACACTGCACACACCCACACCCTCTCCCACACCCTCGCACAAGCCCTATACTCCTCCCCACGTGTACCCCCTCAAACACACACCTATTTGCCTTTGTGGAGAGCCCTGCTCAATGCTATGCACCCACACCCCCCCACACGCCCCAACTACCCTCCCAATCCACACATCGACAAACCCCATACACAGCCCACACCCCTACAAAACCTCCCACAAGCCCGCCATACTCACCCACATCTACGCGTATGCCCCATACCCTACACACACACACAGCCATACACATACCCACAGTCCCCCACAAACTCTGTGCCTACCTACGTCTCCACACCCTCACAACATACAAGAGTAAGAGTTAATTTCGAGGTATTATACAATCACCTCTATATATGCAACTCAAACATGCACAAATCAAGACAAAATATATTTTTAAAATAAAATTAAAATATGTTATTGTTGATGTTTGATTTTGATTGAAGAACTAGCAAATAGCCCATCAAGAATGATGGGGGGTGGGGGATGAAGGGGACTGGGATGGAGTGCCTCCACTAACGCCCCATGCTGCTGCTGTTCTCCCTCTTGCAGGGAGTGGGACACTGCTGACCGCGGCTCTCCCACCTCCTGTCCAGTCCACCACACCATTTGCAGGCAGCAGGGTGGCCTCAACTCCCTCGCCGTCTGTCTGGTCCTTGGCACAGCTTCAGCATCATGGCAGTGCTTTTCCACACTTGGAGCACTCTGATTGGCTGTTTCCATCAGTCAATCAGAGTGGAAATAAGGTGTTATGGACAGACAGACAAATTTAGACTTTTAGAATATTAGAATTTGTGTTTGTTTCTGGTTCTAAGTTGGCAAATCCCCTTCCCAAAAGGAGTACTTCTGGGGGCAAGGGGAAGGACTTTCAGTGGCAAAGGTCAAAGGTTAGGGGGCAGGACTTCCAATCCCAAGATGGCAACCAGGGGGTGGGGATGGGGCACATGTTAAGGGGTGGGGCTACCTTTGCTGCCCATGACAGCTCAACAAAACTTGTTAAGCAGCCCTCCAGCAGAAATAATTGCCCACTCCTAACTTAGATCTCACTAGTAAATAAATGTGGTATCATATGTTTAGTATTGGTAAAGATGAATTTTTCATGAGGATCATGTTAACACTAGGTATGTCTACACATGCAATTAATTAAAAACAATGAACTCTGGAGCAGTTTGAGCTGGTGTAAACTATGCATGGGCTACATGAGTGCCTGAGACAGCAGCAATTTTTTTGTGCTATATTTGCTATCAAACAATTTTTGGTGGGGAGTACTTATTTATTTGCTGTTATAGGCTACATCCAGATGAGTGTGGACATTTGACCCCATGGGGACAACTAGCAGCAGTGCACCTTGTGCCACTACTAGTTATCCCCAGGGAACATCTGTGCCACGTGCCCTCTGGCACGTGGCAGGTTACCCTGGGTCGGGTAGGAGAAGTTGGGGCCAGCATTGGATTTCCCTAGAAGCCTTGCCTGGCACCCTGGGAGTCTTCTAGGGATGAAGCCATGGCAATCCTGCTGCTTGGAGCCTGACTGGCAACTGAAGCATGACTCCGGCTGACCAGACTCTGGTTTTGAGCAATGCATGCTTCCCCTGTGTACACGGCTCTGTGTTTTGTGTGTGTGTGTGTGAGGGGAGGGGTTTAACCTCTGGTTTTCAAGGGGAAAATAATTCCCCATATTGCTCCATTGCAGAGTATAGAACAGCTGAATGTGTGGAATGTGGCACCGCATAAATGGCTGCAATGCCACATAGCACACAACCATAATCATCTGGTGTGGCCATAGATTTGTTTGCTTGGTGGGGAAAGCAAGTACACTGAGTGTGCAAGTACTTGCATACAGATTTGTATGTACATATTTACCACTATGCTTCTGGGAATATTTTTGTATGTGACTTCATAATATGCTTCCTAAACGAAATTCATGGGGGCAGCATAAGCCGTAGGACTGTTATACCATCCATTAAAAATACTTGTGCCTATATAGTTGAATTGCTGAAATATTCATGGAAAATAAATATGAAGGAGTCTCAAGTGCTGTAAAAGCAAACACATTTCTACGTGCAAATGGCACATTTTTCCAGTACTTGGCTAAACCTGTTCATATTCATTGTCATGTTCAAGTATGTTATCATAATAAATCAATTCATCTAGATGTGATTGAATGGAAGTGACTGGAAATACTCTGAAATGATTTAAGCTCTTCTCTTAGGTAGTTTTAATGACTTAATAGGAAGATAGAAATAGATCTTCATCCCTGGAATTTAATTTAACTCAGTAGCTACCAGGTTTGTCAGTCACACTCTGCTAGTGCCCTCTTGATATCCAGCCTCCTTCCTACTGACCTAGGGCCTCTGTACCCCTTGTTTGTTCTCAGTGCATCCAAGTCCAGTGACTATCCAAGTCTCCGCATGAAGAAGACTTCAAGTCCTGGCAAGGCTGCTTTTCTTGGAAATGCAGACCCTATAAAGGAAGGTCTCCAACAGAGGAGGGTTCTTTATGAATCTTGCCTTTGCTTCAGTAAAAATTTGCCATGAGGGCTAAGTACAGACAACCAAAAGGCCTGAGGCTGAATTAATTTGATTTTAACAGATTAGTTTAAGAGGCATAGATTGAACCAATAAGGAAGTGAACAGACATTCACTTTTGATTCTGGAAATGCAGCCACATGTCTGAAATGTCCCAGACCAGAAGCTGGGAAGCACTAGAGCACACCTCTCTGCTCAGCTGGAGCAGACATCTTGGGGTCAGGGCTAGACCACCTGCCTTGCAAGATCGGGGAGGGGTCAGGGAGGTGCAAAAAATCCTGGGATGCTGGAGGACTAAGAGTTAACTTGAAACTGGAGGGGATCTGGAACAGACATTCTATAAACCAATCAGTTATGACTGGTACTACATCCATCCAGGTTTATCTTAAACCAGTTTGGGCCATTTTGAAGACAGTTTATGTACACCAAACTTCTGTTGTGTTACAGATTTGAACTGGTTTCCAATCACTTACAATGGCTTCTGTGCCATTTCTGTTCCAAGCTGAGGTGTTTGAGATGAAACATGGCAAATTAAAAAAAAACTAGCATTTATTTGCAAAAATATTTCACCAGAAATTTTCTTAGCAGCTCAAGTGATGGGATTTTTATGGATTTATTAAATCCTTGCATTGGGCAAACAGAGAAAAAGATACCATTTACCCCTGAAATATTATAATCTAAGTAGAAAAAAAAATCATGTTCAGGGTAGAAGATTGGAGAAAAAATACATGGAGTTTTAGCAGCTTTAGCTGCTCTGCTGGATTCAGTCACTGGCTGGCTATTTATTTTTGCAGTTCTTTCCTCAGTTCTATAGAGCAGGGGATCAATGTACATGTGTTTGTGTGCTCCCCTACCCATCCCCAAATACTAGGGTAAGAGAAGAGATTTAATTCCTCTTATTCAGTCCTTCTAAGCAGGAATTCCTTATAAGAGGGAACTGTCAGGCCCTGTTACAGCATTTTATCTTCACAATGACACATGAATATTATCACCTTCCTAAAGATGTTTAATTTTTGTGTGGAATCTATAAAAATAAAATATTCTGTCCAATTTCACATCTCAACAAAGCATCAATATTTTACTGGAATTTATTGTAAGAACACAGCACTATTTAAAGTAGTAGGATATGAACCTGGAAATGCTTCCTCTTGCTCCTAGTCTTTACACACACACGGGCCAATACAACTGAAGGTGTAAATAAGAGTTTGCTGAATTTGTCACAAACTTGCATTAGTTTCTGGGCATATCAAATCCATCCTTACTGAAGCTGTCACTATATATGAAATGTAGATGCTTTAAAGGAAATGAATCCAACTCAGCAATCATAAACCCAGAGTAAAACATAGGGTTATAAAATATTTTAGTTTCATACCAATTTAAAATGCTGTGAAAGATTTTAGTTTTATGTATATGAAACATAACAACTCAGACAGAACTCTCTCTCCCATACACAAAATCCTCTCCATTAATTTTGATGAGAATTAGGTGGAGCCATAACTGATACGTATAATCTTGGTGTGCCCATAGAAAATGTTGTACAATTACAAAAAAAACTATGCTGTTAGAATATGCATAATGCCCCAGACAATAATTGTTCACTAACTGCCCTAACCTTCCTTACATGCTTGTGAGGATTTAAGGATGACAGAATAAAATAGATTATTTCAGCAAGCAAGGATAAATCCCTCATGTCAGTTGAGTAATTACCCCCAAACATCCCTTACAGTTTCCCAGACAAAAAATAATAGAACCACTCAAGAATGATGCCATCACCTGGATCTGCAGATGAATCAAAAACTCCTACTCCTTATTGCCAGATTTAAATAGAAGCAGTCTGGCACTTATCTACTGAGTGTAAGGGATCAGTGAAATAAGAATTAGGTTCCTTCACTACAGGCCTCAAACTAACATTAATTTCTATCAGTGGAAATTTCTGAGAAGTTTGCACCACTAGAAATCTTTCCAGGAAAGGGGATACAGGAATTCAGTTTCAGTTGTCCCCTCCTACCTGCTCTCCTGCCCAAGAGCAGGAGGATTCCAATTTGAAGTAGGAGTGGTAAGCAATGGCTGTTCCACCTCTCCCAGTCAAGAAAGGGACCTGGATTTCAGGAGTGCCAGGGAGAAGCAGGTATTTACTCCTCTCCTCTGGATGAGACTGGGAGAGGTCTGGAGCAATGGTGCAATGACCTTGCCCATTTCACCCATTCCATCAATCAGGCAGTTCCTAGTGTTGGGAAGCACAGGGAACATCCCCCCAACTCCAGTCTATTCCTAGACCAGACCATGAAGGGACTGTACAGACATTCACTCTTACAAGAGGGTTTCTCTTGCAGGGAAGATTTTCTATGTGTCAACATGAAAGATCTTTCTCCTGGAGAAGGCAATGTTAATTCAGGGAGAAATTGAATGAAAGTATGTAGGCTCATCGTTTCTACTAGGAGAACAGTCATTCTTCAGGTAGAAACTTAATGCTGGTAGATGGCCACTATCTTGCCATCACATTCCCTCACAATTAAAGATTTACTATTTACTTCTCCTCCTATACTTGAGTTTTGCTGTTCTGATGTTAGCTTATTTTTCCATCTTCACTCATTTCATAATTGTATTCCTATATGAACATGTCTGAATCCCTGTGTGTTACATCCCAGATCTTACATGCATCCACAATACTTTCTACTTTTGCAATTATTTGTGAAAACAATATAGGCTATAAACCCCTGTTCCAATTTGTCACTGAAGATGTTACTGCTGGTCTTGACAATATCCCATTACACACCTTCATATATTTGTTGTATATCATTACACTTCATTCAAGATCTATAAGCCTATTTGTATGCACCAAAAAGACTCCTGGTCAAAATACTTTCTGTTATTATGTGAATAAAGTCTCAGAACACAACAAGTGCTTCACTTAAAGAATTATAATACCTTTTGCTCTCCCCTTCCTTCAGCCCTGTATCCTTTTTTTGGTCTGTGCAAATGTTGTTAACAATATGGTTTTTCAACTAACATTATTTTGTTAACCTTACATTCCTGGAAGGAATTTAAATTACACTAACTCTGTCAATTAAACTTGCATTGCTTTCACCTCTCTCCCTGCTGCTGGTCCTGACTTTACCCAAGTCAATGTACCCAGGTTTGTCTTTCCCCAAAGTTGGCCATGCATTGGAGAGCTGGGCTGTGTCTATACTGTAAACTACATTTTACTGGGTATACACTGTACAGCATTAAGATACCTATCTATTTCTAAACATGAAGTCTTGTCAGAGTGACAGAGTACTGTTAGCTAATTAATCCTAATGCTCATACTATTGTAGATCACCTTCGTTCAGTACCCATCCTGGCTAGCTAGCTGTGACATGTCTATACTTCACATGGATGTGCCATATAGATATACTGAACCACAGAGTATAAAACGTACACAGGCCAAACTCTATGGAGTAGCCAAAGTTTTCAGTGTTCACTGTAACATAATTTTAGGATTAGAAGTGGAAAGCAAAATAGAATCTGTGCACAAACTGTAATCACAGAAATTCAAGGATAGAATTTTACTATCAGCCTTCTAATTAACAGCATAATATTAGCGTCAATAGGAACAATGTTTAATAAAATCATAACTTTGGACATTTTATAACATCAGCATCCTACACAAAAATAAAAATTTGCTGAAATGTCACAAAGGGACAGGACTCAGAAATATGATTTCTTGACACTTTAAATGATTGCTTCTTGAAACAGTTAAGATATACAAGTCTCAAGAGAGGAGTTTAGGATTGAATCCAGAACATGTAATATATAGTAGCTGGCTCAAGAGTAACTTTATTTGAGCTGTCAAGTAATACAGTGAACACAATGTAATCAATCAAGTCCAATATTCTGCAAAGAATATTGTACAAGGAAAGAAAATGTATCAGGAAGTAACACAAAGCTATATTTTTAGAAAGCTTTACAAAAAATAAGGAAATTAGTTAAAGCCACTATAAAAGAGGGCTTCAGGGCATAAGCCAATCTATAAATAATGGACATTAGGAAGAAACTTCTTCTGTCAGCAAGTTGTCCCTTAACTCCTTGATGAGGGGTTTCTTATATGTTCTTCTGAAAAATCTGCCACTGGCATTCTGCATTCTGAACTAAGTGAATCACTAGACTCATTTAGCATGGAAATTCCCATGTGGTCAGCAAGTCAGGAAGAGAAATTAGGAAAGCACAAAACTACAGAGATCAAGATAGAAAGAAAAACAGAAATGACAGGGAACATCACAGGGTAGAAGAAAACTTCCAAGCTATAGATAATGACAGCAAAGTAGGTCAGAATAGTCTAAATAGAACAGAGAGGAGAGAAGATGAATTGGATAGGATCAAGGAAAGACTATAATGGTGACATTAGAAACCATGTTTTCTAGTGAGAGACAATGACGCTTAGGTATAACAAATAGTGCTACAGATGTATTTATGACCATCTATATAAATAAATGCAAATTTAAGTCTGATGACCCTGAATGTCATGACATACACAGTTATTAGATTTATCAGGGCCAGCCTTTCATTTCATGAAGTGAACAGGCTTTTCCCTGTTCACGTCAAAGATAATCTTAACAAAAAATTTCCAGGATAACCTCAATATAAATAAAAAGTGTAGAAGGAGAGTTTATATGCTTTTCCCAAGAAATCCAACTAATTTTAAGGATGATTGATTTGAATATGGTATCAAGATATTAGCATTATACATTTTTTTTGTAAAGCATTATAAATTTTTACTCTGAAAAACAAATTTAAATTTACCATTAGCTTTTGATGATCAATAAATCTTTAAGTAAACTAGAAACTGGAGCCAAGTTAATTTGCAAAGGCAATTGTAATGGTAAAGTGAGATTGGGATGCCCTTCAAAAACAATAAATGAGACATCTTTCAAAATCTCTTATTTTCTTTATTCTTCATCTTAAAGAATATGGTAGAATTAAACAGGAGTCATTAGGGAAACTCAGATGGCTATACTGGAATGAATGCACCTGTTCTTGTCTGATTTCAAAAAGCTAAACAGTCTTGGGCCTTGGGCCACAATCCTAGGTGCTGTAGGCGTACCCTGTCTAGTAGTTTTCCAACTAAGACAGGGGTATGACAAAGATGTCTGTTCACTCCACTACTTTTAAATCTATTTCTGAATGATCCAAAAGAGTTTCTAACTGGGAACGAATACTATGTGCCTATGATATTGAATAATTCTACCCCTGTCTTGCTTGATGTAGATGACATGTTATTAATGTCAGAATCCCAGATAGGCCTACAAAGATTATTAGATATTTCTCAGCAGTATTGTGTTTCAAATAGCTTGGAAATCAACACTGCTAAATCCAAGGTGCTGATTTTGGAAAATGAAAGGAGTAAATAAGTGTGTGTAACAGGGCACTGATCCTGGATCCTGTTATGTTCCAGCAGAAGTCCAGCTCAATGCTATTTCATCCCAGAGAGCAGAAAGAGCCTGGTCTGGTGCTGAGGGAATTAAATGCTCTGTGCATCAGGCAAGCACAGCTGGAGCCAACCAAAGGATGATGGTAGTTCCAGTTCTCTTTAAAAGAGAGTAGCTGGCTTACTTCTGCCCTGGGAATGGAGAAGTGAAGGTGATAGATACCTCGCACACTCACATGGAGGCACAGGATGAGAAAGGAGACCAAAGGAAGTATCACACGGAGGGAGAAAAGAGTGGGAGATAAATGCCAGACAGTCACCCATCTGCATTCCACATAAGTGAGAGATTGTCTTTGCTTTGACAAGGGAAGAACTGTGTCCAAAAAAGGTAAGGAAAACTGGGTTGTGTAGATGGTGAGTGTGATATGTAACTAAAGTAAATTTAAAGAGATGACTAAAAGGAGAGACTATTGTTAATTCATGATAAAAGTGGGTCAATTTAATTTAGTGACTAAATCTGAGTGAATCTATCAGGGGACAGGACTTAATGAGTCATCCCAAAGGAACCTCATTGCAAAATGAGAATTAAGGCATGATGAAATATATTCAATTAATTAAAGATGGGAATTGATCAATGTATAAGTGATAAGAGGTGACGTAACTGTGGGTCACTTGTGCTATGGACCCAAGATAATAGAAAGGGGTGTTTGATAAGATTCTCTGAACTATTTGCTGATGACTTGAATTAAAACGGATGTCTGATAGTCAGGGTGTAGGGGAGGCAGAGCCCCTCTGAAAACATTTAGGATTTTCATGGTTTGATCCACTCTGCAAGACACGTGCCTCCCCTTTATTCTACTTTTGATATCTTATGGTGGGCAAAAAGAAAATAGCAAAGAGGCAATGGGGTGAGGAGAACTTTTTAAAAATATATATATTTTGACCATACAGTTAGTAAACATTGCAAAAGGAAAACTACCACTGACAATACGATTTTTACGGAAAAAAAATTGAGATGATGACCTCATTTGAATACTTGGACTCTCTCTTTTAATAAAAATCTGAGCTGAAATAAAAATATGAAAAATATATGCTTTAAAGCAAAAAAGCCCATTGTGGGGGAGAAGATGCAGGCTGTCTGTTGCAGGCTCAGAGATCCCTGCCTTGCTGTCCTCGCACCAGGACCTCCATGGCTTAGGGGATGAGACACAGTGCAGGAGGATGGGGAGGCTCAGTGTTGCTGCTGGGAGCCCTGTGCTAGCTGTACCACCATGGTGAGATGCCTCCTGCCTGCCTGGCAGCAGCTGCAGCATGGCATTGTGCCCCCCCAGTGCTTCCAGGTGGGCAGGGGGTGTCTTACCATGGCAGCTCTGCTGACATGGGGCTCCCAGCAATGGCACAAAGCTGCTCCATCCCACTCTGCCCCAGGGGACAGTGGCATGGTGGGGTGCCCTGAGCCTGCAATGGGTAGCCTGCATCCACCCCTGCCCATGCACAAATCTGGAGGGCACATGCCCTCACATGCCTCCCTCCCTGGGAGTGTGTGACCCCATTTTTTATCATTGTGACCCCAAATGGAGTTGCAAGCCCAAGAATGGGAACCACTGCCCTAAGTGGTGCATTTTAGAATTCTCTCCTTTTCCAAATAAACCCTTATTAGTATCATTAAATAACCTTTTTTTTCTATTTTAGGTTAATTTCCTGGAAAATGTGCTGACAGCCACTGACCCAATAATTCCCCTTCTTAAATGAGATACAAAATTTAAGGAGTAAAGATGCCAGCATGCAGACAGATCTGGAGGTGGTGATATCTTCTCAAACTTTTTTTTTTAGATAAATAAAGCACTGTTTTGGCCCAGAAACCTACCTATCTTAAGTATGAGATTATGAACAATGAAAGGCAATTACTAGGCTGTGATTCACTCAAATGAGATGTGCAGTCATTATGGGCAAGTGATGTTATATCCTGTGATACTTCTGTCTTAAGTGTGTTCACATTGTTATAATAGTGTGTGATTCAGTTTACCCCATTACCCTGTTCACACAGAATGAAGACTTGAGTGCCAAGGTGCCAGAGCTGGCTATGTGGAAGATAGGCAGGACAGACAAGATGGACCTTTAACATCAGATGTGAATGACATTGTTGTCATATCAACAAAGGTGAGATGTTCAACACTCATAGGAGGTGTTCAGAGGCGATATACATGAAAATGAGAGAGCAGACTGGGAGTGAAGCACTAGTCAGGTCCTGACCAGAAGAGTCTAGGGACCAGAGAAGTGGAAGAGCTTTGGGGAGCCTGGCCAGGGAACAACTGAGTTTCTCTGGGGTATGTGCAGGTTGGACTGGGGACACAGTCCAATTATGATCCCTTTCAAATGTGGTGCTAGCTAGTGTACCATCACTAAGCCTGCAAGTTTGTTGCAGATTTTTCCTTCCCAGATGGAGCATTTTATATTTTTAAGTGTTGAACAGCATCTGGTTCTGGTCTACCCAACTAACTAATCTGTCTAGGTCCGCCTGGACTGTTAGCCTACCCTGATGCATGGGCGCATTTCCTCACACCTTAATGTCATTGGCAAACTTTACCACTGTGTTTTATGACCTAAATACATATATAGTACAAGCTCTGTTATCCAGCATCCCCTGGGAATGAGGGATGCTGTATAACAAAATATGGCGGTTCATTGAGTGGCCTGAACAGGTGTCTTTGCCTGTTCGGGCCGCCACTTCTCCACTTCTCCCACCATGTCTGGGCCCCGCAGAACAGGGAGGCAGGCCCCTTGCCACCTGCTATGCCCCGGGCCATTGGAGCTCAGCAGGGCAGTCTACTTTCCCCTGGGCCATGGGGGCTTGGAGAAACCAGAAGTGCCATGGTGGGCACTTCCAGTTTTATTTTACCTTACAAGTCAGCATGCTGGTTAATAGACCATGCTGGCTTGTAAGGTGCGAAATAACGGAGCTTTTACTGTATTAGCATGTGCAGCAGAGACCAAGCAACAGGGATTTTGGCATCAAAATTGGTGATCACTATTCCCTGAAGTAGAGTAGATGATGACTGGCCAGAAGAGTGAAGAGTAATTATTTGTTTCAACATGTTAATTGACGGATGGATCAATCAAATGAGCATTTGAGTGACAGATAGCTTAGAGACATGATTGGACTGTAAATATGGGCTGATTTTGAGTGTTAAAAGGGCTTGTGCTCCACTGTGTGTGTGTGTGTGTGTGCACCCGCGCGCATACACATGTGTGCCTTGTGTGAGTTTGGTGTATGTGCTGAGAAATTGTGTGTCTGATGAGAGAGACTTGTGAGTTTGAGGCCTGTGTCTGAAAAGAGACTGTTTATGTCTAGTGAGCCTGAGACTGGATTAGATTACAGATCTTTGGTGGGTGCCTAGTGTCTGTGGAGTGATTGAAGGTGAGTAGGACAAGACTCCCTGGTTATCCCTCTGGAAGCACAAACATAGACCAGGACTGGTGATGGTGGGTCAACACTCTTGTTGTAATATATCACTTATTCCCTGGATTAAGGGAGAGAGAGTACACTGAAGAGGAGAAAATCTCCTGGAAAGGTGGAAAATCTACACAGTTGTCATTGTAAGCATAGGGCCTGAGAGCCTGTAACAGCCAGGCTCTCTGTGTATGTGCTAATGCATCTTAAACATTGTTTGCAGCCCTCAGACTAGGATTCTGCATTCTGTTCTCACACTCACACCGTTTTCTTACTTATCATTGTAAATAATCTTGTAAATATTTTAAGCATTGTTGTTTTCTGTTATCATTAATATAGTGCTGTGGTTTCCAGTTTCATTGAAGATTCTGCTCATTTATTTTTGCATTGGGGTAGCCTGGGCTGCAAGTGAACACCCTGCTTAGAGTTGCCTCTCACCTTACAAATCCTTTCCCTAGGCTGGGTTTTGAGGAGTAATGCCCTCATTTGCTTAATTAAGAGTCCAGCACTTAACAGTCTGTTATGCTCCTTAGAACTCTGGGTTGTAATCAGTCCATCAAAAGCAGGGGCACTTACACATACATTTGATGTGCTCCAACACACCAGAAATCTAGCGCGTTGGATCAGACTCAATTAATTGAGCCTGTGGAGCACATGAACTGGCACAATTGGTACTGTGTCACATGCATTTGTATAAATCATGAAATGGACATCAGCACTAAGAAAATGATGGTGGTGCTCGTTGAAACTAAAACACCTTTGATATCTTTCCACACAAAAGTGCACCACCGCCATTTTCTCTATGCCAGATTTCACTGTTTATACGAATGCATGCATTGCAGCTCCTGAACCAGATCCCAGTAAGGGGCCTGGGCCTAGGATGGGAGTCCTTTTGGTGCCCTCCCCTCCCCTGCCCTTAGTGCCTGACAGGTGAGGCAGGGCTCTGACAAACCCCTAACTGAGCTGGGCCAGGGACTCATGGGTGTGGGAATTCCTTGCTCCTTGGCCCTCCTCCCCCTGCAGCAGACCCTATAAAGGGCCAGGTCTGGGACGGGCCCTGTGCATAGGCTGCTAGCTCACTGGCCAGAGGCAAGCCCAGCCCCGGCTGTGTGGGACCCAGGGACGGGGCAGGGGCAGCTAGGCATTGAACTAGAGCAGCAAATTGTGATCTAGCACACCTCCTGCAAAGGCACTTGGGATGCTGGAGGACTGTGGCCTAACCTGAGTCAGGAAAGGATCTGAGCCAGAAGTTTAACCTAAATCACTTTAACCTAAATCAATTAAAGTCTGATCCATCCAGGTCTATCTAAAACTGGCTTTAGCCATTTTGAAAGCAGTTTGTGTGCATGGAACTTCTGTTGTTACAGGTTTGAACCAGTTTTTGATAACTTGTACTGTTTTATGTGTAACTTCTGTTCCTAGCCCAGGAGACTCTCAGAGACCAGACAAGGTCACAGAGGTTCTGAGCAATCATTCCCCTAGAGGGTTATCTGTGACACACCCTATATACAGATAAGACATGTTCTTTCAGGAAGCATGAGAGATTATTTAAAATCACTGCTTGTGGTCTTGCTCTTTCTATGAGGGGAAAAAAGAGAAAAATGATAGAAAAAACCCATGTTATTTCTCTCTAATAACTCAGAGCTAGTCCTATACTCTCTAAATGTTTTTGCACTCTTTGTACAAGAATAAGTGCCAAAATCAAACCCAATTCCCATTTTTTCTACTATTGTATATTGTTTCATTTTATTTTTTTTTGTATCATGTTATATTCTATTTTAACTTTATTGAAACCAGTAGAATGTGTAGTTTTATTGTGTGCTTTTACCAATAACCATAAATTATATAATTTTGTTTTTATATTATATATAATTTTATTGTCAATTCTACTACATTGTTTTAGTGAAAGCTGTAACTAAAACTGCTATTACTGATAGACTTCTGGAAGACTTCTTAAAGCTATAAGAGTGGTTGCCTACATTTTCTTATTCATTTAAAATTGTGCAAAAATAATTTAATTCCCCAAAACAAAAAAGTTTACTTTTGAGCTTTAAGGATAAGCCCTAGAGACATGGAGGGGATATAAACTGTAGCATCTCTGAAAAGTCTTGAGATGCACTGTACTGACAACTCCCAGTGACAACTCCTCTGTCTTCTCCTTGCTTTGGAGACCCACGGAAATAGCAGTAATTGTCTGCTGATTGGTAGCTGCAGTCAGTTATGATGCTTCTATGTGCTCATGGGTGGGATGAACTGCTCACAAAAAATGGTGATAAAAGTTCATAGCTATCCTGGAGTAGCTATTTGTTATTGGAAAAAAGTCTATTAACTGCTTCCTGCCCCCACTGGGATGAGGCTTCATGATGGCATCTACTGCAAGTACTTACCCCCAGATACCGATTTGTTTCTCCTTTTTCACAATGGTGTAAGGGAGTCCTAAACTCTATGGTGACTATGTCTAACTGACTGGAGGACTATGTAGTAACACTGCACAATCATTTAGTACTTGTGTGTGGATGTGGCTTGTGAAGATGTGTAGTTCAAGTGACTACCCCTTTCCCAAGAAGCTTTTATGTACAGACAGACGTTCCTTTAAAGGTTTACTGGTGTGATTGAATGTATAACCAACAGAGTCCCCAAATGACTTGGTTTTATGGAACAGAAATACTAATAAAGAATTGTTGGTATTCAATGAGTTTCATGGGCAAGGAACATCTAAGTGATGCATCTAGAAATGTAAGTGCTAGAGTGGCCTTTTTTCTCATTGCATTTTTTTTTTCAATTGAAATGTGGTATGGGCAGATTCTAGACTGTTAGCAGTGCCCACCCCCCCAAACTACAGCTGGGGAGGTTTGTTTTGGAGAACCAGTATCCAGGTTGTAGCCATATTGGTCTAGAGGAAAAGGCAATCAAGACTCCTAGTAGGGAAGATACCTTTTATTAATCTAACAAGATCTTTTTTAAAAAGCCCTAATATCTATAATATCTATGAAATCCATAAAAATGCAAGTTTCATTTCAAAACATAATGAAATGTTTTACATTTCAAAATTCTTTTTTTCATTTTAAAACTGACTCAAGTGTATGTGGTGTTTTTATTTGCTTGTTTTCGCAGGGTTTATTCTTTTAAAATTTTTTGACACTCTTCACCGAGGAATACGCAAGATGGGCATGCAAATGATGTTTATTTGACAAAAAGTCAAGATGAGAAAGTTGTCAAATCTCCCCTTGTACTTACACTTTGAAGAAGAAGCAACAGACTCATTTCCATAACTATTCAAATGTATTGAATTTCATGAGAAAAAAAGACCCAGGAGTGCATAATCTTCAAGACTTAAAAGACACTATCTCAGATTTCCTAGTGCTGTTCTCTGAATCTTTTGTGTGGATTTGACCATTCACACAAATCAGTATAGTTTTGTAGAGAGATTGAGATATCAGCTACAGGGAAAAAAATGAAAAAAGTGGTTTGGAAAAGTATGAAAAAAAAGAAATGAACATGAAAAATTATCTATATTCAATTTAAGGCATTATTTAATGCAAACTCAGTCCTAGAGCACTTATATTAAAATAAATGTACATTATCAAGGCTTTTAAAATACTCTGATCAGGGACAGGTGGTATTATTTCCTG
This sequence comes from Caiman crocodilus, assembly GCA_030014935.1. Lineage (NCBI taxonomy): Eukaryota > Metazoa > Chordata > Crocodylia > Alligatoridae > Caiman > Caiman crocodilus. The sequence continues at coordinate 55,579,225 of JAGPOW010001338.1, forward strand.
GACAAATCTTGTTAACTACTGAAAAAACTAACATCTTTCATTTTTTACTTTTAAATATTTCTGGCCTTTTAGCTGAGAATAAAATCTCCTATGGGAATGTTGTTTCAGCCTATGAAATTCTGCTCTCCACAGTGCACAAACCAATAGTTCCAGTCAAGACAGCCTTTTTTGTTACTATTAAGTATTATTCACAGGCCTCTGAAATTGGGGAAAATACATCAGTTTACGTGCTGCTATTTTGAAAAGAATTTCTATTCCAAGATATGGCACTATAGCTATTCATGAACAATAACAACTCAGTGGAGGCTAAGTCATCTTTTATATATAACCACAATCCTCCAGCTAGCCAGGAGGTTCAAGAAAGAATGATAATAGAATGAATTAGACAATACTCTCCTTCCCGCCCTTTCCCCACTCCCATTAGGAGAAAATTAGGCCCAAGGGACATTTTATGCTTACTGGATAAATGATAATGCCAACTGTTTGCGTTCCCCGGTATCATGATAGCATTACAAGGCTGAAGAACGACACCCAATAGCCTTTCCTCAAAGTTTTCCATGGGATGATGTAGCAAGGCAGCCTAGCCCTGTTAGGAGAAAATGAAGGTAGAAGGCAGAGATGATATCCAGGGAATGAGTGCAGCAGTTCCTTTAAGAGACTTCAGAGAAAACTAGAATTGGCTGCTGCTAATTAAGATAGGGGTCAGCAGAGCAGGCAGATAATGAGGAGATAAGAGACAACTGTGTGGACAGGTAGAAAAAGGAAGCTAGAGGCAGCAGATACAGGGAGTTGACAGACTCCAAGAGAAAGGCAGGGAGGTTGCAGGGGGTGAGACCAGAAGACTCCTGGAATTCACAACTCTGGAAACCCCATAAGGAATGACCACATTCACAGTACAAGCCCAGGCTGGGGTGAAGGGAGTGCAATGGGATGAGCAGCAAGGTCTCCACTGGACTACGAAGAGCAGCAGCTGAATGGTGGGAGCCGGGTGAGCAGTGGAATGGGAACGTGGCAATGGGGAGATAGAGGCAGACGGAGGACAAGAGGCTATTAAAGAGGCAGTATTCTCTATCGGTCAGATTGACCAAGGGGCTGTGAAACCCACATCTGTGAGAAGAGAGAAGATGGGAAGCCAGTGTCAGTATTTCAGTTGTTTTTCTTTTGTTGTTCATTCTCCACAGAGGGTCTTTGAGTTGCAGGAATACGCTCCAAGGTAGAGCTACCTGAAGAACCCCACAAGCAACAGAGGAAGCCAGAGTACCTAAAATGGCAAGGCAGGGTAAAGAAAGGAAGGAGAACCTCAAGAGCAGCACTGTCATGAATTTCCAAAACTCTGTTACTATCAATTCATGGCAGGTGGGAACATGAGACACTGCAGGGACAGGGGTGGACATACGGGTTACCTCCTAAAATAGTGAACCTTTGCCAAAAGTGTAGAGAATATACATTAAAAAGTGACTAAATTGGTCACAGGTGGCCTCAGAAATGCACCGTGTGGAAAGTTTCCGGCCTATTGGAAAGGTACATGTACTTACTGTGTACTTTAGTTGGAAATAGGTGTTCTATGCAGTTAAACTATTGCTAGGTATAAAACTGTAAGTAAGTGGTAAAACTGAGTGGTAAAACTAAAAAAAAGTAGTGGTAAAACTTGATAGCTATCCTGGAATAGCTATTTGTTATAGTCTATTAACTGCTTCCTGCCCCTGCTCCCCCCTCCCACAGGGGTGAGGCTCTATGATGGCATCTACTGCAAGAAGCTACCCTCAGATAGCCACTTGTTTCTCTGATCTGGCTCCCAGCAAAACTTACAACAGTATTCAAAATTGCAGTAATTAAATTAAATCCATGTAAAATGCATCATGTTTTGAGACACCAAGTTTCAGTGAGGTAAAACCCTTATTGGCATTGACAATATTTGTTAAAAAAGTATTTGCCTTAAGATGAGAGAATTGCAGAGAAAGGACTTGAAAAGCAAGGATTAAAGAAGCATCCATGACCTATGATTTTTATTTAACAGGCTAGAAAATTGGAGGTCCAAGTAAACATTAAAAGTTCAAGTGGGAGGCAAGATAAAGGTTGAAGAAGCAGAATGGAACAGAAATGCATTTTATTCAAGGATATCTGGAAAAGAGGAAATGCAAATCAGCTGCTACCAGTAACTACAATTATGGTTCTAAGTCTTCAAGAAAGAATAGATCTATAAGACATGAAAGTCAATATTAGGAGCATAAGAAACATAAAAGTAGAAAAAAGAGCCTGCCCTATTTCCTGCTGAACTCCCCTCAGCAGTTTATAAGCTGCCACCAGGTCCCCCCTCAGGCATATTTTGCCTGCCCTGGTTTTAGCACCTGCTGCTGGCCAGTGACAGACATCAGGTGTATGGGATGGGCTGAGAGCAGGAGTTTGCATGCTGCTTCTGCTGCTGTCTCCAGCTGAGCTCAGGACCCTGCACAACCATTTTCTTCAGCCCCTAGCTGGACTGGGTCTGGGACTCCCCAAACCCTGGGTCAGTTAGGGACAGACCTGGCAGTTGAAAAAAAAGCATCTAGCATGCAATGAGTTCATTGTTCCCTGGAAATTGCAGATTTGTTTTATTGAATTTTTTTTTAATTTAAAATTTTGCAGCTATCAGGTGTTCCTGCTCCCTGCATCTTTCCCCAGTGTCCCCCACTGGCCTGGGATCTTCAGCCATGCTTCATCGCCTCCTCCCATAGTCCAAGGGATGGTATGTCACACTCCCCTATATTAAAACTTCAATCCATGCATAGCAGATAATACCTTTAATGTAAAAGTGATATAGGTAAATTATGAAAACAGAGTCAAAAGTAAGCTTTCTAAAGAATCCCAAGGAAAAGATACGTCTGCTGAATAGGGCCTTTAAGTATGTGTTACTCTTCTCAAAAAATGAGGTTCAGAATCCATTCTAAAGCTGCCTGCAGCTTTTTAGCAAGTGGTTTGTCCTTGCTAAACCCCCCTTTTATGTTCTTCTGTGTCCTTCAAGCAGTTTCACATAAAATATATGTATAGCACTTTGCATAATTTAAGATCGGAAATGGAGATCATAATGGTCTTAAAGTGTAAGCATTGCTCCTCTAACAAAAATCTATATAGCAAGCAGAGATGCTGCAGAATCCCAATACCAAAATTTACAGCCTGATTCACTGTCTTTTGTCAAAATGACTACGGGTTTAGACAGATAGACATGCATTCCACATGATAAAAATAATGTCCCTTCACAGTTTTTTAAGGTTCCTGATATAAACTGTTTTTTTTTAATTGTTATATATGAAGTTGCATGCCCACTTTCAAATCTGATATATTCTTTTACAGAGTTATTTAAACAGCAGTGTAATATAGCTTCTATCACTATTTTTCTGTTGAAAAGAATACTGTTTTTTCAGTATCTGATGAGCTACCTGATGGATGGACAGAGCTTTTACCTGAGTGTGTTTTTAATTTAGAAAGGAACTTCTGATAGAGCTTATCCTTTTTCTCCAAATATTCAGTTTTCACCTTTATAGCTAGGGTGACTATATGGAACAATGTGAAATCCAGAATGCTGCCTGCTCCTGCCCTCTCTCACCACCACTGCAGGGAGTCGATAGTCCATTAATGCCCCATTGTTATTTACTTCACAGGCATTAATAATCACTAGTGATGTAAAAATTAATGTCAATAAGGTTTCCTATTTAACAGCTCCTGCTGTTCTGCCTCCACAACCTGCACCTGGGACACTCATTTTAAGTTTCACCAGCTGGCCATGACTGGCCTCCAAAATCCAGGGCTGTTCTGACCAATCTAGGGCATATGGTCACCCTATTTATAATCATCCCAGTTATGACATATCAACAGGTAAGATGGCTTCCAGTATTAGTATTACTGGGAATTTAAAATACTGGGACTATATTAAGCTTAAGTTTTTTTTATACATATTGTTTTTACTTAGATTCACTCAGCAAGCAACTATTGGTAAATCAAAACAGAAGGAAATCTGTGACAATTTACTTTAATGCAAGTAAACTCAAGTCATGCAAATCAAGGCTCCATTTTTGCTACAGTTGGAATTTCATTGTTATAGTAACATCGGCTGCTTGAATAAACTATGCCCATGCAACGTGGAACTCTCACTCCCCCTCTGGACGTGGCCGACTCATGGATGCTCATGAGTGTACTCCAACAGCTAACAATGCTACCCCTTTTAACTCAAACAGTAGCATTTAATTCTTTTAAGATCCAAGTCTGGCCCCAGGTTTTATTCTTAATGCCAAGAGTCTGACAAGGAGCTTTATAAAACACTCAGCCTCAGTTACAGTCATAGCTATGTATAACATATCTAAAACTTCTAACAGGTTTTTATGTCCACATGTACAGAACTTCATTGCCATGGTGTATAGGAAAAAATAATACAAAACAAAACAATTGTGCTGTCACTGTTAAGCATTTACTCAACACATCTATAATTATCTGGCACAGTAAAATAAAAACCTCATGCAGGAGAACAGACCTCCCTTTCTATATGAACATGAACATATATGGAGGAGGACTGGGCATGATGATTAAGACAACTAAAAATAATCCATTGATTTACAATTTTTAGTCATCATCTTTATGTATGTGAAAGGAAAATAAAATGAGTTTAAGGAATATATTTCCCATTGTAATGTGGCAACCAACATCTGTATCTTGGGACTGTTTGTGGGACACAGAGGAACACATTTTCCTTTTGGATTTTTACTTTTGTTTCATTTATGGCTGGATGAAAAGATAGGTTCCTCCTAACACGATCAAAAAATGTAGTGATGTAAAAGACATCTTCACACAACCTAGAAAGGTTTTTGTAGTTTTAAATATATATATATATGGAAACATTAAATAATTTCCCTATATGGAAGAACAAGACATAAAGGTTTAATAAGAATGTGTATCATGGCTTTCCTTAGATATAGAATGTCACTCAGCATGCTGCCTACAGCAAGGGAATAGGGAAATAATGGAGGGGAGTCTCCCTGAAGAGAGTCTTTCTCATCTACGGAAAGGGTTATATCTGAAGGAGGAAATCTAGAACAGACAGTATTGAAAGTAAGAGACCTACAGGGGAATTCATTACTTGACCTGTGGGAGTAATCATCCTTGACCATAAGAGGCTGGGCTGCCACCACTGCCACCATGAGAATTGAATATTTTGGAAAAATCCTCCTTCACTGAAACTTAGTGATGGGATTTAGAAAAAATGCAACTCCAAAAGGAGAACAATTGATGAGAAAGTTCTCTTAGTGGTTCTTTGGCTTTTTCTCTATTCCTCCATATTTTGTATTAGATTGTGATTCTAAAATTCTAAAGATTCTTAAACATTCAGTTTTGGTCAAGGGGAGTTCTGTGCTGGGCTTATTGTGGGAATTGGATTGTCACTTTTTACATTCTTTAGTGTCTCTGGTAGCAAAAAAAGGAACACTAGATTGGATGACCTAGTTTCAGAAGTAAACCAAAATCAAAAAGGTTAAATTTCATTATTGTTAAATACCTGTAATTACTTTCAGAGGATTTGCTTTCATAGATTTCAAGATTTCAAATCTTTCATTTAAAGGGAGATTCGTAAAAGCACTGCAGACATTTTGGGGCCCAGTGACTTAAAATGGAGTTGTACTTCAAATCCATTAGGAAATCTTCCCTACTTTGGAAGGACATAGTGGGTGTGTCCAGTAGCAATGCATATGAGGGTGCACGTGCACTCTGTGAGAGCGCCAGTGGACCCCTTGTCAGGTTGTGCCCCCTGTTTAGGCGATGGGTAGGTGGGAGTGCTGGTGCTACCCCTACGAGTGCCAGCCAGGGAGTGAGGCCTCTAGCAAAAGCATCTGTGCCACTTCTGGAAGTGGCCACGGGACTTCTGGAAGCAGTACAACCACTTTTTGTCAGTGAGATTGGCCACCAGGAGACCCCACTCCGGTCAGTGAGATCAGCTGCTGGGACACCCCCCCACCCCAATCACTGACTGGTGTCGGCATGTGCCCCCTGACTCAAGAGGCACCAGTACCCTGGGTGTGTCTACATATGCAATTAATGTGCTTGAATAAACTGTGGAGCGATCTGCTTTTCATTATACTACTCCTGGGAGCAGTATGTACAAATACACTTGGGACAGCAGCAAATTGATTTAGAGTGAAGTAGATTAGGCCAATGCTACTCCTGTCCTGGTCTTCCCCCTGTGGAAGCCAGGTAGAGCTCCAAGCTCCAGCTCCACTTCTGTCAAAGGTTGCCCAATGCTTTGGTCCCTAGCCACATGCCTCTGTGGCCCTGAGCAGTCTTCAACCTGCTGACACAGCCTCCAGGATGCTGTCCTGGGAGCCTGTTCCCAGCTTGCTATAGATGCTCCTCACCCTTCTCCCTGGCAGTGGTGGCCAGGGCAGTGTCCACAAGGTGGTCACTGACCACTTCCTCTTCTACCTCCCACAGTAGGGCTCCTAGGCAGCTGCCCACAGTAAAACCCCAAGAACACACATGCTGCAGACAGTTTTCAGCAAACCCCAAACTTTATTTCTCTCCACAATACAACATACCCCTTCCTTCCCACCCTCCTAACACCTCACTGCCTTATTTCCTCTCTACTAACAACAGACTGCCCCATGCAACGCCAATGTGCACCACCAATAAAACACTCTTCATCCCCATGAAACTATGTACAGTGTCTATTTACAAGTGTCAGGGGGAACAGCAGAGAAGAGGTGCCAAGGGCATGGAGTCTAGAGGGAAATGCTTGGCATCTTGACCTTGGCCACCACTTGGACACATTACCTTGTGTCCAGGTGCCCAGTGAGAACAGCAGGCCAGGGTCCAAGGAAGGCACTGTCCAACCTGCTTAGCCCACTTCTCCACCCTCCTCCACAGGGCCAGGGCCAGCAAGGCTCACACGGGGACCTGGTTCTGCTATAGCCACCTCCTGCTCAAGGAGGGCAAGCTTGGATGTCAGGCCTGAGTGGTTGGTGGCATCATTGGGTAGCATCTGGTTGCAGTAGCCTGGCATGGTGCCCAAGGGCAGCTCCAGGCTTCAGGGGGCTCCAGAGGCAATCCTGGGGTTTTGCCAATGGTAGTTGGCCCCTGGGGGAAACCCCAGGCTAGCAATTGCCTCCAGGGTCAGCCCTAGGTTGCTGGATGGTCTGGGGTGAGCTCTGGGGCTGGCAGTGAGATCTGGGGTGAGTCCTGGGCTCAGGGTGGCTCTGTTGGGGAGGTGGGGGAATGGAGGAGCTGCTCATGCCATGAGGCTCCTGTCAAGCCATGTGGCAGCAGGCAAGAGCATGGCCCCCTGCCGACTAGGCACAATTTGCACCCAGTTCAGCATCTATACATCAAGTGCTGCACAGTGGGATAGCACTTGTATTTACAAGTACTAACCTGCTTCAGAGTTTATTAGTCTGCTGCAGCTTAATGACCCATAATGTATAGACACACAACATTTACTGCAGAGCTACTTAGGTTCACAGTAAACATCTTGTGTACATGCACCCTGTGTTTTAGTAGTAAATAATACCTGTGTACCATATGTACTGTAGACTGATAACTTTGAACTCTGTCATGCAGAGTATAACACTAAGCTAAATCTAATGTTCTGCAAGCACCCAAAGATGAGACTTACATTGCAGCAAACTTCTAAAGCCCTAATCAGAACTTCTGGCAGGATAATTTTCCCCAATTTTTAGACTCCATCTCCAAGCAAGACACCATACTGAGGAAGAAGTGGGTAGGATAAGAAGTTTCTCATGTTCAATATTTAGCATTTCAGTCTTCCTACTGCTGTAACACTAATAAAGGAAAATATAATAGAAGCTCAGAATATACAGACCTGAAATATTCTTCAGAGATATTGGCAAGCTTTTTCTAGAGGAAAAGCATTTCTGAATATGAGGACATTACTGATTAGATGCCAGGTGTCTCATCTATTTAACATTTTGCTGTTCCTTTAGTGAGATGAGTAGCAGTGTAGAATTTGGTTCAGAACATTAGTAAACATAAGTAATATGAATTAAATGTTGGGAGGAATGTGGAGTGCAGTGAGCCTTCCTTGACAACAAAAGAAAATGCAAAAAGGCAAAGAACCTTCTAAGTGTCAATGCAGAGGGCAGCCATATTACTTTACATTGTTTTCCATGACCAAAAGAATTCAAAGGTCCAAAGTCACGAATGCCCTTTTCCCTGTACGCTCATTTTTACCAGGACAGAGTAGAGCATACAACCCATGAACTATCAGAATGGTAGCATCTTATGCTCACTTTGTATTTGTGAAACTGGCTAAATACAAAGAATAGGACAGTGAAGAATTATATCTGGAGGTCAGTAGGATCAACACTAAACTCACCCAAAAGGCTTTAACAAGGAAGATCATGCTTCTTTTTCCAAACCTGATATTAGAAAACATGAGTAAACTGTAGGAAGTATATATTAAACTTTACATATAGTAGAATCCACATGGGTACACATTTTAAACATTCTGACTCAGTAAGCTAAGTGGAATAGAGGATAGATTTCTGCTTCATCACAGCAGCCTCATATCTATTGCATGCTGTTAATTAGCAGCTATAATATAGTCTTACAGTACATCTTGCCTGCATTTTGTTTTTTCTCCATAGCAGCAGTAGAATCCTTTAAAGTCCTGCTGTTAACTACAAACAAGTGCCAGGCTAAGTCATGTTTAGGTAAGAAGCATGGGAGTTGGTAGTGAGGTAGTAATTAGTTGCAGTTTGCCGAAACAGACTGTCAATTTTAAGTGATTACTACTGCAATAACACACCAGATCCACAAAAAAACCCCTCTACATTACAGGTCAGACTTAATACAATAACTTTTGGTTTTACTTCTCTTGTTGCCCAAATAATCAACTTAACCAATTAAAATTACAAGTGAAAATCTAGACAAAACTAGTTTAAAATGCTACTCAGAGGTAGATATGGACTAATGGTAGCAACAGCAGGATATTTAATTTAGGCTGGAGAAGATATGTCATAATAAGATGGTCTCTGTGATAATTCAGATTTTAGCCAATCTACTGATGCTCACCTGAAGTCAATTAGTTAGGCAGCTGGCATTTTTATAGGGAAATCATGTCTTTTGTAATATCTTCTTTCAAGTAGACCATAGAATAGGGCCACCAGTAGGTGTTTAGCCCTCCTGGACAATTTATACATCCTTCAAAGCCAAGGTGTTCAACAGATCTGCTTCATTTAGCAGCAATTAGTATTCTAATTGATCAGCACTAGCCCTTGTAAAGCACACAACAAACAGTTCAAAATGGTTCTTGTGAAATCCTCCTAAAAGCACAGCATGGACCAAATTTCATTCTGTACTCCAGTGAGTACAGAAATGCAAATGCATATAAATAACTTATTGGTAATGTTCAAATAGTCTTTACAGGCATTGATATGTTTACAGATGTTTACAGATATGTATCAATGTCTGTAACCTCAGTGCTGTGGTTGTCATGCAATCTACTAATCTATAAATCTATTAGTTCTGGGTATATCTGCAGACAAATTTCCTTAAGGAGGTTCTCTCTAGGGCCAGTTATATTTTGTATTGTGCAGCAGCTAAGGCTACACTGATCAATTAAATGTTAGACCCTGAATGAATGAAACAGGTCTTAGTTGGACTTGGCACTGGGTGACTTCTGAACAAACACCCTTCCATAGACTAGGTTTGTATTACTGCTTTTTTAAAGGAACTAAGACATGATAGACCTGGGGAATGCTATGAGCACACACTCAAATATAAGCAAAGAAAGAGTAGGTTAGGAATAAGAAAATAGTTTTTGTACTATTAATTTAGTTTTAGAAGTAAAGTCATGGTTACATGACAAAATCTTTAGATCTGAGGCACCTAATTCCATCCCTAAGTCCCTGAACCATTCAGCCCAAATCTAAATCCTTATACTTTCAAATACATTAAAATGAAATATCTTCCAAATTGAATTTGGATTATGCATTTACAGGTCAAAAGACAAGACACTTATCTTAAGATTACAAATATAATGAGATTCCTGGAACGGAACCCTGCAGCATCCCTGGAACCATGGCCTGTCATTTTATACAGCAGATGAATTCATATTCTGGTGTTTTGATAAATTCATCCCAGAGACAGATCTTATATTAACTACTGATGAGTCTGTTTTTAGTGATTTTTTTCCATTAAATAGATGATTAAGAATATTAGCATTATATTTAATAGTATTACTTTAACGTATTATATAAAGTAACCCTTGCCCCTGGGTTCTAAGGGGTTAAGCAGAGAGGGTTTGGGCCACTTCAAGACTGGGAAAACCAGACCTAGGTTGAACTAGGCTTCTATGAGAGCTAGCAAGAGGAAATTAGGAAAGAAGACCTGCAAAACAGGAGCCATTTTGCCCAGAGCCATGCAGGTGGAGCAGGAGAGAGCTCCCTGACAGGTCTCATGCGTTATTGAAAAGCGCTCCTGGAAGATTGTGGAGGAGCCTGGTCTGAGTACAGCTGGAAGAAGGATCGACTTTGCCACTGAGTAGACCCCAGTCAAGATAGAGAATCTTACTGCTGCTACAGAGCAGGCCCTGAGTGGGTTGCACTTAAAAGGCTGCAGAAAATAATGCAGCCAGTGTAATTGTGGAGCAGTAAAAGTCCTTGAGCCATCTTGGACAGTTGGGGCTGTGCACAAGATAAAGAATTTCATCCCAAAGGGTCCTTGTGGCACTGTTAAGAGTTGGACACTTAAGTTCTCCTTGAGTTTCTATGCTGAGAGGAGTTATTTTGTGATCAGGTTTTCATGCTAGGGTTACGACTTGCTGTTTGAATGCTTATGTGTGTAAATAAATCAAGCTTGTTTGTACTATCTAGTTATATTGAAATAGTCTCAGGAAAACTGAGTCACCAGTGCCACATACCTGCACCCTCTCATGAGAGGTGTTACATACTATAGCAATATAATGCTGTACAGTATTACTATAAATTATATATTAATATAATTTAAAAATTAAAACATCATTACAATTTAAAAATATTTCTTCTTTATGTTTTATGTTCCTTGCCTCACATACTGCATCTTGAGGAATGAGGATTCCCCCACACACCTCAGTTCTCATTTTTCACCTTTCCTTTCTGTGAATCATGTTCTTAAAGATGATCTTCAAGTCTTAACAAGATGTTAACTTTCCTAATCAACAGTATTTGCTAGACCATAAATCACAGTAACATCATTACCTATATTTTACCCATCCCCATCACCCTTTTATTAAGGCTTTACAATTATGGTTTAGTGCTGCACTGAAACTCCCTTCAATAGCATTGCTAAACTCCATACAGGATTTGCACCTTGTAACAATTAAGGAAAAGAAAGAGGTAGCAGAGCCCAGCATGACTTTATAAATGCCTCAAGATTTCTTTTTCATATTTATATGATAGGAAGGTTCTTATGCTGTACTGGTGAAAAAGAATCTTGAAGACTTTCATAGTCAGGCTGGACTGAGTTATACTTTACTTAGTGGAATGACAATAATTTACTCCAGTGGAGGATGTGTCCTGTGATGGGGCCAGGTTCACCCCTCCCTCATCGGTGATTAATTTTGCCCGTTGTTTAGAAGAAATTTGTGTATAAAGTAAATATTACAATATTTAAGGAGAGTTTTCCCACAGATTACTGCAGTGGAGGAGTATAATTAGCATATGGAAGTTAACAGCAGTAACTGAAAAAGTAGTTCATACATTTCCTTAAATGAGTTTGTTCTTCATATTGTAGAAAAGTCATTGCTGGTAACAAAATGACTAAGTCCTCCTCATAAAAGAAGATACTGTGGATATTTGGCTCAGACCAAAATGCAATTCCATAACTAGAACAGACAAGCAGTGATAAATGCTGGTGGGTTACAGGGTTCTTTATTTTCTAAGGTGTTTGCCAGTTTTCAGTATACATAGTTTATGAAAGTGTATATACTTTCACCAACCCATCTAGGAAGTCATGAACCTTATAACATGATTTATCATTTATTTTCAGGAAGCTGACAAAAATATGATGACCCATATACTTCTCCACAATAAAGATAATGTCTGTGCCCCTGTAAAAGGATTCAATTACACTCATATGTTGTTTCCTCTATGTCTGTTCCATTACAGCCGTTTGTTGCTGATGATGTTCGTGCTATCAGAACAGCTTTTCTTTTGGTCCTATAAATATGATAATGTAATTACACTCTCCCTCTGTTGATTTTAGGATGCATTAGAGTATTCTGAGCAATATATTCAGCCTTTTTCTGTCAGAAAGGTAGAAAGCAAGCAAGGTCAGCCAAGCAGTAGGCCAGGTTAAAATTGCAGCTGTTGTGCTTAGGCACACTAATTCAGAGCCAAGGGGTCTCTACCTTTAAAAGGAGGTGGAGGATAATATATGTAAATCAAACTTGTACTGAAAAAAAGACAATTGAACAACCATCAAGAGTCCCATGCTGGTTCAGAGGCACCGACAGCACTCATGTATCCTATTTGTCATCTGCCTAGTCATATTTGCATCTGATTAATTTGGGCTGTGAAAATCCATTCTGGATAAGCTATCTGTAACTGTGATTCAAGTCATGGGTCACATTAAGCTGCCCTCAGTTTATGGTACCTCATGTCACATGCCATATTCCACAGTAGCATAACAAAAAGACACCCTCGGAAGCAGCACAGGAAAATGCTACAGAATAAAAGTAATATGCAGCTGGATCCTAAATAGAGAATTATAAGTATAGACAATAGATAATGATAAGAAAACCATAATTCACTTACCTCCAGTGAGAACTGGTAGGAGACAGGGTAGGGTAGCATGTTAGAGATGAACTGGTTCAGAGAAGCATGAGCTTTCATAGGCAACAGTCTATTTAATCTGATGCTACAAATGGAGAGTGGGAAACAGAAACATCCTTGTTGTCATAAAAAGTCAAATTAATGTCTTCTTTTATAAATAATCCACTTCTTAACCTATCATATCTTGATAGACTTTATCTTTTCCATCTCCCAATGCCAAGGAGAAAACAGAATCTGTACAATTATGCTCATTGTATGTAGGTTCTCTGTAAGTTAAATTTTCGAACCGTTTCATTTTATAATTCTCAGTTGTCCTAGACTACACTGTCTTCTGTGTTTGTTTGATATCACATTAAATTATTAGATTGATTGATATTAAAATATATAGATTTCTTCCAAGATTGCTACAGATTATTGTTATATCTTTTTTTTTTTTTAAATCAGTATAAAAATGATCTTTCCTCCATCTATATGTTCCCTGACTAGAATGTTTAGGCATCAGGGAGACTATATTAGATGAAGGAGAGATGTTGAAGTCAGAGAGATCTTCATATGTATACCACTATGAACAGTAATACCTTAAGGCACATGTTGGCTGGATTTGGCACAGTAGATCTGGCACACTGAGTTCAGTGGTTTTGCCCATGCCAGGGTCAGCAGGGGCCTAAAACAGCCCATCTAGTCTGATCCCCCGCCAATGGCAGGAACGAGTGCCAGGGTCACAGGACTCCAGCCAAGTACCTATCCAATCTATTCTTCAAGATGCCCAAGGTAGGAGCAAGAACAACTTCCCTAGGAAGCTGGTTCCACATCCTAGCCACCCTAAATGTGAAGTAGTGTTTCCTAATGTCCAACCTAAACCTGCTGTCCAGTAACTTGTGACCATTGGTCCTAGTTACCCCTAGTGGTGCCTGGGAAAAAAGAGCCTGCCCTATTTCCTGATGAACTCCCCTCAGCAGTTTATAAGCTGCCACCAGGTCCCCCCCTCAGCCTCCGTTTACTGAGGCTGAACAGGTTCAGGTCCCTCAGATGCTCCTCCTAAGGCCTATTCTGCTGTCTGCATATCAATCTAGTGGCCCTCCTCTGGACGCTCTCGAGGCCGTCCACATCCCTCTTGAAGTGCGGCGCCCAAAACTGGACACAGTACTTCATCTGTGGCCTGACCAACGCTGCATAAAAGGGGAGAATCACTGCCTTGGACCGGCTCAACAATGACACCAAGATCCCTTTCCACCTCTGTGCTAGCAAGAGGGGAGCTTCCCAGCCAGTATGTGTGCTGGGGGTTGCTTCTCCCCAGATGCATCACCCTGCACTTCTCCACATTGAA
>JAGPOW010001338.1:55593436-55618227 GCA_030014935.1 Caiman crocodilus
TTCCTGAAATTGGCCCTTTTGAAATCTGGGACCCTAGTCCTAGTGTGGGCCCTATCTACACTGCGCCGGACAGCAAATTCTATCAGGCGATGATCACTAACTCCTAGGGAGTCCCGTACCTGGAGACCTCCAATCAGATCTTCCCCTGAGGCCAGGACCAGATCCAGCAGCGGATCGCCCCTGGTGGGGCCATGCACCTCCTGGGCCAAATGGAAGTCCTGCAGCTCCACCAGGAACCTCTGGGACCTCTAGGACTTGGCCAACTGCTCCTCCCAGCAGATGTCCGGGTAACTGAAATCGCCCATGACAATGACATCCCTCATCCTAGCTGCCTCCTTGAACTGGCCAGCTATTTGGAGGTCCAGCTCCTCCCTCTGGTTGGGTGGTCTGTAGCATCAAAAGAGATTATCTTTGCCATAATTCGATTACTTTATAAAAAAAAAATTGTAATGAAAAACTCTAGCTTGGGTAGGCAGAGGAAGAATGGAATTCAAGTCTATGTTATAAGACTACTGACAAGGAGTTCCAAGTTGAAAAATATCTTACTGATTTCATGCATAAGTCACATGGGACTCCCAATCTTTGATAAATTATTTGCTTGTAGTGCACTGAGTCAAATCATAAATAGTAGTAGGTACTCTGAACATTTCTAGTATCAGTAACACAATAGCAACATTTTAGAGGCCATGCATATGACAGAGACCTGGAATTGTTCCAAACAAGCTCTGCAACCCTATCTGAAAGCTTCTGCCAAGTCCACTCTTGCTAATGAAATGAAGTAATTGCAGATGCTGTGGGAAGTCAATGTTCTAAGGTACAGATTTGTGGCTGAGGGTAACATGCTCCAATATCTCTGATATTTCTAGTGCCCCTATCAGGTACTATGTTTTCAGTTGGTGGGCAGACATGCAAATGACACCTAACAAAATCAGAGCAGTTCTGGGCCCATTGCTTCATTGAAAATGCATGACCCACAGCACCAAAGCCAAGACTCAAATCAACCTATTCACAATTCACAAAGCAGCCACAGCTGCTCCATCAGGTTAACCAAACAGAAGCATCACTCAGTGGCCAAACCAGGAGGAGACAGAGTAAGCTTTTCTGAACAAGAGATACATACATTTACCACAGCATGTTACAGTTAATGTGGAAAATTTTGAAGAGTACTATCTGCTGCTAATAATGCCTTGCCATACATATCCTAGCTAGGGATTCACTGATTTTCCTGTTTGCTAACTATCGAAGGATTTAACACCTATTTTCTGAGTGACACACAGAAAACAGACTTCATTTGCTAATGTTATTTAAAGGTAAGAAATTTAAATGAAGAAAAAAAATTGGAAACCACAATCAAATAAAAGAAATCAGTTTAATATAGAGGGAAAATTTGTGTCATCCTTGCAAGCTCAAAAGGATATTGGCTTCCAAAATGATTATGTAATGGATATTAAACTAATGATTAATATTGAGCTTTGCCTAAAAGGATAACCAGAAATTATGATATAGATAAACTGAAAAAATAATTAACAGCTTATTTTCCATAACAACCACAGCTTATAACCAAGATCAGTATAAAATAGTCCTTAAAAAATTAATAATATTGTCTGCACTTGTACAGTTGGGCACTAATCTATAATGAAAATTTGACAGACAGGAAATATACAGGCTGAACTAGCATTAATATTTAAGTCAGACTGTGCAAGTGGCTTTTTTTATATCATAAGACTTAAGAGCTGAGAGACTCCATGAAAATAGTTATCTTCCAGACAGCTATTAGAGACAGCATCCTTATAACTTCTACACAGTGTAAATCAAAACCTTAAATAATAGGCATTTGTAGTAAAACATGGCCTGCACTATTTTATTAATTCTAATGGAGAAAAAAACATGCCCTAACTGAGCTAAAGACGAAAAACAGTCAAGTGATCAGATTGTGGGCCAATGTTAATTTTTAACCTACCCAAAAATATTATTTTGCTACAACAAGGATTAAATCATTGTAGCAACATCACTGCAAGACTCACCATCTAAAAATGTTGCAACAAGAGATATCTCACAAGCAAATAGTTTCAGCCTAACTACCATATTTAGCTGAATACAAGATAAGGCTTTTCCCTGAAAGCAGAATGGGGAAAAAAGCCCCCTGTCTTACATTCACATACAAGGAAACCTCATTAAATACATTGCTTATCATTAAACTGCAGCCAAAAATAACATGTGCTCAGTAATGGTAATGAACTATGAAGCTGATTAAAGGAAGCCAACACCAAGCATAACTATAAAACACATAGCCCAGTCTGGGCAAACATACTGATGGGAACTCTGTGTGTGTGTGTGTGTGTGTGTGTGCGTGCGCGCGCGCGCGCGCATCTTAAAAAAAAATGGGTGGTTGCTCCCTCCACAAGAAACTGCCACTAGGCCTGGAAGTATTGCAGTACCAGGCTGGGAATGGGAAGGCCAGAGCCATCCCTGACACCCCTTGGTGCCAAAAATGTGCTACATTTGATCTTAGCCAAAAAGGCTGAGATGCTGATGGAAATCTACCACAAAGATAGCTAAGTGCAGCCCGTCTGCATAAGATACACAGTAGTGCCCAGTTTCAGTCATGAATACATGGATTCTTTGTCAGGGAGTTGTAGATACATGGGATGCTAGGGCTAGGATTCATAGTGACCTAGACAAACTGGAGGACTGGCCAAAAAAATCTCAGTAAGGACAAGTGCAAAGTCCTGCATTTAGGATGGAATAATCCCATGCACCAGTACAGGCTGGGAGCTAAGTGGCTGGGCAGTAGCTCTGCAGAAAAGGATCCGGGGGTTACAGTGGATAATAAGCTGAATATGAGCCACCAGTGTGCACCTGTTGCCAAGTTGGCATACTGGGCTGCATTGGTAGGAGTATTGCAAGTAGGTCAAGGGAAGTAATTATTCTCCTCTATTTGACACTGGTGAGGCCACAGCTGGAGTACTGTACCCAGTTTCAGTTCACCTACTACAGAAAGGTTGTGGACAAATTGGAGAGTTCAGCAGAGGGGAATGAAAATGGTGAGGCACATAGCTGGCTCACATAGCTTCTGAGGAGAATCTTTGAGAACTGGGTTTATTTAGTCTACAGAAGGGAAGACAGATGGGATTTAATAGCAGCCTTTAACTACCTGGAGGGGGGTTCAAAAGAAGATGGAGTTAAACTGTTCTCAAGGATGGCAGATGACAGAATAAGGAGCAATGATCTCAAGTTGCAGCATGGGAAAATTAGATTAGACATTAGGAAGAATTTTCTCACTAGGTAGGTAGTAAAATACTGGAACAGGCACCCAGAGAGGTGGTAGAAGCTCCATTTTTGGAGGTTTTTGAGACCTAGCTAAACAAAGGCTTGGCTGGGATGATCTAGTTGGGGATGGTTCTGCTTTCAGTAGGTGGTTCAACTAAATGACCTCCTGAGATCCCTTCCAACCCTAATTTTCTATGATTCTATGATCTTATATTTGAGTAAATACTGTAGCTTCAGTGAAGTGTGTGGAAATTTCATTCTTCTTCCTCTACTATTGTTTTGGACCACAATAAAAACTCCTTCAGAATGTTATTTAAGGAAACCATTTCCTTTTAAAAATTGTGACTGATACAAACAGATCTGGATATTTTTATTACAATGTTCATACCGGGGCAATATGAACTCTGGTGCACAATAAGGTTTTTTATTAAATCCTGAAAAATAAACTTAGCTCCAGTCATGTTTAGCTAGATAAATGTGGCCTAGATTCTGATGTATTATGTCCTGTTTGCTACATATTCCCAGTGGAGTGTTTTCCTCTATGTGCAGTGGAAAATGACAAAACAAATGGGTCTAAGCATCTGTCCTAACCCTCCAGCAAAAGTCAAGAAAGGAAAAGAAAAGTCAGAGGCAAGTATGCTTCACTAGATCAGTCCTCAGCTGACATAGGGGCCATTAGGGATCCGACATTCATCCAATATATTGAGAAATTTTCCACTGGTCTCTCCACAGGGGAATGCAGCTGGTTTAGAATGGTTTGACAAAAGATTTAGTCCTAAAATGCCAATTTTTCAAATATTCATGCAAATCCACTCTTTTCCTGGTAGGATCAATGAAAATTTTAAAGATGCTCTCTCAAATCCAGGGTGGATTTCTGTTGAAAAAAACAGAAAGAAGAAAGAACCCTATTGTGGTTATAATCCTTACTAAGATGCCAGACACAAGATAATTGGGTTTAAAGTCCTTCCTTTACCCCTTTTCAATCAGATTCTTAAATTCAGGTCTCTTGCATGCTAAGTGAAATACCCAGTCACAACACTAAAGAGTAAGTCTGGCTCCCTTTTTCAATCGTGTCTGTTTCAGTGACTTTACACTACATAAGTAAATATACTTTGATCTAGAGACCTCTGACTGATGTCCTATGGTAATGGCTGTCATCCAGGAGGTAGGAAACCTGGAGGCAAAGTCCCTAGCCCAAATTAGGCTCCGATGGAATTTGAACTTGATTTTTTCCAAGTCAGCTAGAACAAAGCATATAGGAGGGAGTCATTTCTGCAAAAACATTTGAAGGGGTTTCAGTTTCGTTCTGAAAAAGAATAGGAAACTTAAAAAAATAAATCACAGGTTCTCATGGGTAGGAAACAGATTTCTAATCCTAACTCTACCAGACAGCCATAGATGGCTTCTGTACTTCATGCAGTGAATGCAATTCTGGTGCCAAAGAAAGAATAATGATATATGTTCATACATTGAGATTTTTCTCACCGACAGAAGTGAATACATGATTTAATCTTCATTAAATAAAGGCCAACACATGTTCCCAAAATATAATTTATATTTTGGACTTTTTTTTGCTATTGAGTACCTTCTTTCTATTTTCATAATTTATAAATTTTATTTTCTTGCCTCTTTCTACAGGATTCCGCCAGTCCCATTCATCCTCTTGACTATCCTACAGTTTTAGTCAGATCTCTTTATCTGGTTCTTGTTAGAGCAAGTAAAACTCAGGTGGAACTTCTTGATATGTGATATTCACTAAATGCAAATATATTTCATGTTCAGTCCCAAAATGTAGAAAGATCTTTTGCTTGTCAAGTATTATGGCTGCTAATTATAATTAAGCCACCCCGCATCTGTCTTCCTCTCTTCACTTGCTCTCTCTCTCATGGGCCACTTGCCTGTAATCCTGCATACTGCACTAAATTTACCTCCCTATATGCCTCCATTTTTACAAATGTTTGCTGCTTTGCATATTAGAACTGCCCCATCTGATCCAGTATCAGATCAACCATTACCTCACTTTCCCATAATTTACTGCTTCAGTTTACTGTCATGAATCAAGTAGTCAGAAGGGGGACAGATGCTTAATTTAGTCCCAGAGCCAAAATAATAAGTGTGTAACACAAATTAGGTCAAGTTGAACTCCAGATCAAATAAAAGTTCGATTTTTTCCACCTAATGTTTTTTTTGCCTTTTCTCTTCCTTGTGGACCTAAAACATTTTTATTCTAAGGCAATAGCTATCATTATTTAAGACTTTTCTCACCATTTCTATATAGCAACATAGAGAAACTCAGGTCCTATCCTTAGATCACATATGGTCATCTTCCTTGAAAACTCCAAGCCCCTTTTCTTCTCTGCTCCCTAAAAAAGCCCACTAGTACTGACGTGAATAATACAACTTAATACTATTGGGATTAGGACTGGAAAACAAATATTTGAGCATCAATAAAATGACTGGAAAGTCAGGTTTTAGTTTCTCAAAAGAAAAACACCTACAGCAGCATCATGGTAATATCGGGTCATTACTGTCTGATAAATCATCAACCCTACTCTCTACAGTGCATATGTTCTTCCAAGAGATCTCCCCCTACAATTCTGCTTAACTTATTCAAGGCACAAATGATACTAGATGGGACCAACACTGCTGAGCACAGTGTAGATCCTAAACACAGGTAGCTATATACATAAAGTTTTGGAAAAGGTGTATGAGCACCCAACCCTGCAGAGGTTCATGGAAGATACATAGCATTAGTAGGATGCAGGACATGGTGCCAGTTTCTGATCCAAGGAGTAAAGGATTCATGGAGGATGCTTGACCAGTTTCAAAACTTGGATACATTTGCACGGACAGGCACCAGGCAAGGAAGTACACAGATGCAGTAGCTGCCCTGCAAATACCGTTTCCTTGACCATAACAGGGGTCTTATCACACTACCAGACTTGTTATTGTGCAACAGTTCAGAGGGCTGTCATCAATTAGGATCCAAGTGATGGCCTTAAAGATGACACTTAGAAAGACCCTGGCATCTCTGAAAAAAAAAACAAAAACGTCGAACTTCTTGTAGTGACTTGCTTGTTCCTGATATTAGAGATGACAAAGGATAGCTGTGATAATGTAAAAGATTATCAGAAGTGAGAGTGAATGTAGAAGAGTATTAGAGTACAGGTGATTTTTTTGAATGGCCTTTCTGAATTTGAGTATTTAAAAAAAAGTTTGAAAACATTTAGCAGTTTCTGAAATGCAAATTAATTCTGACATGAAAATTCATTAGATATATGTTTTTGATGTTTAATTGGTTTGTCCATATATAACATTTACATGTGATCACAAAAGGAAGTGGGAAAAAGAAGATTTTAGTGAAAGCTAGGTATGAAAACATGTCACAGAAGAATAGCTTCTGCAATAGACTACACTGACATCTGGAAATCAAACAAGCTGAAATACAGTAGAGAATATTCTATTCTTCATATGGCATATTCATGAGTTTATTCAGATAAATCTATCATCTTGGTATTTACAACAGACAAAGCTCAGGTATTTGGGCTCTAGAGATGAAATGGAGATAGGTGAAACTCAGCTCATAACCTTAAAATATGAAGCAAGTCTGTTGCGTCTCCTTCCCAGCTTCTTCTATTTGACTGTTACTCTGGCTGAAAAAAAACGGCTGTAGCTTCAACATTTTGATTTTTATTAAACAGTCATATCATTAATTAGTTCATTTTAAAGTTTAAAGTGGAATAACTTCCTGCTCTCTCCCCACAACTTTATTTAGCTTTCTAAACTACATACTCAGAGAGCCATATTGCTTCATACAAAACCATTAAGCTACTTCAACCAAATAAATATAAAGTCAAATAGTTCCTTTTTAATAGAAGTTCTTTAGCAAGCTATTTCTTATTCAATTTTATTAGAAATAAGTGAACCTCAGAATGTAAAGTTTTGCAAGAAACTTTATTATTATTTTCAATTATGGGCCTTAACTGCACGTGTTTTGTATATGCTAAGTTACATTTTATAACTTCTAAAATTAGTTAACATTGCTAAGCATTATTGGACTAGATAATTCAGAAGATGTTTTAGTCCACACAAGAAAGAAGCTGAAATAAAACTAATCTGAACACCCTCATACTTGATTTCCAGCTCAGATGTAGTTTAGGCTACATAGATGCACAGGACTAGTTGGTCTGGACTTCCAGCTTTGGTTTCTTTTAACTGATGTCTGTTTCATGAACAAGGTGGAGCACGTGGAATGTAAATTTCAGTGAAGCTGAACGCAACTCTAGGAGAGAAGATTTGAAGAGAAAGAGATTTACACTTGTGCCTAACCCTCTGTAACCAAATGACTTTACATTCACTCTGTACTCTGGGCACATAGAACATTTCTTGGCACAGAGTTTACATTAGAAAGCAGACTTTTTACATAGTGGGGCTGGTATTAGTCAGTAAGATAAATCTTGTGGGTCACGGTAAGGGCTCTAGGCAGTAAATATGGCAACTGATGCTGTTAACATTCCATAGGAAAACAGAAATTATTGCCTTTGTCAGTTATAGTATTAATTTAACAACAGCAGCAAGTTTACACAGTATCTGTACAATTGTTTATGAGTGGTTTTAGCAATGCCTCCATTTGGCATCAGCCATTTTCCCCCTTCTATCTTCAAAAGAACTATTAATGCCAGCAATTTTAAGAATGGAAGAACATGCTCTTACTTCACACTGCACTCATATCTACTGTCACATAAAAGATTTGTCTATGCAAACCAAGGAAAAATAGATCCTGATGTATCCACCATTATTAAACCATTTAATATTATGGTTGCATTGTGTAATAAATTTGTTTTATTATATTCAACGTTACAACTATAGCTGCTGTATAGATGAAATATTTTGCTAAGCACTGGGGAATCAATTTTTAACATATATAAAACTATGAAATAATTACATCTTCTGTGATGCTGTTTAAGATGTATTCAACACATTCAAGGGTTTGTTTGTTTTTTAAGTGGATACAATAAAACTCCTCTCATAGATTACAATTCTGTGAAACTAAGGAAAGATACCGACAATTATAATTAATGTGTATTAGCCATTTACGGACAAGGACTCTATTGTGTTAGGCTCTGTACAAACAAAACAAAAAGACAGTACCTGCCCTAAATTGCTGAATAATTGCAGTACTTCTAATGCAGTTCAGTTACAATGCATTTTGTTATTCTCTTAATTACAATAAATCATTCACTGACTTTGACTGAAGAAACAAGGAGTGCTTAATTGCATCTCAGTTCATTAATACAGCTCAGTCTGAATTTTCCAAAGACTGTCATATTTTTATCTATGAACTCACGGGGAATGGTAGATGTCAGGGAAAGGTCAAATCAAAGGGCTTACTTTATGTACTAGGAGCTCGTTACTGTCATAGAGGAGAACAGTGTAATTGTACTTTTTTTCTAGCTGATCTATGAAACAAACAAACAAAAAAGCCACACTCCACTGAAAGTATTTAAAGGCATGTGCCTAAAAATATGCCAGAGACTACTTATTTACAAGAAGCAAAATCCCAGCTGATGTTAATTTGTATGGCTGTAGTGTCAAAATGATTATGTCAATATATATCACCTGATATTTTGAGAAACATTTAAGAAAATTCTACTGAAAAAGTCAAAATTCCTGCCACTGCTGTGAAGTAATTAGAATTCTGCAAGTCCAACTAAAAAAAAGAAAGATCGAAAAATAGTTTACTACCAGTTATGCACTTTTAGCAGCCTTATGTCTTTCTCCTCCAAGATTTAAAATTGATTCTCAACTATGTCTTATCTAAAGGCTGTAAGTGAAGTACATTTCATTTTCATCTATTAAACCTCACATTCCTCTAACTCGCTCACCAACTGAACAGGATGCCCAATGCATTCTCATGAAGTTTTGAACTCTTGAAGTTTTGCCCTGCTCCAAGTCAACACCAGTACCCTAAGGGCAAGCCTACCACTATCTATAAAATAGAAAATAGATTTGATGCCTGATATTGCATATTCATCATTTCATAGTGTTGATCATTACTACTGTTCCTAGGAACTTCTTTTCACCGGCCATGCCTACACGATCTATTTACTGCGGAGTAGACTACCTCTGCCATAAACACTGCATGTCTGTCAGGGTGGGGTAAACTCATTAACTCTGCCACAGGATAGTAAAAGTAAAAGTAAATAAGTACTTGTAAATAAGTACTTGTAAATAAAAGTACTATCCTACAACAGAATTTTTTTTTACAATACAGCAGCACAAGTGCAGATATTAATGGGGCTGATGGGGCATGAGGGTGCTTCAGTACAGGGGCTGCCTGCTGTGTAGTCCTGCAATGGAGTGTTCTTGTGCCCAGCCAGCTGTTCTCCCCGCTAGACCAGTGTGCTGCCGAAGCTCTAGGCTGGCAGGCTGATTTCTGGGGCCCCCTGCTAGTCGGGGCTGCTCTGACCAAGCTCAACATGCTGCCATCCCGAGTGCACATTCAAACGGAGTGCCTGACAACAATAAACTCCCGACCAATAAGCTGTGGAGTTTATTCCTTAGCATTAAAATTATACATGTACGGCACATCCAGATGAACATGGTCATGCAAAATGTGGTGCACAGAAAGCAGAACAGTAATAACTGGTACTGTTCAGAGCCACAAAGCAGCAAATGGTACAGCTGCAGCTGGACTTACATCCTGGTGCTGGGACGCAGCTGCAGCCAGAAGGGAGCTAGTGTCTGCAGTGCCATGTACTGCAGTCAGGTGTTTTCCACGTTGCAAGGGTGTGCTTCCAGTATGAGTACTGCTCCACTTCTTTTCCCCCATGCTTTTTTGAGCCCTTCAAAAAAACCCAAGAATAAAAAAGGTGGAGCAGCCCATGCATGAGCTGTGCTCACCATTGAAAAGCAGAGCCAGGTTCCCAAAGCCACACTGTGGCTGCTAGCCAGATTCTGCCCAGCAGGATTGCTGCTGTTACAGCCCCAGGAGGCCCCAGGAAGTAACTCCTTTTCAGCATATGGAGAATTGCTAACATGATAAAGGACTATACCATTACAAATACATGAAACAGATGAAATTTCGATGAAATTATTGGCACTCCAATTAAAAAGGCAAGAGACATCTATTAGAAATGACATTAATAACATTCATTTTCTATTATCTGAAAGAAACTGCCCAAACTTTCAATACACAAAAGGATACTGGGAAAGAATTTTGTGGGGGGGAATTATTAAAATAGTGAGTTAGACAGCATGGAAGCAAATGGTGTTTACAGTTTTGCATAAATTATATGGCATACAAATCACCTGGGTAAACTTGAGAAATAATAGAAAATGTTGGAACTTCTTAGAAGTTTTAGATGATTATAAATATATGTCATGGGCATGTAAGAAGCTAAAACACTTTTGGGGAAAATCTCACTTAGCAACACTGATGTATGAGGGGATGGAGGATTAAAGGCTAAATCTAGCCAGTCTCCCTAGCAGATGCTACTTGCCCCTGATCCGTCCAAGTCCCCCACCCTCCACTGGTCCCTTATCATGACTTACCTTAGATCAGGTGGCCCTCAATCTAAGCTCCCCTTTTTAACTCAGTCTTACCTCCCCTTAACCTCCCTGAATGTTTTTATGTATGCTCATGGTTTGGTTCCATCCTGTGATTGTAGACACTTTTAAAAGAATATTCTCTAATATTACTAATTACATCTTTATATAATTTTGAAAAATAATTAATCTTGCATTGAACTTTAATTAAATTAATTGGCCTATTAAAGTTTTGAGTAGTAGATAAAATAACAAGCATAGAGGGCTAGCTGTAAATTAGCACACTTATAATATCTACAAAGTCAAACACAATATATATTAATGGTTAGCTCAATGTCAAGCAAAATTCACAGTATTATTACTGCTTAGTGTAACTCCATAAATGTAATTACAAATTACTATTGTGCTTTTGAATCTATTGCATGATCTTTATATGTGAAGCTGTAAGTATTAAATGCAGATGAACACCAAGCTGGGGAGCATAGATACACTGGAGGGTAGAATCCTAGCATTAGGATTCAGAGTGCTCTAGACATATTGGAGGATTGGGTGAAAAGGAATCTCATGAGGTTCAACAAGGACGTGTGAAAAATCCTGCACTTAGAACAGAATAATCCCATGCACCAATACAGGCTGGGTGCAGATTGCCTGGGCAGCAGCTCTGCCAAAAAGGATCTAGGGGTTACAGTGGACAATAAACTGAGCATGAGCCACTAGTGTTTCCAGACAAGCCTGCATGTGCCTCTTGCAGCATGTCAAAGAAGTTTGAGGCACCACAAGAGGCACGTTGAGAACAAAAAGAAATGTTCTCTGCACTGCAGATTTGTTGCATGGGCTCAAAAATTCAATACCTGGAAATCCAGGTATAAAATAGAATTTAAAAAAAGCCCACAGAATAGAAGCAGGGTAAGGCATGGTCTAGGAACATGCCTTGAAGCAACCAGGAAGCCAGTAGGTAGAAAGTGCAGGGAACTCTAGGTTAGGGATGCTTTAACAGTCCAGCTGGCACAAGGGGCTAGTGTCCCCAGATACTATTTGGCCAGGCCCCAGAAGCTCTCAAGAGCAAGTAGCTCTGAGATGCTTTCCAGGGCAACTTTTTATACCACTGGGGCCAGCACAGAATAGGTTTTTATACTGCTGAAGCCAGCACAGGTGCTGGTCCCAGGCTCTAGCTCCCCCTGGCTGCAGATCCAGGAGGAGATGGGCAGGGTCATTTTGCCCCAAGTGGCAAATCTTGCCCCACACCAAAGTGCATGTCCAGGCACATGCATGGATGTAAAAGTCCCTGGCACAAATTGGTGCCACTCCTATTTGAGCTGATGCAAGTGTATGTGCCTGCATGTGTGGACATGCCCAAGAAAGCACATAGGGCTGCATTTGTAGGAGTATTGCCACCAGGCAAGGGGAGTGATTGTCCTCCTCTGTTCAGTACTGGTGAGGCCACATCTGGAGTGCTGTGTTCAGTTTTGGCACCCCACTACAAAAAGAATGTAGAGACATTGGAAAAAGTCCAGCAGAGGCCAACAAAAATGGTCCAGGGGATGGGGCACATGATTTATGAGGATAGTTCTGTTGGAATTAAACCTGTTTAATCTACAGAAGAGATGACTGAGGAGATCAGGTAGTAACCTTCAACTACCTGAAGTGGAGTTCAAAAGAGGACGGAGCTAGACTGTTCTCAGTGGTGGCACTTGACAGAACAAGGAGCAACAGTCTCAAGTAGCAGCAAGGGAAGCTTAGGTTAGATATTAGGAAGAGTTTTCTCACTGGGAGGGTAGTAAAACACTGGAACACGTTATCCAGAAAGCTTGTGGACTCTCCAGGTTTTTAAGACCCAGCTAGAAAAAGCCTTGGCTGGAATGATCTAGTTGTGGCTTTGAACAGGGGTTTGGATTAGATAATCTCTGGAGATCCCTTCCAACTCTTATTTTCTATGATCCTATGATTGTGCCCAGATCTTAAACTATGCTACTGGAATTTAAGAATAATACAAAATGATACTAAAATTGACTTGAGTCTGACTTCTGAACATGCCTCTGTCAAGTATTTCATTATTTGAAGGAAACAGTTGATGCGACCTGTTCTCTATGATAACCAAAAGGAAACTTGAACATCTATGATACAGACAATTATGGAAACACGGGAAGACATCCTATTGATAGAAAAATTGTCTGGTCTAATATTGTCTAATAGCAAAATAGTTGAATATTTGGGGTTCCAGTTCCAAGAAGCTGAGGGATTATTAACAAAGAAATATATCAAGAGCATTGTGGTGGAAACGCAGCTTGCCAAAATTTTTTCCATGCTGATCCTAGAAATTATGCAAAACAATGAGTAATGACCAACAATAGAACGAAGGTTGTATTCTTATCAGAAGATTTTCAATGTGAAGATGCTGCAAAACCTCCAGTGTTTCCTAGAGACAATAATAAAACTAAATTTTGTAGGGAAGTATGAAAATGCTTCTTTTAAAATACTGGATCTGTAACTATCATAATAACCTGTGGCATCCATCATGAGAACAGTCTCTGGGTTGTGGGAGACCTTAGAGAGTCTGATTTCAAAGTTATGCTACAAGCGGGGGAAAAGGAAGATTTTTCTTAAGCTATTGCAACATTTCTACTGTAAGAAATGCTTTCATTAACTATTGGAAAACTTCAACCTGAAGATGCTTAAATGTAAATAGAAGGTGGGAGTTTTAGGGTCTCATTGATAGAAAAACCAGAGAAAGGTTTGATTGGATTATTCATGTCCTGGGAACTTCAATATTAATAGAGTGATGATTATAGGGAGACCAGTAGATGCATGATTTATAGTTCCAAATTCAAGCCAAGATCCTAATACTTTACCTTAAAAATACAAGATGATAAGTATAACCTTTATTCCCCAATTAACTCAGTGAAAAATCAGGAAGGACTTATTGTGAATTAGCTGTGTATTTGTCTTAAATGTGCATTTAAGAAAATAGGTAATGTATGCTACCTTTATACTATTTAATTACTTACTATCATACTTTTAATATCTTTCTCCTCTGGTGCCTATTACTTAAATTATAATTTAGCCGAGTCATTTATTCTTACTCATAACATTTATTTTTAAACATGTTCATGTAAAGCCATACCTAATTTTATCCTTTAGTTAGACTATTTTGTGAGGAAAATAATTATTATACAATAGTTTTACATCAATCAGTACATGTGCATTGCTATAAAACCATTTTCTTTTTCTCTTCAGACCAAGAGTTAGACTGCCCAGAGAATCCCATCTTTTGAACACAAATTTACATGGGGATATTTTTGCTGTATCAATAATTTCTACAATAAACAGATGGAATTGAGGTAGGCAAAATGTACAAATATTTAGAGTGAATATAAAAATATTCAGTCCTTTTCCAAGAACTATAATAAATTGATGCACCAGAACTGAGATTATTGATATATCTATGAAATGTTTGTAACATTCTGAATACCAGCATTGTAAATTAAATGAGAATTTCCTTGTAGAATTTCAATCCCTGCACAATGAAAAAAACCTCTCTCTTCATCTTCTGTCCTCCTTTTTATTTTCTGTTATTTTTCTTTATTCTTGTCTCATCTATCAATTTCTATTGGTTTTCCTTTTTATCCCATTTTCCCTGCTCCTATAATCATATTTCCTTTTTAGAAGACTTCCTAAAGGAATTGCATTGCCACTGCCAGACCACCTTTTTAAAAAGGAAAAGCAGAGCTAGATGCCCAGTCTCCAATGAAAGTCTGGCTGATAATAGCACGGTACCTTGGGAACTCTGAGAAAGTCAGACATGCAGATTTGATAACCCACCTGTTGAGGTGAGCTAAAAGTCCATGTCTCAAGCTTCCTACTGGAGTATTTTAACTATCAAATTATTTTACAAAAAGGTCAGTGTCACCAGAAAGGAGAGAGAGGCTGCAAGTAGACTTAGACAGAATACAGAAATGGACGGATAGTAATAGGTTGGGCTTCAATGTAGATAAATGCAGGGTGCTGCACCTGGGGAGAAGGAATCCACAGCACACATACAAGATGGGAAACTCCCCCTTGAAAGCACAGAGGTGGAAAGGGATCTTGGAGTCATTATTGACTCCAAGATGAACATGAGCTGTCAATACCAGACCACAGCCAGCAAAGCCAACTGCACCTTGTCATGCATCCAAAGATGCATCTCAAGCTGGTCCAGAGAGGTGATACTCCCCTTCTATGCAATATTGGTCTGGCCTCAACTAGATTACTGCATCCAGTTCTGGGCACCGCTCTTTAAGAAGGATGTAACCTGCCTTGAGAGGGTTAAGAAAAGAGCCATCCACTTAGCTGGAGGACAACAGGGCAGGCCCTGTGAGGAGAGGCTGAGGGACCTGAACCTCTTCAGCCTCAGCAAGCAGAGGCTGAGGGGGGATTTGGTGGTTGCCTACAAACTCATTAGAGGAGATCAGCAGCAAATAGGCAGGGTCCTATTCCCACCCCACCATCAGCAGCACCTGGGGTGACAAGGAACAATGGCCAGAAACTGCTAGCGAATAGGTTCAGGTTAGACATTAGGAGGCACTATTTCACTGTCAGGGTAGCTAGGATCTGGAACCAACCTCTTAGGGAAGTGGTCCTCACTCCTACTTTGGGTAAATTCAAAAAGAGGTTGGATGAACACCTGTCTGGGGTCATGTGATCCCAGCATGTGCCCCAACCAGTGGCGGGGGGTTAGACTAGATGATATATTCCAGTCCCTTCTGACCCCTAACTACTATGAAACTATGAAACCAATTTCACAGTACTCTTACTCTAAGAATGATTAGAAGCTCAGAATGAAGTGAACTAAGATGCTTGATTCAGTATTATATAATTTGCACCTAAGATCCAGAGTACAGGGGGACCATTTTGCTTTTTCTGTTTCTTTGTTTGTTTTGTTACTTGGGTACTCTAAATTGCCCTTCAGAGTCTCCTCTCTCTTCTCATTTCTATATAGGGCAAATTGAGCACCTCTCTCTTTCTGTTGATTTTATAAGGAAATACAATTTACATTGTTCTCTGGATATATGTAACTGCTGGAAAACCAAACATAGCCAAGTTCATTGTCAAACAACTGCTAATCATGTCGACAATATCATGGATTTGCAAAGTCTTTCTGTGTATTCATGGCAAAGTTAGCATAATAGAGAATAAATTAAGTTTGATATTTCTTTGGAAGTACTGAATCAGTAGGTAGAACAAACTTGATCAAACATGGTGCAGATGTAGCCACAAAAGGAATTTGAATATCTTAGAATGATTCAGACCATTAGGCAATGTGAAGAACAATGTTGTGGGCGACTGAGATATCAAAATTTGTATAACTGTCAAATATAGTTGTAGTGGAGTACAACGTTACTCCAGATATCCAACCTTATCTAGGTGGATAGACTTTTATTTTTGTTTTTACTGAAGTGTTATATTACTTAAATGGAGGGATGTAACAAGTCAAAAAATTTCCACAAGTTCAATGTGATTATGATATTAATATATTAGCTGCATACTGCAGAAGTGACACAATTAGGTTTAGTGTGGAAAAAATATATTTTTTAATATCTTACTAATTCTTTTATGTGTTATAAGCCACCAAGTTACCCAACACCTTCAAAGAAAGATACAAACTACTAGCTACTTTTATGCTAAACTGCCTGTTTTCATCTCTCAGAAAAATGGGCAAGTGATATTACCTGTTTATTATAGAAAATAAACATCCCATTTTAAACATGTTTATTACTTATAGAAATTTAAAGGCAAAAAGATTAAGATGCGGGCCTTATTTTTACTGAGCATAAATTTATGCAGAGACCAAAGAATAAAGCTTCTTGTGAAAATTAAGTGAATGTTTTTAATATGGGCTGGTACTAACCAGCAGCCTCAGCAACCCATTATTTTCTGAGTCATTGAAATGTAATGATTTGTTATACAATCAAGGATTGTGCTTTTAAACTCAATAGTTGTTGTGCCAATACCTTTCCAAATAGGAATAAAAAAAGTCTCCAGTTTCACATTTTACCCTTATATAACATGACACTTTTACCATCAAGTTACAGCACTTACCTCTGTCAAATATCTATCCAGGATCTGCTGTAGGAAGCATACAGATATAAATACTCAAAACATATACACTTATTTGGAATAAAACTGGAGAGCAGATGCCTGTAAACAATGTTTCCAGCTCCCTAGAAAAAATGAGACTATTTTGGATATAGTATTTTGTCTTTTATTCAGAAATATTTCTTCATAACAAATTGCATGTGTGATACATATACAACAGACCTCTTCTTGGAAAGCAAAACATTATATAAGCTATTAATTCACAGCTGTTAACGTTTTCCATCAGATCTAGAGCATGGTATATAATAAGGGATGCTGATTAACAGGAAAGGTGATACAAAGATGTAAAAGGGCTATCCTGGGTGCATTCTTTACTAAAAAAAAGTAGTCTGATTAAAACGTAAGTATTATAACATATTACTCCCATAATAAGTGATATTAACAATACATATTGGAACACACAATAAGGTTACATTCATTATAATATGGCCAAACACTATTACTTTGTGTACAATTGTATACACCTGAAGATGTGAATGTGGGCTGACACCTTATAACGCTCAGTGCTGTAGTGCCTCCCCTGAAAAGTGTAACAAATATATAACAACACAGTGAGTAACCCTACCAAGAAATAATAGCAGCTAGAGGAGTAAAGACAAAAGATAATGAACATTAGATCACACTGCTCCATATATTCAAATTGTGCACTTAATAGTTACAAATCTTCTGAAATCTTTTCAGTTAAATAAGATGAACGAACTGTGGCACAACTTAATCACCCTGGTTGGCTGATTTCTTGATGGCAATGCAGGAAAAGCAAGTTGGACTAATTTGGGTAAGAAAAACTTTCCTTGGCAGGTGCTTGGAAGAAAACAAAGACATATGCTGGATAAACAGAAAAATGGGCTTTCACAGTTGGTATATGTGGCAGAAGGGAAACAAGAGAAGTTAAGAGCAGGATAGAATTGTACAGAACTCTTTAGAATGTAGGGAGAAGAAGCTTAAATTTGATGCAGTGACTTGATGCAGGCAGTGAATAGGAAGCAACCAGGAAACAGTATGGCTGGAGTGATAAAACCAGAAGTTGTCATCAGTTGTGTTTTTAGTTGATTATAAAAAAAAAAAACAATACGCTCATCTGGAATCCACAGGCAAGAAAGTTGCAACAGAAAAGTTTATTATTAGTGTTAATGCAAAGAAATGATTAGCTATTCAAAACACTATGAAGTAAACAGAGCCAGAATCTGGACTGTAACTGAATGTGGGGCAGAGAACTATCAACAGTTATCAGCATATTCATATATACCAGTGACAGGATGATATTTTTTATGCTTGAGAAACATAGGGAAACATTTATGAGGAAAGATCAGAAGTTTGCTCAGATGTATTCTTCTCACAACTTAAACACAACAGGTGCATCTACATGAAACATTTAATATGGAATTGCCTATTTAAGCACTGCAGTAAAACATCTGTATCTATATGTGTAGAGCTAGTAGGGTGGAGCAATCTAATTAACCTCACTGTAGGTTGGTATTCCTTGATACGCATACAGTTCTATGGTGGAGTTATTTACTCCACTGCAACACACATGTAGAGGCTGATGGGGCTGGCTGGGCACAAGGGTGCCTCATTGTGGGGACTGCCTGCTGCTAGCCCCATACTGAAGCATCTTGTGCCACAGCCAGCCCCTCTGCAACGTGTTGACCTGGGTTGGAACAGCCCCAGGCTGACAAGCTGACCCCAGGGCCCTCCTGCCAGCCAAGGCTGTGATGCCCTGGCTCAATGTGATGAGGTCCCAGGTGCACATGTAAATGCTACAGCCAACAGCAAAAAACTCCAGCACAAACTGTACCAGAATTTATTCAGTCAAATTAAATTTCACCTTCAGATACACCCAATAAGTCCAAAAGCAGTAGGCTGAAACAATGAACTATGTATGAGTCAAAAGTAGAAAGGTAGATTTGCAATAGGATGTCAGTAGAATGTTTGCATAATGAATGACTGAATGACACTCCCCTTCAATCTCCATTCATGTTTGATATTTGCAGCGTCATGCCTAGGAGTGCTAATAGGTGCACAAGTCCTAATGAGGCCAATAGGGGTAGAAATCAAGTCTTAAATTCACCCATTTACCAGTGAAAATTTACAATTTATGCAAAGCTGAGATAATAGGGGGGGCGATTAATCTGAAAGAGCAGGAGACAATAGGCTCATTACACACCACAATTTTTGCTTTTTCATACGCTGCAACTGTGTGTCTGTTTTTATGATTGGGATTTCACAACACTTTAAAATTCTCTCTTGTACTTTAAACTAAAACTCCTTGGATGTAGTTTAATAGGTTAGACTCACCGGGAATTAAAGCCTTGCGTCCATGGATTCATTGTGTGCAAACACAAAGGTACTCAAAAATGTGTAATGAGCCTCTTTGTTCACCAAATGGTGCTGAGACTTTTGTAGTTCACTCTTTCAAATTGCTTTGACTTTCAAATTGCTTCCACTTTTTTTTTCCTTGTGTGGCTTTTTCTTTTTCTTATTTCCTGACTGCTTCCACAGCTGCCTGGCAAGGCAGAGGCACAGGGTGGGTGGGGTGGCTCGGGCTGAGGGGGCAGTACTGATTGTTCCGCTCTACGGCAACACTGGCCAGGACCTGGCTTAATTAATTTGAAAACCTAGTGTGTGTAAATACAGATGCGATGCTCCAAAATAAACAAGTTTAAATGTTATAAACCTAGTTAATTTACTGAGGATTAAAACCCATGGTGCGTACAGGTGCCCAATATGGCAGACTGAACAACACCAAGGGTTTTGACTGGGGTGTGCTGTTGCTCCTGCTGGGACTAAAAGCAGGAGGTTCCTGACCATAAGTTCTTGTCCCTGCACTCAGGGTCAGACAAATTGCCACATTTGGGGATTAGAAAGGGATTTT
Source organism: Caiman crocodilus (assembly GCA_030014935.1). NCBI lineage: Eukaryota > Metazoa > Chordata > Crocodylia > Alligatoridae > Caiman > Caiman crocodilus. The sequence continues at coordinate 55,613,259 of JAGPOW010001338.1, forward strand.
ACCCCATTGTCAGATTGGTTTGGACTCTGGAAGTTTTTGCCTTCCTCCATAATGGGTAAGCACGGCGCTCTTTCTTAGTTCACTTGAAAGTATTTTAAGAACCCTTGCAGCAGCATGACATTGAGCACTGTTGGTCCCTTGCTTTACTTGTAGCAGTTTGGATGCTATGCTTTGTGGTTGTGTGACAGGATTGTCTATGTAGTTGTAGTAATAGGTTACACTAGGATTTGCTTGGTATGGTTTGGTTAGAGATGATCCTGCCTTCAAAAAGAGGTGGGGTATATGACTTTCTGAAGTGCATCACTGGTACAACTAGGTAGGTGAGATAAGGGTAACTGCCCTGGACTCTGACTTGGGAAGCAGGGGAAGAAAGCTGCCGCTGGCAGCCATGTGCTTGCATTCACACAGCTGTGTCTATGTCCAAATCACCAAAACTTTCCGAATCTTTCCAAATTGATTTGGAGGGTTCCATTTAGATTTGGAGAGATTAAAGGGTCCTCTGATTCAATTTATATTCAGAGTTTCAGCCACTGAATTGAGCCGAATGTCCACTAAATTGATCCAGGGACCAAAGCTTCGCACAGCTGTAAGTTAAGGAAAAATGTGGAATGTATAAGATTTTCCAAATTTCCACTACCACATAATTCTGTTCACTTCTTCTATACCCAAGTTCTTTTGTATGTGAAAACAAGATTCATCTTGTCTTATGTCTGTGAAGTTCCTAGCCCACTCATATTAACAATATATATACTACTCAAAACAGTATAGAAAAGAATATTGGACTTGATGATGATATAGGAAGTCAGAATTTATTTTCATATTCAGGTAATATTTAGTGCATTGGCTGTTTCAAAGTCTTCCGTTACCAAAATTATTTAAGAAAGAATGCATGTGTCGAAGTGGCAGCTCTGTGGCTCCAGGGACATTTTAATATCAGCTATGAACCAAGAGAGCTACAAAACCACATCTGTTGAATACATATGTTCATTATATTCTAAGATTGAAAATTCCATAGAAAACTATTTGTAAAAAAAAGCATAATATAATAGCAATGCAGGAGACTAAAGAGCATATCCTAAGCAGGTGATATCAGTGAAGCTATGTGAAGTTTCACAAACTAAAATTTTAACCCATTAACTAGAAATAGTTAAAATAGTAACTCCAAAAATCAAGTTGTGGTTTATTATTAAACAAGATATTTATCAATACTGAACACATGACTCAGCAAAAGCCAAGGTAACAAAGTTTCATACCAAGTACCTCCTGTAACCTATACTTAGGTACCTACGGAAAATGTGATTTTGTAATTTTAACAGAAATACAATTTTGGGCAGAGTCTATGAAAAGGTGTGGGGTCCATCTTTTGGCAGGCTCACTGAAAAAAAAAAAAAAAAAAAATCACCAAAAGTAAGATATCGGCTCCCTCTATGGAGCTAGCAGTCCTTGAAGCTGCTATAGTCCCTGCCCCTTGCCACTGATTGGTAGCAACATCTGTCTGTCATATGGCCATGCCCCTCACCACTAATCAGCCGCAAGGAGTGGGGTCACATTACAGACAGGCCTTGCACCAGTGAGGGGCAGGGATGTATGATGGACAGCTCTCACAGCCAATCAGCAGTGAGGAGTGGTACCACTAGGGCTCCTTGGATAGTCAGAGGCATGGGAGAGCCTGCCAGGTTCTGCCCATTCTGAACACCTGCCTGCAAAATCATCTAGCAGCCACCTTAACTTCAGTAGACCTCCTATCTATATTGGTTATAAAAATGGTTTAAAGATGTCAAATTAGTTTTAATATAAACTTCAAACACTCATAAATATGGGGTGAACAGCCATAGAATACGCAGGGGTGGGTGACTGAGTATGAATGACATGTTGCTGCTGCTGCCATCCTGGCTGCTGCATCTGCCAGGATGCAGCACTTGGTTGTTATGCCTCTGAGTGTCCAGTGTAAAAATAAATTAGTGGGATCGATCTGGTTTTGAAGTTCTGTCACAGTTTACATTTCTGGTGATTATCATATAAAACAAACAATATTTAATCATGTAGCAGTTAAAACATATGGACAAAATGGATGATTAGAAAGGTGGTTTTACTAGCATACAATTATATGGACTGATATATCAGAACTGACATGTCTACACTTACAAATGTTTCCTCAAAAAACTAAAAAGGGAGTTAAAGAAAGAATAAGGTAAAATGGAGGGCTTAGTTTGAACATCCAATTACAAATACAAATCAGAGAAATAACATCCCTTGTTATTGTGCCTTCTGCATAGAATGCTGAGATTTCTCCACAATTCTAAAAACTTAATTTTTTAGCTGAGAGGTAGTAAGACTAATTTTTCAAAGGTATAGCTAGCCACCACTTTCAAGATTAGGTCTCAAGCAACAACAAAAACTTCAATTACAGGGCTTTTTAGTGGTGATCCCAACTCACCTGCCATGTCTTGATGAAAAAAAAGAATTTCTATCAGGAAGGTTGAATTTTAAACACCACTACCTACCTGGACCTATGTTAATTTTTCTTTCAGCACTCAACTCTTGCAACCCACCTCTGTAACAATGTAAATTCTGCAATTCTTATGATTAAAACTCAGTGATCAGTTTTTATTTTCTTTTATTGATTAAATTATAATTTCCTTTTATTTCTAGGTATCTCAAATCTCTCTTCTCCAATCCCTAACAGACAGTTTCGTCAGACTCTGGTAAGTACAATGTCAAGTCTTTATCAACAAAATAAAAATAAAAATAGGATAACCAACAAAACAAAAATAAATCCTTTTCCAATGAGGTTGCCCAGTACACTCTTCTCTTAGGGATATTTCTATCAAACAATGGACATCATTCAGACTTTTCACCTATCTGCATTGGGGCTTCAATTTATGGAACCTGTAATGTTTGGTATTCTCCAGCTCAATTTTTCCCTTTTTAACCTAAAAACAAAGGAAAAGTTTTACTAGTTTCTGAAGGGTTCAGTGGACTTAGCCCTTACTCTCTGTGTAGTTATCCTGGCTCTGGCACCATTCACATCAACGTTTCTTCAGCAGGAGTCTCCTTGTCTAGAAAGACTCTTCTGAGTGACTCTGCCATCTGAGAGCCATCTGTCATATTTCCACCATTGAAGCCATCCCACACACCTGCTTTAGCTTCGCCCCATGCCACATCACTCGCCTTCCCTTCATCCAGGTCTCTCCCCATCTCTCCCTCTCTCTGTTCTGGTTGTTCTAACTTCACAGAGCAGTAACTCCTGAAACACAGCTCCCAGGGAATTCTCTTTTCCTTTGCCAGTTCCTGCCTGCTCCCAGGCAGCATCAGCAATGTCATCTTCTCTTCCTTACATTAATATTGACTTGTCTTTGTTCTATGAACATTCTAATGCAACCACAGTGAAACAGGCTGTAGCATAGGACGAGATGAGATTCTAAGATTACCAGAAGCTTTTAACTATATTAAACCTATTGAACTATGAAGTAAGAGCCTTCTACTGTGTTCAGGGAATGAGAAAACAGGTTTACATCTAACACCCAAGTGTCACATATGACTGGTTCCTAGATCACTGATCTTTGATTAGGAAATAAAACACACTCAGGCTTCAGAACTCTGGGACTGTTCGTGCATGAAGCAAAGTTAGTTTCTTGCAACAATATAAAGAATTAATCTTTCTTTTTTTGACTCTCCAAAACATATCTAACTGAACTGTTCTTATGAATAGATCTAAAGAAGCAAGATAACCTGAAGAACAGTTACTTGTTTTGTTAAACATATATTTCCTTAGAGCTTAAAGCTACAGATTTATGTTACATAAAAGCCTATGCAAGCTTTAAAACTTGAAGTAATAAATGTAACAGCAGAGATAAACAACTGGGCCCCTTAGGAAAAAGATCTGAAATGATCACTCATTAAAGAAACAAATAGTTGTCTCCTAGCAACATAGATAATGTTTGCTTTTCACAGATAATGTTAAGAAGGAAATTGTACTTGAACATTGGTGGGTGGGGGAGGTAAAGAAGTGTGAATGGGGTATGTGGCGGGCCAGTAGGGAGTGCCCTTGCATTGAGCCACCCACCTCACTGTGCCTGACCACCTTCCAGGCTCCAAGTGCCTTCCTGGGGAAACCTCACATCTGGCCGACCCCCTTCCTGGAGCACACCCACTAGCCTGGGGGTTCCATTGCCACCACCCAGGGCTGCACTTGATTCTGGCTCTGTACACCCTGGGAAACACAGGCCTAGTAGCTCTCAAGGATACTTGATTCACTTCAAGAACTTTGGATGCTTCCCTCAGTCAGAAGCACAAGTAGTGGTCTCCCTTAGTCAGCCGAACCAAGAGGATGCCCAGGCATAATCTAGACCCACTCTCAATAATTCTCCCACACTAGGTACAAAGGAGAACTTTATTAGTTACAAAGGGTAGGGTTAGAATAGGGTACAGGGTAGAGCAATATCAGAGAAATCCCATAGAGCAAATTCTCTTGGCTGAGTAGTCTTTGATCATGCATCTGAGTTACTGCAAGCTATATAGCTCATTAGATCTCAGGTAGCTTACTCACAAGTATCATCCAGAGGCCAGTGGAGATTCCCTCTGCAGGCAGGCAGTTCCTTGATCATAAGTTTTGAGAGAGAGAGAGTGCAAGTTTCAGATGGTCCAGCTCTTCTCCCTCTCTGAGTCTTCCTCATGGCTGATGCCCCCTCCTCCTGGGCAGTCCTTAACTTTTATAGTCCTTGTGACCTCATTTACTTGGTCCAAAGGAGGCCAACACCTGTTGGCTGTCAGTCAACCAATCCGAAATGCATCACCAGTTGCTGGGCAGACTGGCAGTCCCTAGCTCCCCAGGGAGCAAGCGCCTCACCCAGGTACTGGTATGTGATAGCAGTCATGTAGGCAGAGGGAGCAGGTTTCCCCCCTCCCTCAGGAATGTATCCAGCTCAGGTTACCTAAAGAGATAGGGTAAGGTGTGTATTCTCTGCTG
>JAGPOW010001338.1:55621777-55654087 GCA_030014935.1 Caiman crocodilus
TTCACAGTTAGGGTGGCTAGGATGTGGAAACAGCTTCCTAGGGAAGTTGTTCTTGCTCCTACCTTGGGCATCTTTAAGAGTAGATTAGATAGGTACTTGTCTGGGGTCCTATGACCCTGGCACTTGTTCCTGCCGTTGGCAGGGGGTCAGACTTGGTGGCCTGCTCTAGGCCCCTTCTGACTCTAGATACTATGATACTATGATGATTTCACAAACAGGTGAACATTATTAATTAAAAACTGTTCAGTAAGATTAAAAGACATGCTCCACATTTCAAAAATCGTCCATTCTGCCTCATCAGCTATTCCCTTTCCTTTATAGACAACTTAAATAATAACTTTTGGGGGAGTACTCTCTCAAGAGAAAGTCTTCTGGATGTTACTTTAGAGACAGGGCTAAAAATTAGAGATGAAAAAGATTATTGGCCTAAGATTCTATTGGAAAGAACTACATGTAGCAACTAATTTGTGAGAATAAGTTATTGTTCTGTACTTTATCAAATGATACTTTCCCCTGCTCCCTCAACATGCTGCATGCAGATGACTGAGCCACAGCACAGGAGGAAATGGCTGAAAAATAATGATTCTAAGAGTAAAATAGTCAAGTGAGGGCAGATGAGAGAAAGTACATTTTAAGATGTGGGTCTGAAAATCTGGGGTATAGCTAAATCAAAGGAGGAGCTCCATCAAGACAGAGGAGTCTTGTATGGATGAGTGAATACGGGGAAAATAAAAATGATTTTGTACATTTTTAAACCAAGCAATATTTTAAATGTAAATTCAAAACAAAATTGTTAGGTTTTTTTGGCTACAATGTGATAATATGATATTATGAGAAGAATGGTTGGGAAAAATGGCAGCTAAGGAAATCCAACATATTAGTATCTGCCTCCAACCGATGAGGGGTCCTTGGACAAGTGTTGAGAGTAAACATGAAAAAAAAATTTCTGTGGACTTGCACCCCTCTTTCTTGTCAATGGATAAATGATTTTTGTCTGCTTTTCTCCAGCCACATGACCTTAAACGTATGTCCCCAGCTATATGAAGTTAATTAAGTGAAATTTATGAGATCCTACAAAAGTCAGAGAATGATGCTGGTTAGTCTCATGTCAGAATATGTGTTCCCTTTTGCACTTGTGCTCTACTCACATTCCTTCTACTAGTCCTAGAAGGAAGTATGTATCTACTAATAGGAAAATACTGTATTTTCTCACATGCTACACCCCACCCAGTAATATATGCACCTCATTTTGGGAAGGCACAGAAAAGCTCTCCCCCTCACACCCAAGTCATGGCTGAATTTAGAGGGCGCAAGAGTCTGATCCCATAGCTGAATTCTGAATGACGCAGCTGAAGTAAAATTTAAATTTTAACCCTTTTCACAGCCACTGGTGAATTAGCAACAGCTGCTGACTCATCAGCCCAAAGCTCCTATAAATGTTGTGAATAGTTTATCACAACACCACTTCCTGGTGGGTGAACACCACTTCCTGTTCTTTCCTGTAGAAAAAACAAGTAGGTGCCTCCTGCTGCCATTCCACATGGCTTCCCAGGCAGTGTCATTTTAACTGTACTGTGATCCCAAAGGAACATTCAGGACACAAGTACAGAAGACCCAATGGTAGGAATATCACCATGAATTTGAAATTTACACTCTATGGCTGCACGAGCTCAGCCATGCAGTATGTTGAACCGCAGACATATCTCCAGTGCCACATACCACACATTCAGTTGTTCTCCACTGTTCCCCCTAGATATCCAGGAATCAAAAAAACCTGCACAAAAAGAAAAGTGGAGTGACGCATGTAGGAACAGTACATGCCACTTGAAACTGGAGTCTGGCTCACTGGAGCCACATTCCAGCTGCCAGCCAGGCTCCAGGCAGCAGTACTATCACGGCTGCAGCCCCAGGAGGCCCCCAGGTAAGGCTGCTGGAGCCAGCCCAGTGCTGGCCCCTGCCTCCCCTACTCCACCCAGAGTAACCTGCCATGTGCCAGAGGGCATGTGGCACAGGCATTTCCTGGGGACAACTAGCAGTAGCACAAAGTATCTGACTGCTAGTTGTCCCTGGGAAACCAAACATCCACAATCATGTGAATGCAGCCTGTAAGTTCATTTTCAAGGAACTATTGGTGTGTCAAAGGCTGGTAGGGGGAGAAGCATGGCTATCATTTTACAGCATCTCCATGCTTCCTCCTTTTATTCAATTTCTATGCTTCAGATAAACATGCTAGTTTTGAAGACCTGATACTTGGGGAGGGGGAGAGAAGGGGGCATCTGGTATGTCTGTAAATATGGTATTTTACACAGGTGTTCCCAGCTTATGGGTGGAACACTGCAGTTGTTCAATAACATACAGTAACACTACACCAGAACTTAAAAATGAAACAAAGCACTAGGTTAGAAATATATTAAACTGTCCTATTATTCTAGAGCTTGTCAAATATATTCTTGCCAATGTATGCATATTTTTTGCCTCAGTGCTATTGATACTGTTCTATATTGATCAAGAGGAATATCTCCTGCTTGCAAGGAAAGATTTGGCTTTTTGCAGACATTATTGCCAGTAAATGTTGCACTGTAGCAAAAACCTATCTAGAAATATTTGCCAGATGATATGCAAAATTAACCTTAGGACTGATCCTCATCTAGTACAAACTAGCATTGTCACAGTGAAGTCAATGGAGCCTTGCTAATATATCTAGTTTATTTGCACAGCACAGTACATGGGGAAATCAGGGAAATCTTTTTTTGTTATGTGCTATGTGCTATTTTGTGAAACTGGTAGATACTATCTAAAATGATTTTTTTGCATTTATTCAGGACTGACATTCACTTTCAATAAGGGTTTGATTTCTGATATGGGAACTTATTTTTTAAAAAGCAGAAGAGCTGGAAATCTCTTGATATTGATTTCTGCCTTCAAATAATTTTAGTGATGTTTCAAAAGTTGACTAATAGAACAGCTATCAATAATCTGTAACTAAGTTACAGTTTTGAAAGCTCCTACATTTTTAAGATGGTGCAGATCCAGAATCTGTATTGACATCCATGAAATGCCTAAAGAATATAATTACCTTTCATTGCCTCAACCACTTATTAATCTGCAGCATGTTATAAAGGAAAGTTGCAATAAATAAACAAGGTAGTTTCTTTTCACATTAGGTGTCATATTAGACCAAGGGTGGGCAAAATATGGCCCACAACAGCCCACCAATTTGTCATAGTTTCATAGTAGTTAGGGGTCAGAAGGGACCTAAACAGATCATCTAATCTGACCCCCCCGCCACTGATCGGAGCACACACTGGCATCACATGACCCCAGACAGGTGTTCATCCAACCTCTTTTTGAATTTATCCAAGGTGGGAGCAAGGACCACTTCTCTAGGAAGTTGGTTCCAGATCGTAGACACCCTTACAGTGAAATAGTGCCTCCTAATCTCTAACCTGAACCTATTCTCCAGCAGCTTCTATCCATCTTTCCTCATCATCCCAGGTGGTGCTGGGGGGGAATAGGACCCTGCCTATTTGCTGCTGATCTCCCCTAGCGAGTTCATAGGCAGCCACCAAATCCTCCCTCAGCCTCCATTTGCTGAGGCTGAACATGTTCAGGGCCCTCAGCCTCTCCTCATAAGGATTGCACTGTTGCCTTCTAACCAAGTGGGTGGCCCTCCTCTGAATCCTCTCAAGGCAGGCCACATCCTTCTTAAAATGCGGTGCCTAGAACTGGACACAGTACTCCAACTGAGGCCAGACCAATGTCACGTAGAGAGGAAGTATCACCTCTCTGTCTCAGCCTTGAGATGCATCTTTGGATGCACGACAAGGTGCGGTTGGCTTTGCTGGCTGCGGTCTGGCATTGGCAGTTCATGTTCATCTTGGAGTCAATAATGACTCTGAGATCCCTTTCTGCCTCTGTGCTCTCAAGGGGGGAGTTCCCCAGTTTGCATGTGTGCTGTGGATTCCTTCTCCCCAGGTGCAGCACCCTGCATTTATCTACATTGAACCCCATCCTATTAACATCTGCACATGTCAGTAGTCTGTCTAAATCTAATTGCAGCCTCTCTTTCCCTTCGAGCATGCCTACCTCTCCCCACATCTTGGTGTCATCAGCAAACTTAGACAATGTGTTTTCCACCCCTTGCCCAAGTTGCTGATGAAGATGTTGAATCGTATAGGTCCCAGGACCAAGCCCTGAGGGACCCCACTATTCACATCCTGCCTGATCAAGTATGACCTGTCCACCACCACTCTCTGGGTGCACCAATTTATGACCCATCCAACTGTGTAGGCATTAGTAGACAGTGCCACAGTCACTCAATTTATTAATGAGAATGGGGTGAGAGACAGTGTCAAAGGCCTTCTTAAAGTCCAGAAAAACTATGTCCACAGTGACACCATCATCCAGGGATTTAGTTACCTGTTCATAAAAGGCCATCAGGTTGGTCTGGCAGGACCTGCCTTTGATGAACCCATGTTGATTTCCTCTGGGCATGATCTCCCCAGCTGGCCCCTCACAGATGTGATCCTTGATAATGTTTTCAAGGATTTTCCTCAAGACAGATGTGACGCTTATGGACCTATAGTTTCCTGGGTCCTACTTTTTCCCTTTCTTACAAATGGGGATACATTAGCTAGTTTCCAATCTCCAGGCCCGTAGACCATGATCACTCATACAGCTGGGCCATGGGCACTGCAATGACCACTGCGAGCTCTCTCAACACCTGTGGGTGGAGGGCATCAAGGCTCACAGATTTAAAAACATCCAGCCCTTCCAGAAGATCCCCAACTACTTCTACACAGACCCGAGGCCTGGCAGTGCTATCCCCAAGATTGCCCCTACCTGTGGTGGGAGAGCTGTCCTGGTGCCTGTCCATTGATTGGATACAGCCTGACAATTGATTTGATCTGGCCCGTGGCTGCCCCTACAGCCTCATGTGGAGTGCTGAGCCCTACCTGGGACAGTCTGCACCATGCTCTAGCCTACTCCTGCCCCAACCTGCTGATTACATTGCTCCAGCCCCAGCCTTGGCCCTGACCAATGAGCACAGCTTTCTGGTAGGGCTTCCCCCACTGTTGCTGCAGCTTCCCAGGTACTGCTTGGCTCCCCCCGTTTTCAGTGGCTCCTCCTTTTCCTGTCCCTGCTGTGCCACTGTAGGCAGCAGGTGGTTTGAAGAAGCAGTGGCAGGCAGGGGGGAAGCTGCAGCTGGGAAGCTCCTATCCCAGCATTTATGTCTCCAGGTCCAGCTCTTGGCCATCTTTTAACCACTCTGCCCACCCAGTGCAATGAGTAGCCACTTGCAGATAGCTGAGTGGATGGAAGACAACCATGCTAGGAAGCTGTTCACACTGATTGGGACTGGGGTGGTGCTGTTGGCAGGTGTGGGAAGGTGCAGGTAGAAGCATAGCATAGGTACAGGTGGGAGCACAGCATAGGCTGCCGCCGACAAGAGTCGGTGGGGATTGGCCCCATGTGGAGCACATGGTTACCCATGTGCTCCACATGGAGCAAGGTTACCCATGGGCCAGATAGGGCAGACTGAACCTGCATCACACCACCCAGGAAGCCTCTGCTACACATGACTTCTACCCCCATACCCTCCCTCTTCCTACCTCTGGCTTGTTCCTTGGACCTAGTGTGTGGATTGCCTCCCATACACAGCTCCCATGCAATCACCTCTATATACACTCCTCAAAAAATATACATCAGGACAAAATGCTTCCTAAAATAGAGACAAAATATGTTATAGTAGATATTTGATTTTGAATATATTGGATTTTTTAATCTATAATGTGTTGAAATAGTATATTTTGAAAGAATTTATGTGCGTGACTCTTGACAGCTCACCAAAACTTTTTAAGTGGCCCGCCAGCTGAAATAATTGTCTACCCCTATGCTAGACTCTGCAGGGTAAATATGCTGTAATGAGCTCCATGTTGCTAAATCTGGACTGCTGCCAGTACACAAGCTAGCTAACTTAAAACTAGCTTGGGTATTACTGAATCAGAGATGCCTCGTGAAGCAGGCTTCATGAGCAGAAGTCCACTTCATGAGATGCATCTCAGGAGTGAAGTGAGCTCTGGTTCACAAAACTTATAGACTAACAGAATCAGAGATGCATATGGTGCATTTCTACCTTGCCTTCTGCTTGGTTTTAGATTAACACAGCTAGTTACCTTTCTTGGCTCTGATACCCCGGTAACTTTGTGATTGCTCAGTAGACATATTCATATATTAGTTCTTCAAGAAAACACCTGCAAAATAGTTTGTTTTTCTGCTGAACTTATTATGATTCCCTCATAGACCTATAGAGCTAGTGGTCATTCATAGCTGTTGTTACAAACCTTCCTGTAGGGACACCCAAAGCCCCAAGTTTCTCAGCACTGTACTGTCACTTCCTCTGAAGAACAAACTGAGATTACCCTGAAGAAGCTTCCTATCCCAGCAGTCCTCAGTTCCACTCCCCATACACTGGAGCCTGAAACTGCAGTGAAAGATTGTCAGATCCAGGGGACCCAATTTTTGGGTTGGGAACAGATTATAGGTCCCCTTTTCCATTGAAAGGGTAGTCTAGAAAATCACATGGCTTGAAATAATTATTTCCACCAGCAATCAGTAACAGACAGACAACAACATTATTTATTACACAAGAGAGAAGAGTTACGCAAACAAAAAGAGACCATTGGTTTGAAGAAAAGTAAACTAAGTACAGATAGTGACCCTCTCTCTACACCTACCCTTCCATGATAATCTTTCCCAGAATTCTTAGAGGTCAGCCCTCATGCTCACTCTAGCCAGTCCTAGTAAGAGGGATTAATGAACCCCCATAACCCTGATATTCAAAGACAAATATTTTAGCATGACCAGATGCTTAAAATCTTCAAAGCCCAGCTTTATTGTAATTATTCTAGTCATCCATGAGTCACTGTATTAAGACCTCTATCACATTACTGGGTGCAAATACTGGGGCCTCCCAGCCAGAGAAGCCCCCAAGTACAGACATAAAGATAGAAAAGATTCAAACAAACACTTACCACTTAGACAAGAATATCAGTGACTGCAAAATCTAAGATCAGGAGCTTGCCTAGAAACACCACAGGTCCCAGCAAGAAAGAGCTTTCCTTGAAGCTACTCCACCAAGCCAAATCAGAAACCACCTGTGACAGATCTAGGAGACAGCTGACCAACATAGGACAGGGCTAAGGAGCCATATAAATACAGGTCCTGAGCAAGCATATAGCAGGTTGGCCCTATAAGTTGTAAGAGGTAGGAGTTCCTGGCTAGGAAAATTGTAAGGGAGCATCTTGAGGACTGTTAAGTTGCTTAGGAAGTATTAGCAAGACTCTGAGAGCTTACAGAAGGATATAACTTAGAGTTGCAACTTATGTTGCAACCCAGGGGTGGTTGCCTTTAGTATTTGTTTGCCTACCCTGATGGGGGTTGAAAGTAGCATGCTGTTTTTCTTTAGCTGATATTTGTTGGCCCAGAAGGAAAGGTTTGTCTCAAGTAGTTGCTTACTGCATTTTGAGTTATAATGGTTGTTTGGGGGATGATTGAAGGGTTGTTTTTAGATGCCCCACTAGTGCCCTATGGGCATATGATTACCCCCAACAGGAATTGAGGCAGGCTTAAGGCAAAGTGAGTAAGTAGAGCCCAGAGCAGGACAGTGTTTGGGACCAGACGGGCATCATTGCCACTTGATTTCTGGGCAAAGGTGGGCTTAGGGCAAAACCAATATGCAGAAGCCAGGTCTGGTGCAGTAAGCCTAAAACATGGGGAAAGAAGGAGCTGAGGCTGAGCCCTGTCAAACAAATATGAGTAGCCTGAAACACCACATTAGCCTGTGAGCCAGTGAATGAATCCTAAAACAGCCTCTCTTCCTTCAAAGAGCTAGGACATCAAGGTGTGTCAGGAAAGCAAAGCGCTTTGAAGGCTCCATAGAAGAGCAGAACAGGTTAGAGCTGAGCAACTAGCAGGGTGTGTTGTAGTTTCCCCCTGGGGCAAGCGCTTTGTTACAGTCACCAGAAAACCATTTAAAAGTTTCTGGTTACCAGGAGCCCTTCCAGCTGACAGGCTTCTAATCCCAGATGCTTTTGCTATTGTAGAGTTGCTTTCTTCCATTATGGATGGACAATAGGCAGAGGTGCACATCCAACCAGTGGCCACTTCTGACTACTAATGTGAGTAGCAGTTGTCCTGGCTCTAAAACACTCTAGCAGGGGTTAATTAGCAGTTCCACCCATTTCCTGAGTTGCCTGGCTAAATGGTATCCAAATTATAAAGTTATGTATAGGTGTATTATGCATAACATAATCCATGCAGGTATAACAACAGCACAAATGAATATATAACTTGGACTTTTCAGTGAGACCACACATGCTCTCACTACAGTAAAACACAAGAAAACAATTATGAAATGCTGCACACTCCCAAAATACAATGGGAGCTCATAGCAGCTGTGTTAGTATGTTCTGCAGTAGATTTTTGAACTCTTGGTACTGGGTTTTCACTATGTTCCACAGTAACATTCATATGGAACTCAAAAGTAGCAGAAAAGACATAAATCTGATTGTCTTGTGTGGAAAGTTAGTCAGTTTCTGATTGTACTGAGTAGAAGGACCTGATTGAATATAGGATATATATAAAGCTATAGGAATCATGTACTGTCTTAACCAGGCATTGCCATTAAAAAGGCGAAATAAATTGCTTCAAGATCAGTTTACAATAGTCCTACAATAAGTAGGTTATACAATGATAGATCCTGAACTAGCGGCTATGACTCAGAAAAGAGACCTTGGAGTCATTTTAGACTCTAAAAACATCTGCTCAATGCACAAGTACCAAAAAATCCAAAACAATATTGAGCATCATTGGGTAGATGTGCTGTAGGGATGATACAGTGCACTGTAATTATGGCATGTCAGAGCAGACTCAATTAATAGAGTCTGCTGGAGCTTGGTAGTTCCCACATTCCAACCTCCATATCTCAAGTATTAGCATCTCTTCACTTCAAAATGGACAGGGGATACTTGAACTGACCCTGCTGCCATTTTGAAGTGCAAGTATGCTAATACATAAAACACTGTGGCACTTAATTAAAGCAGATCTCAGAACTGGTCTGATTAAAGCACCCCCAGAGTATGTGTAAAAGAGCCCATTAAGGATTGAAAACAAAACTTAGAACATCATCATGCCATTGTACAGTGTATTCACATCTTGAATGTGTGCAATTATGATCCCTGTATCTCAAAAAAGGATGTGGTAGAATTAGAAAAGATACAGAGAAAGGCAACCAAAATAATTGGGAGCCTGGAGCAGTTGCCATACCAGAAGAGACTAAAAAGACTAAGACTCTTCAGTTCGGAAAGGAGAAGGTGGGAAAAGATAAATTCATGAAGGGTGTGAATGAAGTGAATAAGGAACTGCTATGCATTGAGTCCCAGAGTACTAGAACTAGGGAACATATGCTGCACTTAGCAGAAGACAGGTTTAAAAATAACAGGAGAAAGGTTTGGGGGGTTTTGGTTTATTTTGTGTTTGTTTGTTTGGGAGGTTGTTTTTTAATGCAGCACATTGTTAACTTGCAGAACTCATTACTGCAGGAGGCTGTAGAAGCAGATAGTACATCCAGGTTAAAAAAGGGACTAGACAAATTCATGGATAGTAGATCTATTAACAGCTATAAAACAGAATGCTGGACTGTGTGAAGTACAAGTGTATATTGCTAACAGAGAGAGGCTGTGTGGACATGGACTGTTTTTACGTACCCCTGCCTTCTGAAGTGGTGTGGCATGGAGCGCTGTGGGGTATTCCAAAACAGGGACACTGTTTGAGACAGGATATTAGTCTGGAGTGACTATTGGCTTGATCCAGTATGGCACTTTTAAAGTTACTATGTAAGAAATTAGCAAAATATACTTTTGTTGTAGTTTAAACCCAATGTTACAATATAAAAGAAATGGCTCTGGGATGCAAGACAAATACATTTTGTTATTTGCCAGGCAGGAGAAGCTCTGAATAAATTCTGATCCATGCCTAAGCATTAAACACCCAGCAGTACTGTATAGAAATCTTCAGGTACTTAGTTTCAGTAGTGTGTCACACAATTAAATGACTATTTTGCATTATGAATGGCCTTTTTTCAATATGCAACTAAAAATATACTACCCTGGACTCAGGTCACAAATTAAGTTGCTATAAGTACACTAAATACTTAAATGAAATACTTAAAAATGGAAACAGAGAGCAATTCAGAAAGTGATGTTTGTGGTTCAAATAGGTGGCATGTCGTCTTCTTGACCCAGTAGAGAATCTGTACACTTTTACAGATTTTGCGAGCACTTGGCCACTGATATGTCTTTTTAGAGAGGCTTTGACATAAAGCAGGTCATTGTTATTTATAGTTAGAGAATCCTAAAGTAACAAGGCATGCAAGGTTCTTTGAGCAGATGTGCTATCTTTTATTAGACCAATTGAGTAGTTGAAAAAAAGGTCTTATCAAACTTTTGGGGCTCAGTCACCTTCTTCAGGCATAGAGAGTCTTTGCTGGTCTGAGACTCCAAGGAATGAAAGCAGCTTAAAGTGTGGCAGGATGTCAGTGAGAACATAGATATGTCAGTAAGAACATAAATATGTCAGTGAGAACATAAATATTATGTCAGTGAGAACATAAATAGGTAGAAATTAGAAAAACAAAAGGTATAGCAGGTAGGGGAGGAGGAAGAAAACGGGGGCGGGGGGAAGCCAAGGAGGGACATTACAGTGATAGAATACAATGTAGAAAAGAGGCTGTCTGTGAAAAAGGAAATAGTTCAAGATCAGAAAGACAGGAGTGAGAGAAGCTAAAAGTGTGATAGGATGTCAATGAAAATAAAAATAGGTAGAAATTAGAAAAACAAAAGGTAAGGCAGGAAAGGAGGGAGAAGAAAGTAGGGTGGGGAGCCAAAGGGAAACACTACAGGGGTAATAATACAGGTACAAGGTAATAATACAAGGTAAAAACAAGCTCAAAATGAAAAAAGGAAATAGTTAGAAATCAGGGAGAAAAAGGGCAGAAAAGTAGGGGTGGGGAAAAAGAAGAATGTAAAAGGTCAGGTCAGGCAGGTACCTGGTAAATAAGATGTCAGGCAGATTGTAATGTGTCATAAATCCAATGTCTATATGGAGTCCATGGTTTTTTGTATCCAGTACAATTATGAAGTGAAGTTCATAGGCTCATCTATGAAAGGTGTTTTGTAAGTTTCCTTTGAGGATTAGAACTGAGAGATAGGAAAGGGAGTGATTATCCTGTGAGAAGTGTGCCCCCACAGGTAGTTGGGTATTCTTGTCTTTGATAGATTTTCAGTGTGGTATGCATTCATTCTGGTATGCAGTTGTTGTTTGGTTTCTCTGTGTTATCCCTGATGTCTTGCTCAGATTTTATTTTAATATTAAAGTAAAGTAGGTATATTTAGCTACTGACTAGATTTTAAGTTGAATGAAGAACATTCTTATATACCGTGGCCACTTTACTGCAGAGTAAACTAATTAGCAGCAGAGTAAAGTCTCACTGTTTACACAAGCACTGGTATCAGGCTGCAGTAAATTAATTAACAACACTGTAAGGTAGTCCTCATCAGGGACTATTTTACAGTGGAGTTATTAACTGTTATTAAATGCATGTGTAGAGTCTGACCACTGGGTGTAAATGCCACCCAGTCAGCAGGAGGCTAGACTCCTGCTTCTTTCCTCACCACATGGCTTTGCCCTTTCAGCATCCTTGTGCCCTAGCCAGCCTATCTGCTACCCACTGCCAGAGTCTGGAGCAGAGCAGAGCAGGACTGGAGTTGCCTGGAGTAAACTGCTTCACCCCAGCTCAAATGGTTGCTCTCCTAGGTGCACATGTTGACACTGCACCTAGGAGTAGTATACTCTGGCTCAAACTGTTCTGGAGTTTATTGCTTTGAATTCATTGTACATGTAGATATGTTCTTTGTTCCTTAAGTTATGTTGTATTGATTTGAACGTGTTGAATTAAATTCTATTTAAGATGGGACAATTAGTGTGTTAAGGCAGGTGTTTACACAATATAGAGTTAATACCTAAGTTACATATTTTGAATGAATCAATACAAGTATGTTTTATAAACAAGGGGAAACATAGTGCCAAATAATCCTATAGTAATTCCCCAGAACAGTATCTGATGTCCATGCTTAGGTTGCTACATAGGATATTAGATATATGCAGCACACTTTCCTACATATTATGTCACTACTAAAAAATCATAAAGGTAGGTTTATTGTAAGAGTTTTGGCCCTAGATAGGATCTAATCTAGTAAAGATTTAAAATATCTTATTCCTAGATTAGAAAAGAAAATTCACCCACCATAGTCTAAACTAGCAACCCTGATCCTCCTCATTTGTAGCGTAAGGGCCCCTAACCAGTAAAACTGGGCTTTCAACTGCATAATTCTAGACCCAAAATTATGTAGATAAGCTTCTGTCATCCCCAGATACTTTCCCTCTAAGAGGAAATACAAATGGTTTTGGCATATGGAGGGTCTGTACTGGCCTGCTGCCAACAAAAGTCTAACATTGTACCCATGGCTTTCTTTCCAGGGTCTGCTGTTAGGAAGAAACCTATCATTGCAATATTCTTCGATAAAGGCCCCAGAACAACAATTAGTACATCTCTAACTTCAATTAAATAAATCATTCCATTTGGGCTAGGCACATGCCTAATTAAGTACTTGCTTACTTAATGGATGAGGGTCTAGATACATAATTTAATATCTCTAACTGATAACATAGTAGAGACTGTTTGCTGCAAATGTGTGTAGATACAAGAGTGGTGAAGTCTTTCGCTAGTCAAAGGTATCATTCAAACTAACCCAGGTGTATTCGTTTTTAATATTGAACATAAACAGTTGATGTATTTGGTTTTTAAGGCTAAACAGGATTCTTCTGGCTTCTATTTAGTCTGACTCAGGAAATAGCATGGCATTTTTCTAATTTGGCTGTATATTCCATCTTGTTATCTTGCTAGCTGGACTGGCAGCTTTTTCTTCAATTGGAAAATTACAGCACAAGTTTTAGTTCTGGTGAGATGCTAGTCAGATACTATATGATACTTTTAAAAAGTTTGAATCATTTTTGCTTGACTGCATGTCCACCGTCATGACAGCATTTCTGATACTATTTACAGATATTACTTCTTTATGTATACATGGCTCTGCTTGTGACAGTGAAATATTTCTTAGACCTGGTTAGTTTCATGGTGATCAAATACCTATTATACAGTGAAGTACATCTGCTTTAAAAATCTCTGCCACTGCACAATGGATAAGTTCTTACTTATAAACCCCAACCATATGTTTACCTGCCAAATTAGTAGTCAAATGCTTCTTTCCTTTGCTGACAGTTAGTATCTGATCCAAATGATCTTTACCTTAAATTGTCATGTTGTGTCACATTTATCACATAGTACCTGGTACAGCCTTCTACTTTGTGCAGCATTTGGCTTGGAACTGCAAAAGAGTAACTTGATGATAATGTGGCATCAGGTGTCATTTTTATTTTCTTCCTCAGATTTTATTTCAGCAGAGAAATGACAGACCTGGGCAGCAGATCTAAAGCACTGTGCTTCCATGTGAGTTGTCCACTACAAATTAATGTTCTAATGTGTTGCTGCAAAGATTATTATCATAGATTTTTTAATGAGAATGTAGCCCCCGCTTTTTAAAATCCCTTCCCAGCTTCACCTTTATTTCATACAGTATAAAAGGTTCTTGTCTCTTTTTTTCCCTTTTGGCCTAGCTGCATCAGCACTCACAGAGTTTAAACATGCCAACTCTAACTTCTGATCAGCTTCATGAACTGGTTAAGTTCTTTCTTAAAACTCACTTTGCTGTGATGTCTACAATATAAATGATTTGATTGCTGGTGTGTAGATCCCAATTCTGAGTCTGTTACCTAATTATCATAGAAAATCCAAGGGTGGAGATTCCACCAGCTCTGTAACACATTCCAGTGCCTTACTACCCTGCTAGTGAGAAGAATATTAGGAAAAGCTAACCTAAACCTGCCTTGCTACAACTGAGACCATTGCTTCTTGTTCTGTCATCTGCCACTGTTACCACAAACCTCAATGTCCCTGGAATTGGTTGTGTCACTTACATTAAGTTGAAATTTGCATGCTCAATAGTATTCAGGAACAGTAGGCTTGAGAAGGTATGGTGTTTTGAACTATTGTCCTACTTAAGAGTTGCAAGGAGATGGCGCACAAGTGACAAACAAGTTTTGACACCAAAAGTGTGGGATACAGGAGATACAGGTTATGAGGAGATTAACATTGTGATTGGTTGAAGATCGAGAATGTGACAAGTAAGTATCTGAAAGTGAGGAGTGACAGGCCCATCTTTGGTTTCATTGGTTGAAGTTTGATTGGCATGAGCCCTGCGAGTGTAATTGATACAGAAAATTGGTATGATTAGTAGGCTATAAAAGAGCCTGACCCCAAAATCTGGTGTGTGAGTGGGACTTAGGTGTGCAATGAGTAGGATTTGATCAGTGTGTGAGTAAGACTGGGTTCTTTAGGATGTGTGTGTGGGTAATTGTTACATAAGATGGATGTGTTGGTGTGACCCATGGGTCTGCATGATAGTTGCTGTTCGTTGAAGGTGATTTTTCTGGGTGTGAGCTCCACATGCCACAAACCACACATGCCTTACATTTCTGATGTAAAAAAAAAAGCCAAAAAATATGGGGTGACACACATGGCTACTTCATTTATCACCAAAAACTTCCAGCCAGGCTCTGTGCACCCAGATTGCCTCTGGTACAGCCCCAGAACCCCAGATCAGGCTGCTGGAGGCAGTCCAGGTGTCCAGCCTCCCGCATCTCATCGGGGCAATTTGTTGTGCATGTGTGCAGAGGCATGCCTGGAGACAACTAGCAATGGCACCCTTTGAGGGTGGGGGAGAAAAGGGAAGAAGCAAAAGAGCCTCTGTAGCAGCTGGTGGCTAGCCATGATGCTACCACGAATGCAGCAACAAACACTGTCCTGTGTCAGTGCTGCCCAAGGTGCAAAGCTGCCTTGTCATTCCTCTGGTTTTAGGATAAAGATATTTAGAAAATATATTCCTTAGTATTTAGCCATCACCAAAAATAAAACAGCTGTATACAGAATCCTACAAACTTTGTCATCTCCCAAAAATAGTAATTTGATTCTTTGAAATACTGCATGTTTTATTTTATTTTGTTTTTAATATTCTTTTAATCATCTCCTACAAAGCAAAGCAGGCTCAGGGAATTCTGCACAATATAAACAGAAACTACCTTATTTTTATAGTGCTTCACTGAATTAAATTATGATGGCATAGAAGTTATTTACAATAAATGGCTTATGGGTATTTTGTAACCTGGCTTCATAGGAACCCTTTCTTTCATGGGCAAATGATGACTGCATAGTCATCGCCTATGCAGAGAGCACATCTGTTTTCTGTTTTAAGTCACACGTTCACATCTGGAAACTGTTGAATAACTGGGAGAACAATACAAAAAAAAGTACAATTGCTAGAGATCATAGGCTACTGATTCACGAAGTCAGTTGTTCTATGGCAAGCCAAGATTCTAATAATATACTTAAGATTTCAGTTAAATATACTTGTCTAAATTGTTCAACGGGGAAGGTGACATTTATGAATGGTATAATAAAATTCTGATTTGATAATTATGTCAGCTTTTCAGAGACATGGTATAGTCAAAAGGAAAAGAGCTTTCAAAAGAAGGATAAAAATATTCATAACCAATTTTTTAAAGCAAGAACAACCAGAAATTCTAATGCTCAAGATCACGAAAGAAAGAAAATAAGTTTTTAATGCCAGGATGAAGTTCTGACTATCAGCTTCTATTGCAGATAATCCTATTTACATCAGTGGGTCCAGAATTTTATCCTAACATTTAGTTGATGAGTGATCAGGTAGAGTATTTTTGCTAGCTACAGAGTTGCAAATCTTATTTTTCTCTTCTGTAAGTCAATATAGTTGCTTGTTTACAACTAGTAACATGAATCACATATCATTTTTTGGCTGACTGAACATGCCACAAGTTCAGTAACGTGAGCCAAATGATGAGCAAAATTGTTGTGTCAAGTTTCCTCTAAATGAAGGACTCAGATATTATGTGTGCTGGTTCTCTCTCTCTGGCACACACAGACAAACATTTTCACTGTCAGTTCCTAGGATATCCAGGATTTCAGGAACAAAGTTTTGACAGTTGAAAACTATAGCTGTACTTCTTAGCTACAAATAGTCAAACAAATTTGGTGGCTAACACCTTCTTATGACCTGGACCACTTCCTTTGTTGTTCATCAAACCATTTTGCAGGTGTTCCTACTCATACAAAATGCTTGACTTTTTATTATATATGTTGCTAGTCTACTATGGCCTAAAATGCTTGAAGTATATCTATGGAAAGAAGTCCATAACTAAGTAGTTGAAGTCTGTAAAAATATATCATAAAATAAAGTCTTACTACTGATTTCATGCAGCCCAGTTTCCAGTGTAATGTCTCAACCACATAAAAACAAGCACATAACTAGATATTTCACAGAACAGTTGTTTTAAATCTAAAAGCCAATTTATTTTGAACAATATAAAATCAAGTTGATAATTTATTCTGAAAATATTTATACATTAACAGAATTAAGAGTTAGTTTTTTGCTTCCATGCTTCACAACATGATTAGTCAGTTTTCTCCACATCAGTAATAAAAAAAATTGTTTGTGTTACTGATATGTAAGTGTAGTTCAAAGCTGCATCACCAAAACCTGCAGTAAGAATTTGATTTATTTTTCTTCTGTAAAGCTGACTTTCCACTTACAAATGTTTATCTGTACATTGTTTGTTATCCAAGAAATTTTTAAGCAGCAAATAAAAATTTTCATAGTTCAGGCATCATACACACAGACAAATGTGTACTCCATTAGGGAGTGTGGAAAGAAAAAGTGTATAAGCTTTAAGTGACATGTTCAATGACTACTGCAAAAAGCCCCTATATAAGACTCAGCTTCTCCTTAAAATGATGCTAGTGTGCATAGTTAGTGGATGGAGTATAGATGATCTCTCTGTTTCAGGGTTTTGACCCAAGGTGCTACTGTTAACTAAAAAAAATCTTCTAATTTGTTAGAAGTCTGTTGAAACTTAGTCTCTCACAACGTGTAGCTTTTTGTATCTCAGATAGTTAGACATTCCCTTGTGCCTCCTAGCCCTCTCCAATACAATCTTCTCTGGCTTGTATAGACCCAATAGACACAAATATCTGGTCTGTAGTACTTGGACTAAGACTGCATATTTCCCGGTTTTTAGCCATTTGGAAATTCATTGTTTGGGTAGAAAATCCTTCCACACAGATGTCTTCTAGATATATTTTGGCTCAATATAGATTCTTCCACCAGAATACAGATTCCCCTCCAAAGCTACTTTCCCTGATGTATACTACCGCATCAAGACTGCATCCAGGAGATGATTCCAGAGAATACTCATTTTTGATAAGAAGCCCATTAACATGGGTCTCAACTAAAATTTCTTTGTTTGCATTAAGTTCATTTCTCAGTCACATACATAAAAAAATGAATCCTTGCACTGATACAAGGACTGGCAGCTGGTTCATTCCCTACTGCAGGCTGAATTTGTCGAAAGTTTTTTTTCCCTGTAAAAGTATGAAGCATTGACAAATGGTTGAGTTATAGAACTGCCTCTTCTCATCTGTTACCTGATTTTGCCTAGTGTCTGCACCTGGCACGATATACAGCCAGTTTTGTGCCTGACATAGAATCCTTCTATGCCAGCAGTGCTCACTGAGACTTATGGCTTTGGCGATATAGCCAGCCAATTGTGAGACAGGCTCAGCCTGTATCCAGCAAAAGGAAGGCCCGTACCACTGCTGATTATTTTCCAGTCATTAAAAATATGAGTTGTGTGCTTACTTGTCAGTTTCACTCCTGTTCTGACAGAGGAAGAGGAAGAAGTTCTTAGGTTAGGAGGAAATGTGAGCCCTTTACAGCTTGAACTTGAGAGTAATGAAACATCTCCATTGCTGATCTATAATGTGATATGAAAAAGTAGTTCAAAGTACTTTGTCAGGCTTAGAGGTTGCTATCCAAGAAGCCAGTGTGGGGATCTCAGTAGACTAACTACAAAGCAATTGCCCATCAGACCCAGGCATACACAGAGTAGTTTTGAAATTTTTGAAGAATGTTGGGAGTTCAGCTGTTTTTTTAAGGTCTTCAGTAGCTTTTCTTCCTCTACTGCTAGACTAGCTCTGGTCAGGAAAAGTGAAAGTTTCAACAACAAAGAAAGAGCATTTAACATTCTTGCCAGGCAGCGAGCAATTTTCTACTACTTCAATTGCTTCATTTTCACTTTATTTTTTAAAAAAGTCTCCTGCAGATAAAGAAAGAAGCTGTAACACTACAACTTCCACATTGGCATATGGATATTCTCACCACGGTGTTGCCTGATGAGCCAGGAAGACCACAGGGGAAGGAAAAAACACCAGAGAGCCTGTAGCACTTGTTATGAAGTGTTTATCTGTGATTAGTTTACTACAGCTAAAAAAATTTAGGTCCATTTCCCCATGAGTTTTCTTTTCTCTCCAGGAAGTCAAAGCCTTTCAGAGAGGCAGGTCTCAGCTCATTCTCAATTCTACCAGAACTGAGTACCTGTCTCCTTTTGTCCTTGACCTTCTTTCCTTAAATGTTACCTCTCAGTCCATCACCTTGAAATGAGCTGATCAAATTTATATAAATTCTGGACCATTCCTAGTCCAAGCAACAGGCTTAATGGATAATTAGAGATGGCTGTTTAGGTTCGGTCCCCATGTAAAAGTTAACTCTGTCACAGGTGTAAGACGCCCCAGTAGCAGTAAGGACTCATTCAAATGTCTGCCCTATTAACTTGCAGTGCTACAGGTGTGTAGATATGTGTACATGAGATAGGTAAGCACCTAAATCACTTTCAAAATGAAACCTGCGCTTTTTGCTTTTTTAAAGATATTTGCTCCTGTTCTGACTTGCTCTAAAACTAACAATCCATGATTGTATATTCCTGCAGAATATATTTAATGGTAATCATTTCTAACAAAAAAAAATGTTTAAAACAATAAATGTGAAATATTCTAAAAATAGTGTACCTGTAGCTGTCAAAAAGGTGCTTCAATGTACAAATAAATGCTCTTTTCAAATGCTTTAATACCCTTTAAAACAGAGAAGTTGAACAAGCATAATTTTAAAACAAATGATAGTAAAAATGTCTATTTTAAGTTTGTAAAAGCGTGTTAAATTAGTAGTAGCATAAGGATCCAAAGTAGCTCAGCTAATAGTCTTCTCTCCTGAGCCTTGTAGTCAAATTAGCGCTTTCATTAAATTCAACTCCACTAGGGTTACTCCAAACAAAATGCATTTGAGTTTCCTATTTCTTATTCACCAGTATTCTTTTAAAGGATTTTCTCATGCTGTTTCCATGTTTTAAAACCCTAATCAAGTCTTTCTCTAGTACAAGTTCCTTACTAAAAATTGCAGAAACTGGATAATAATGTTTTCAGTCAAAGAAAGGGAACATAAAGATGAAAATGAAAACATCCAACAAATCACTTCATTCATGCTATGCAACGTAATATTGTATAATAAACTAGGAGTTATTTTGCCTTCCATGGAAGATCACTTTTAAATAAAAATGTTAGTTGTAATCCTAGGTTTTGGGATTTGGTTTTTTGTTGTTGTTTTACTAGACATTGGTATTAACATATTCAATCATCTTTGTTAAAGAATGTAGGCAGATGGCTAGCACATCTGACTGAATATCTAGGAAATTACCACTGTCACTATCACTGTAGAATGTAAGCCTCTTAAAAACAATATAAATTTGTCTTCAAAACAACCCTGTGAGATACAGAGGTATTAGTATTCTCAATTTACAGAAATAAGAAATACAGTATATGGGTGCTTGAGTGACTTGCTACATCATAAAAGAAATCTGCAGAAAAATCAGGATTGCACCCAGATACTGCATGTCACTTTCAGTTAGATTCTTGGGGTCAGATTCTTAAAGGTATTTAGGTGCCTAAAAATGCAGATGGCAATTAAAGAGTAAAATAGATTAAAGGTATGGGTACAGATACTAAGATTCAAGATTTACCTCTCCCAGGAAAAAAACCCCTAACTATTATGCTTCAAGGCCCTACCCCTGATCATTTGTCCTCTTTTGGACTCCACAGCTTTGCATTGTTGGCTTTAAAGTTGCCCAGATACTTCAATAAGAGGAGTAGAGGTTTCCCTTTCCCACTCAGAATAGATGTGAGTTTGAATGCTCTTCAGGTTGATGAGATCCAAACAGTGGGGACCAAGCCTTTTGGTAGGCTGCTGCAAATTAGCTCTGTATGCCACTCTGATCCCCTGCCCCTTCCCCTGTCCAATCTGCTGCTCTGCTTTCTGCTCCCTTCCCTACCTGCCACTGTGCCTCCTGTTCCCTCCCCAATTTGCCTCATACCACTACACAGAAGTTGCTTGTGCCACCTGTAGTATAGATGCCACAGTTTGGACACCCGTGACCTAGAACACAGGTTTTCTATTTCCTCTACTAAGTATTACTTACATAAAAAGTGGGCACTACCACCTCCTGTCAGTGAATACCTATTCTCAGAAAAGGAACTAAGCATTTTAAATTCTGAACCAAAGAAGGTGCCTTACTCAGGAGGTGTTGTTGCTCCAGAGAGGGGCACAGAGTGTCTAGTTACTTATTGGTTACATACAAATTTACTTAATTCTCCACATTCTCTGTAGAGAGGCTACTTGCCTAAATCTGTTTGTCTGGATTATATTTCAGAGAATTTTCTTATAGTCTCTAAAAATAATAATCCAGTAAATCATAGCAGTAGACTGTTTCCTGAGGGTGGAGCAATCTGCTTTCACTGAAGAAACCGTCTAGATGACTAACACTGGATTGGTCTTCTGAAGCCTGGCAACTAGTTTTCAGGTGTTTCAATGTGTAAAGAGCAAACTGGATTAGGTCTTTACTGTAATTTTTTAAAGTGCCTAGATACCTAAATCTTATTGGTTTCACACTTGCTTTAATCGCAAGACCACCCATCCTCTTTAGGAGAACCAATGTATTTAAACTGTGCTTTTTATCTTTCCAGGGACTGTACTATGACCTTTGGCTTTCCATTTTCTCAGCAGTGCACCTTGCTGTCAATTAATTATTTCTACAGCAATTTCATATTCCAGTTTCAGCAATTCCCTGGCATAATGCAAGAAACACCTATGGTGACTTGCTGATGCAGCTTTAGTAATGTACTAGCTCAACAAATGCTGAGTTAGAGTCCCTTTTCCTCAAATAGGGCATTTACATGTTACAAACTCAGCTATAACTGAAACATATATGGAGCTGTAACTTCCACTGTCAGGAATCAATCTAGTGTTATGATTTACAGTTACTGAGTTATTATTTTTAGAGTTTCAATGTGAACGCTGCAGGCATGTCCAATATTAATTAGTTCATGTCACATTTCTTTTTAATTGTTTTCTTTGTATTGAGACTCTTGTGGTGGACTATCTATATTCAAAACAAGTACTACTAAAGAAATGTATTTCTAAGGTTATTTTATAAATAATTTTTAGGCTTTTTTTAGGCAATTGACACAATCTAGCCCATTACCATTACATGATCATCAGAATCCTGATGTACAGATTTGAATGTCCTTTTTGATCTCAACTTATGACTTAGTTTCTTTCCCTGACAAAGTTTAAAACAAGATCCACATTCTTTATCTAAAGTAAAAAATTTACACAGCTTTTGTGACCTCTGCAAAGTAGACAGTGAGACTACTGATCAACAAAATTTCAATATCTACTTCTTTCAAAGTCACTAAATCTATGGTTCATTATGGGTGTGTGAAGCTTTGGTCACTGATTCAATCTGGAGAAGATTCAGTCCGATTCGGAAGCCGAATCACTGATTCCAAATTGAATCAGGAGAAAAGAAAAAACCTCCAAATAGATTCAGAAAAGATTCAGGAAAGATTAAGAAAAGATTCAGAGATTTGGAAGGTGGTCTTTCAGGGGAACAGGAAGTGAGAAGAGGGAGAGGGAATGGGGTGGGGAAGACTGACATCTCTATCTGGCCAGTGACTGTGATTTTTCCCGGAGTTCTTTTCCAATCACAGTGCTCTGGGGGACGGACATAGAAACAACATATAAGACTCTGTCTGCAGGCTTTCTGTGCCTTTTGTGAGTTGTTTCTGCCTGAGCAACAGCGTCTGAAAGTTATTGGACTGGCTTAGCTTCCTACGTGGTCTGTTTCCAGCTAGTTTTTGTTCTTGGAACAGGTTGGATGCAGCTTACTAACTAGAATCCCTCTACTTATCCCTATCCGATCTATTTATTTCAATTTATATTTGTTCTTGTTTTGTTTTTTCTCCCACACTTTTTAAAAAGTGTTTTCCCTGTATTTTGCCATGTTTTCCCATGCTTTGCCTGGCAGTGTGATCCATCACTGTGTAGAAAAACACATAAATTACACACACACACATCATAGAAGAAGTAGTATTATTAAACACAACACACACAATCATAGAAGAAGAGAAATTATATATAGTTATAGTTACACACACATACACTGACTAAACACAACACAGAATTCAGACAGTCATACATCAGAGAAGAAGAGATATTAGTGTAATTACACAAACAACAGTAAAAACACAGAAGAAGTAGTCGGACACAGTCATATATCAGAGAAGAAGAAAAGATATATTATTAGTTAGTTACACACACAGATACATTTTCCAGTACAGGAAAGATTAATATGAAGCGTGCTGGAAAGGTAGGTGCCAGATCTTCTGGCAGGGAATGGAGAGGGGCTAGATGGGGTAGGGGGAGAGCTAGAGCTGCAACTTTACCCCCCCCCACACACACACAAGATAGACAGATCCTCTTTCCTAACAGCCATGAATCTTCTGCTTCCAGTGGGAGGAAGGAGGTGGGAGGAGTACCTGTCCCTGCACCACCTCCCCTAACACCATAAATAGCCACCAGCAGCAGAATGACAATCTTCTCTACACAAATTTCATCTCCCAGAGTGAGCCTCCCAGTGCCAGAGGAGGAGCTGGATCTGGAACCAGGGGACCTGTGTACCCTAGCTAAAGAAATTATGGGGACCAAGGGAGAATCTGAGTTAGTGCTCCACACCCCTCAAAGTTTCCCTAGAGCCATGTCTCCTTCTCAGGAAGGCACCTCAGAGGAAGTTATGGGGGCAGGTGGCTCAGCTTCCCCTGTCATTTTGCCTCTGTCTGCTGAAGAGGGGTATAAGGCAGGATCCCTACCCTAAACTCAGAAGCCAGGGGGTGGGGGAGTAGAGCAGTGTGGGGTCATTTTGTGGTGACAGATGATCCCAAGTATGCTATTTGCCAGTACTACCAAAGGCAGATTAGCCGGAGCAAGGAGTTGAAATGCTTCACTACCATGGTGATGCTGCCGCATCTCAGGAGGCAGCACCCCCTTGACATTGTTCCTCCTCATCCTGCCACCAGTGTGAGCATGCCCAAAGGGAAGTCTCCCTCTCACTCCAAAGTCCCCATCCCTATGAAGCAGAGGCAGACCACCCTGCAGCTTTGGGAGAAAGCTGCATACAAAGGGGGGCACATTAAAAAGGCAAGCAAGGTCACCCAGAGCACTGGGGAGATGCTTGCTCTAGATGGCCAGCCCTTGTCCTTAGTTGAGCGGCCAGGGTTCAGGCAGCTCATGGCACTCTTGGTCCGATCTTACCAAGTACCTGCATGCACCATCTTTAGCAGGATGGTGCCCTCCCTGTATGAGGCATGCAGGGAGTACTTGAGGGAGGAGCTGTGCAAGGCAGGGCCACAGGTAGCTTTGCACTTCACTTCTGACATCTGGAGCACCCAGGGTTGGGTGCTCACACCTGCTTCTCCATTAGAGGGCACTGGTGTGATCAGTCAGGCCATCAGTGGATTCTCCTTCCAGCAGAGGTGCTGGATGAGTCCTACATGGCAAGGGAGATCCTGGTGGCCATGAACTGCATGGTGCAGGGGAGGCTCATTGGGCAGGGCAAGCTCACCCATGGGTTCATGGTCACCGAAAATAGGGCCAATACGGTCACATTTTTCAGTGATGCCAAATCTGTTGGCATCCATTGTGTGGCACACCAGCTGCACCTCATAGTCAGGGACGCCTTGGAGGGGGACAGGGCTGCCAATGATGGCACCATCATTACCACCCAACTGATTTCAAAGTGCAGGAAGGTGGAGGGCTACTCAACTTAAACATCAAGTGGGGCAAGATGCTGTGGGAGAAACAGGCAGAGCTGAGTATCCCACAGCACAAAATTGTGCAGGATATGGAGACTCGGTGAAACTCCACATACCTGATGCTAGAAAGGCTGGTGGATCAATGGGAGGCCATCCATGAGATGGCCTTGCTTAGGGAGACTGGGATCAGGAGCCCCCTTAACAAAGCAAATTTGGGGCTTCAGTGGCTACCTATCTTGCCTAGAACATGGAGCCACTGGACTGCAACCCTTTGACCTACTGGCCAATCTGCAACCAGATGTGGTAGGATCTGGCTACAGTTGCCTGGGAATACCTGTCCTATCCACCGACCAGTGAATGAGAGGGTGTTCAACATTGCTGGGTATGTTGTGACACCCCACCACACCTCCTTAGATTCTGGTTTGGTGGAGCAGCTGGTGCTCCTGAAAGTGAACCTCCCACTGCTGGGGTTCCTAAAGCTCCACCTGCAGATGGAATGATCATTGCAGGCCAGCCTCTGGCATCTTTACTATTCCTTCTATCCAGGAACAGCACACACATACACACACCCACCAACTGCAGGTGCTTCCTCAGCCCAATTAAGGATTTTTCAAACCAAAAGCTTGCTAAGATATATTTCTCTAATTATTTATTTGGTTTACTAAAAGATACCAGATTGATCCAAATAACCTTGTCTTCCAGTGCCATGTCCTTAGAGCAACACTTGTAGCACCTGTCCCCAGTCAGCTGACCAGAAGGAGGCAGGGCCCTGGGTACATCTAATTCCCAGGGCTGGGGTTGGCAAGGAGAGTTATCTAGCAGCTGATGGAGAAGAAGCTCCTGCAGCAAAGGAAAGAAAGGTTCTGTGACAGTTTGGCTTCCTGAGATGCTACTAGTGCTACTGTGCAAGAATGCACTGCTTACCTGTTGTTATTTAAAGTGGTGGACCAGGATGAGGCTGCAGGGAAGGAGGAGAGCTCACTAGGGCACACTACCCTGTCCTGTAGAGACCCAGCAGCAGAGAGGGTGTGCCTTAATACACACACAAAGTCATACATGTCACAAGTTTTGATTGTCAGTAGCCTGAGGTGCAGTTTCCCAGAAACCCCTGCACCTATCTCATTGAAACTTGGCAGTCTTCTTGGCCTCAGCAGGGGCTAGCATGCCTGAAGTTTTCACCCTGCTGTGACTTAACACACACACGTGACATAAATTCTGCTTGTCAGCAGCTTGAGGTACAGTTTCCCAGAAACCCCGGCACCTATCTCTTTGAAACTTTGCAAGCCTCATGTTACCATTTCTGCTGTTTATATCCAGCTCTGCCTTAACACACAGGATACAAGTTTAGTTTTCAACATTTTGAGGTGCAGTTTCCCAGACCTCTGCACCTATCTCCTTGAAGCCTGGGAGGTTTCATGACCTCATAAGGGGCTACCATCCCTGCAATTTGTAACCAAATTAGCCAAAAAATGACAAAGTTATAGATATCTCAGTGATTCCCCATTACAATCTATGGCCAAATCTCTGAATCTCTCTCTGAAACAGCGCTGAATCTTCTGAAGCCAGTTCGGCTGAATTGATTTGGGACAGTGATCCAAATCTCCTCATCAAATCACTGTCCTCCAAATCAGCAGATCTGAATGCTAATTGAATACTTCCCTATTCACACAGGCCTACTGTTCATACCAAACTTTATTCCAGATCTTCATCTTATACAGAGTATGTTTCTTGTTTACTATGTCAGATTTAGCCACAAAAATGAAATGGTATTCTTTTATCAAAAGTGCAAGCATGTGTTTGGGTCCTTACTTAACATCTTTTTTTGTCTGTGATGGAGTAGGATGCTATTGCCTAAAATAATGACCAAAATGTAGACACAACTCATAAAAGTATTTAATGAGTACTTCAGCCTTAGACACAGTGTGAATACAGGATGACATAAACAGATTTAAATGTTAATGGTAGCTTATCTGTCCATGGAAAAGATGAAACTGATAACACCCACTAGTTCAGAACAAGTGCATGTTAGAAGTTTTTAACAGTAAGAAAAAGAGCCCCATACAACTGGCTGGTCTATACAACTTACATTTTCACAAAAAAGGCTTTTATATTTTTATTTATTTACAATATGGGAAACAATCTTAGTACAGTTTTTTATGTGCATTTAATAGAATGTTTGTTGTATTACATCTACTTAAGCTATATTACATCTACTTAAAGTAGAACATGAGCCAAAACTAGAATAATGGACATCCTTAAAGAAAGATGACATTGAATACAACAGAAAACTAAATACCTCTAAGATGGAAGAATAAAATTATTTTGGCTGGCATAACCAAAACATTTAAAAGTACTAACCCATATTTAAAACACAAAGTATACTTATGTGGAAATGGAAGTTTTCTTTGTGAAGGACCAGTGGGAATATAATTCACACTTATGTTTTCCGGATATTGAAACTGGTGCTGTTTGAATGGTCTTCATAAACTTTAGATTATAAAACCACATTTTCAGCTCATAAACCTTTCTGAAATTTCAACTTTATGATAAGTTTTCCATGATTAATCTTCACTTGTAGGAAATCTTTTGTTGGAAATGGCAAAAAAGGCATATTGTCCAGAACACTGGCCTATTACTGTACTTGCTGTTCTCAGATTATAACAATATATTTGGGACTCAATGTAATAAAAAGATTGTGTCTGAAAACCTCTTACTCTGCAATCCTCTGAGAATCCAGAGGAAACAATCTTGCCTTGCTTTACCTCTTTGTTTCAGTTAGAACCCAGAAAGACCCACAAAGATATAAATGTGAAACCCATTACCCATATAATCTCAATGGCTGCATTCAGACAAGCATGGCCATGTGGTATGTGGCGCCGCAAACACATCTGCAGTGCCATGCACCACATATTTAGATGTTCTCCATGCTGCAAGTGAGTGCTGCCCATACATGCACAGCTCTATTTTTTTTTCAAAAAGTTTTTTTTTTTTTTTTACCAGGATATCCAGGGGTCAAAAAAAACCACAGAAAAGAAAAGTGGAGCAGCACATGCATGGGCAGCATGCACCACTCAAAAGCGGAGCTGGACCACCCAGAGTCATGCTATGGTTTGCTGACCAGGCTCCACACCAGAGAAGCACTGCTGCTGTAGTCCTGGCAGGGCCCAGTGCTGGCTCCAGCCTCCCGTACCCCACTGGGGTAACTTGCCATGGGTCAAAGCAAACGTGGTCTGGGTGCTCCCAGGTACAAGGTGAGCCACCACTACTTGTCCTAGGGGAACCAAATGTCCATGCTCATCTGAGTGGTCAATAAGTGTCAAAGTCATAATTTTTTTTTTCATTTTCTACTTCTTTAAATATTTTAGTTTATACTGAAAAAAATCTGATGCTTTCTTTACCTAAGCAATATAAACTTACTTAAAATATTAGATCACTCTATTAGGCTGGGGGAGATGGTGAAAAAGAGGGGAGGAGGGAGAAAGAGAATCTGAGGAGACAACAACAGTGTTTGAGGACTGAATGAGGTGTCTCAATTTCATAGAATCATAGAAAAGGAGGTCTGGGGGAGACCTCAGAAAATCACCTAGTCACACCCCCTGGTCAAGGTGGTCAAGGCAGGATCATCATTATCTAACCAATCCCATACATGTGTTTGTCTAATCTACTCTTAACTTTGGAAACAACTCTCACACACAACTGCTTAGTATTATGCTCAAAACATCAAAAGCATGCTTCAGCTTGTCAGAGGTAAAGCAGGAGGTAAGGACACTGTCAGAGCCATGTTGCAAGTTACACTTAAAACATGTTGACTGCATTTAACATAAAAGGGTCTGCATATTTAACCAGTAAAACACATGTAAAGTGTAATCATATTGGAGCAAAGTTACAAATTTTGCAGGAAGAGTATCTCCAGCTCTTATTAAGTAATATGTATTCAGCTATTTTTGGACTGCTCCATAGAGATAATATGAGTTCAAGACTCCAGTGCAATGTGGGAGTTAGGACTGACAATCACCAAGCTGTGCATGTTGGAGAGTATAGTAAAAATCACTGTGCAACCACTCAGAATACATTCTAAAGTTAATGCAGCATAGATTTAACATTGTGTCCCATGCATCAAGGCCATCAATGTCCAGCCACTACAAGAACAGGAAATATATTAAAACATATTTAAGGAAGAGAATATGATTAAATTATACTCTAAGGGTCTGATTCACCAACATTTTCACTTATTTCAGCTGTTTTGCATTATACCTTTAGAAGGGCAACATAAATGGAAAAAAAAAAAAAGGCATATAGGCAGTGAAAGCAGGGGAAAGGTACCAAGAAGGAGTATACCTATTGGCCTGCACTTGCAGGGAGGCAGTTAGAAAAGTCAAAGCAACTACAGAGCTGAGGCTGGCAACACAAATTAAAGACAACAAAAAGTCTTTTTTTTAAGGTATGTAGGGAGTAAAAGGAAGGCACAGGGCCCATAGGACCCCTAATGAACCAGAAGAAGCAATTAGTGACAGACAGGGGGGGACAAAGCTGAGCTATTCAATAAGTTTTTTCCCTTGGTGTTCCTGAACAGAGCTGAAGATAAGTCTCCTAACTCCTAACTTAGACAGGCATCAGAGGGACACCAGCCCACCAACTGTTGACACTGACTTGGTATAGAGTTACTTAGATGGACTGGATATATTTAAGTCAGCAGGCCTGGATATGCTGCATTCAAGAATACTGAAGGAATTGTTCGGTGTCAAAGCAGAACCACTGGCACAGCTGTTTGAGCACTTGTTGGGGCTCGGGTCAGGTCCTGGAAGACTGGAAAAGGGCCCTATTTTCAAGAAGGGAAGGAAGAAGGATCAAAGTAATTATAGGCCAGTCAGTCTCACCTTCATCCTTGGAAAGGTCTTTGAAAAGATTATGAAGGATTATATTTGTGGGAGTCCAGTAGGAAAAATAATGCAGCAGGGAAACCAGCATGGATTTTTAGCAAGTAGATCATGCCTGGCCAATCTGGTTTCATTTTTTTACAGGGTCACAAAATGCTTAGATGCAGGAGTAGAGGTGGATGTCATTTTCTTGGATATTAGCAATGTCTTCAATACAGTATCTCATCCCATTATTATAAATAAATTAAGAGGCTGTGACATAGATGTTTACAAAGTCTGGTGGGTGGCAAATTGGTTTAGCAGTCACATCCAGAGAGTGGTAACAGATGGGTCAGTATCAACCTTGAAATATGTGGGTAGTGGGGTTCCACAGGTCCTTGGACCTGTACTCTTCAATATCTTCATCAGTGACTTGGATGTGGGTGTGTGTGAAGTGTACTCTGTCCAAGTTTGCACACAATACTAAATTGTGGGGTGAAATGCACACTCTGGAGGGTAGGGAATGATTACAGGCAGACCTGGATGGGTTAGAAAAGTGGGCAGTACGCAATAGGATGCAGTACAACAAGGACTAGTGTAGAGTGCTACATATAGGGCACAGAAATATCCAGCACACCTACTGGCTGGGAAGTGACCCTCTCATAGTGAACTTCAAGATAAACATGACTTGTGAATGTGACAAAATCATCAGCAAAGCTAACCGCACTTTATCATGCATCAGCAGATGCATGACAAATAGAACCAAGGAGGTGATACTTCCATTCTATACAGCACTGGTCAGACCACAGATGGAGTACTGAATCCAGTTTTGGGTGCCATACTTCAAGAAGGATGTTGATAGACTTCAAGAAGGATGTTGATAGACTCAAGAGGGTCCAGAGGAGGACCACTCATATGGTTAGGGGCTTACAGGCAGAGACTGAGGGACCTGGACCTCTTCAGCTTCCTCAAGAGAAGTCTGAGAGGTGTTGTTGTGACTGCCTTCAAATTCATTAGCAGGGCACAGATGCTTTGTTCATGAGGGAGCCTCTTGGGATAACAAGGAAGAATGGTCACAAACTGACAGAAATCAGATATAGGCTAGCTGTCAGGAAAAGTTTCCTCACAGTGAGGGTGGCCATAATTTGGAATGGGTTTCCAAGAGAGGTGGTGCTCTCCCCTACCTTGGGGGTCTTTAAGAGAAGGCTGGATAGGCATCTGACTCGGCTCATCTGACCCCAGCACTCTTTCCTGCTTAGGCAGAGGGTTGGACTCGATGATCTGTAGAGGTCCCTTCCAACCCTAGCATCTATGAAACGTATGGGCACAACCAGATGAGCACGCATGTGCCTCTTGCTCCATCTCAAACCCCTTTGAGGCGGGGCTAGGGGCACGTGCAGGAATGAAAAAATGTCCCACATGCTGCAAACTTGCAGTGTGGGGAGAAAATTAGACCCCTGGATATCCAGGAGTCGAACAAAAACCCAGGGGAAAAAAACTGGGTTAGAGTCCCAGACCGTGTCCTGAAGCAACTAGAGGCTTAGTCCTCCAGAAATGCTCTGGCAGAGTGCCAGAGTGTCTCTATGATTGGCCCTTTCCCCACTCCTGAAGCACACTGCCTGCGTGCTGGGCAGGCAGTGGTGCAAGCTGCAGACACCCAGACCCAGCTTTTGCCAGATAAGCAGGGGATTGGGAGGCTGGAGAGGGGGGGCTTGAGACAGCAGAGGAATGAGCAGGGGTCTGGAGACAGCCCCAGAGGCATTCCCCTGCTCCCCCAAGGCTGGAGGCAGGGGAATGTCTCCATCCCCCTGAACCTTCCCCTGCTTATCTCCAGCCTTGGGAGCAGGGGAAGAAGGAGGGGCTGGAGACAGCAAGGGAATGTCTCTGGGGCTGTCTGCAGCCTTCGGCTTCTTCCCCTGCTTGTCTCCAGCCTCAGAAGAGCAGGGGACATCAGGGAAATGCTTCAGGGCTGTCTCCAGCTCCTCCCCACCGGCTCCTTTCCCTGTTCATCTCCAGCCTCGGGGAGCAGGGGGATGGAGACAGCAGGGTAATGCCTCGGGGCTATCTCCATCCTCATGCTTCTTCCCCTGCTTGTCTTCAGCCTAAGGAGAGTAGGGGACAGCAGGGGAATGCCTCAGAGCTGTCTCCAGCCCACAAGCAGGGGGCTGGAGATAGAAGGGCAATGTTTCCAGGGCAGTTTCAGCCTCCTGCTCCCTCTTGAGGCTGGAGACAGCAGGGGAACAAGCAGGGGGATGAGGATGAGCAGGAGGCTGGAGATAAACCCCTGGAGATAAGCTGAAGATTTCCCCAGCTCTCTCCAGCCTCTTGCTCATTCTCTGCTACTGCTGGTATGGGGTGGGGGGGCTGGGAGAGCAAGCAGGGAGCTGGGGAATGAACATATGGTGGAGGGAATGAACAGGAGGGGGGAATAAATACAGGACTGGGGAATGAGTCAGGAGCAGGGGAATAAATGGAGAGCAGGGGGAATGAACAGGGGGCAGTGGGGAATGAATGGGGAGCAGGGAAAAGAATGGGGAGCTGCGGAAACAAATAGGGTGGGGGTAATGAGCTTCCTGTTCATTCTCCTATTCTCTCCAGCCTCCTGCTTGTTTTCCTGCTCATCTCCAGCTTCCAGAGGCTAGAGAAGTGCAGGGGAATGAGAAGGGGGATGGAGCCCAGCCGCGAGGGGGGGAAACTGTCATCCCTGGGGTGGGGGCTGGGACCCTGAAGGCAGGGTAGTCAATATGCTGGTTGGGGGTGGGGCTCCGTCCTGTGTGGGGCAGGGGACCATGGGCAATGCATAGGGGGTGTACAGTTGCTGCTTGCCACCCCATGCTACCAGTGGTGTCTGCAGGCAGTCAGCGATCACCGCTGGCCACCGCTGTCACTGCCGGTTATGTCTGTGTGTGCTGGTCACTCACCACCTCTCCACACACTGCTGACAGTGCCAGCAGCATCTGCGGGAGCTCCCTGCTTACCACTGCCACCATGCTCCCAGCGCTGCCAGCGCCGCCACGCTCCGCCAGCCACCGGAGGCATGTGGCATTCATGCAGGGGGCCCACCCATCCTAAGTAGCCCCCATACCCACAGTACCCCCCACACTTACCCACACAGTGACTCACAGCCCCCCACATCCCTCCATGCCCACCCAC
>JAGPOW010001338.1:55654187-55697013 GCA_030014935.1 Caiman crocodilus
CCCCACCCCACTTCCCACTCCCTCCTGCAAACCCCACATCCCCCCCATCACACACCCACCATGTGATAAGGAAACCCAAAGCAAACATTAAAACATATAGATATTTAGGATTTATTTTATTACAATACTAGAGACACTGATAGGCTTCCAAATTTATTTAACATTGTAAATATAACAATAAAACATTGCCCATCTGATTAATCTCCCTTTCTCTTTCTTTTTTGTTCTAATTGTGGAATAATGTGGATTTTGTGGTATTTTAAAAAATGAATTTGGGATGCTGCCTCAGCAGTCTAGTTGACACAGTAGGCTAGTGTCCCTAGATACCAATTGCCTGGGCCCCAGAAGCTCCTGAGAAGTAACCCTGAGCTGCTGGCCAGGGCAGGTTTTTGTACAGCTGGGGACAGCACAGGTGCTGGCCCCAGGCTCCAGATCCCCCTGGCTGCAGATCTGGGAGGAGCAAGGCAGGGTTATTTTGCCCCAAGTGGCACAGTTTGCTCCACAACAAACATGCGTGCTGAGGCAAAAAGCCCTGACTCAAATTTGCACGGCTTCTGCTTGAGCTGCTGTAAGCACATCTATGAAATGTTTATATGTAGAAATGGCTAATAGGAGTAACAAACATTAACATATATGAAAATACTAATAACTCTTTGATGAATTAGTGCATAATAAATCTTTGCATGCACCACTTACTCATATTAATTTAACTATTGGCTGGCTGGGTTCTATTGATTTTTTAAATTCCCATTAAAACTTTTGGAAATTAGACTTAAACATGTGCATATTGCATTAAAAAGAAGTATAAAAGTGGCACAGGTAACCACTCATATGGAAATATAAAAATTTAACAATTGCTAAGGTATATTATGAGGCAGGCTAGAAACATCTGGTCACAGTATGGTTGATGTCTGTGTATAAAAGGTCAAAATATTAAAAGGTCAAACCACCTAAAATGATATTGGTTTGACTAAAATGACATGCGTTCCTAACTAAACATAGTATGATAATAGATATGCACAATCAGGAAAAGACATGCATTCTTTATTAGCTTTTGCATGATCTGCTATTTGAGCATCTAAAGTTACAAATTCATGTAACTTTACATAGATTTTACAGTTAATAGGTATTGTAGAGAACAACTGAAAAGTATAATCAGATATATTCTTCAGATGGCAAAAGTGCCATCTACTTGTGAATATAAATTTATTCTTATACCATATTTTTTAAAAGGCGTGGTCATTTACAATCCTGTAGTAGCTTTAGAGAGAAAGCAAATCAATAAACAGGTAAGTTTCCTATAGTTTCTTTCTTGTGTTGGTAAACAGACCGTAAGAATAGGAAGTCTAACTCTATGAACAGATTGCCTGGCTAAGTATTACATGAGTTCTCACTGGCAGGGGGGAATAGAAGTAAATTGTGCCTATTTTCAGACTGAAATTTTTCAATATGTTTGGACTGTGTTACAAGAAAATTTTCATTCTTGTCTCCGTTGCAGTGACTGGCAGAATTCCTATAACTTCAGTGAAAGTAAGGCTGGTCTGTGTGGGTCTTCTGGAGTGGGAGGTAAAGATTGCAGGAAAAAGGAATCTGAGCTGTCTGAAAAACGACTAAATTGAATGTATCAAGAACGCATGGTGGGAAGCTTTTGGTGTTAGCCTCTGTGTGAAGTTTTCCTGTATGCTATATCCTTTCTGCTGGAATCCATTCTGTTCAAAGTCTGATTGCAAGAATTGCATTTTACACATAAGGAAAATAGATTAAAATATTTTAAATATAGTGTATGTTGTCCATTTGTGTTGTCTTCTGATAGAAATTACCCATATCCAAATTCTATTAACAAGGTCACAGTTATACAGTGAATCCTATTTCACTATTTGAAATGGAATGGATACACTGTATGCCTCCAATTCTGACTGTCTATGCTTGCATGAACAAAAGATGATGCTAAAGAGCCTTGGAAACCTTTTTAATATGTACAGTGCTGATGTCTTTTTAATTAAACACTGGATATGGTACTGGATGTCACTGGGGCATTTCTGGAGAGAGTAAAGACTCAGTAAGTATGTTGCTTCCATTCCAGTTTTTGGACTGGGAAAGGGCATGATGCACTTCCAGAAACTATTTAAAAAAACATTTCTAAGTGAGGTTGCACTGGCACCTCTGTCTGCTTTCTGTCTCCCTTTGCTATTAAAAAGGTTCCTGTTACTGCCACTGGCACAACTCCCACTCAATGCCGTAAGTGCACAGAGAAAAAACTCCTATATGTGACTTACAATATATGCAGCCTCACCACAGCTCTTGTGCTTCGATCCTTATGTTGTAAGGCTAGCTTTCATTTAGATCAGATGCAGTAGCTTCTAAAAGTGAATAGTGGTGCAATATATGAAATAAACTTGTAATTATGGTCATCATTTCAAATACAGCATGTCTTTAAATTGTAACGTAGAGGGAAGGAAAAGTTTAAATTTTCTCTGAAGTTATTAAAGGGTTTGTTTTCTAATTCAAATTCAGTAGAGCAGATCAAATTCTTAATACTCTCCTTCTTTCTCTACATGGTAGATCCAGCAATTCTAACTAACATCATCTCATTTTAGGACTGTACGTGGATTTTTACTTTTGTGCACTTTTATTGCAGACTAAAAAACCTGACTTCCTTGTGCTGGCATCTGTCAATAAAGATCTTCTGCCATGTTGTCATCTGGAGGAAGCCTCCCAAAAGGGGAAACTATGCTGCAGAATGGGTGAATACAGTATCTCCACAGGTGGAGAGCCCATGTGAAGTTTAAGACCCAGTGCAATGTGATAATGTTCTTGGGTAGGTAGAACACATACATGATTCAGTGAATTTATTAGGCAGTATAAATCTTCTATGAAGTTCTGGTTGCCAAAAATTGTAACCTGCCCTGCTTTCTCTTGAGCATGCTTGCCAGCCAGGGTGCAGTGGACAAGGCTTTTCTAATTGGGGTGAATGGGAACAATGCATAACAATTATGTTGGAACTTAAATAGGAATATTTAGACTTGTGATTATTTAAAAATCATCTTTAGAGAGGAAAGAGTGGTAATTCAGCTATTACCATACCAAGAAATAGGGTTCCATTTGTTTCTCTGTAGCATTCAGTAATTAGCTTTTAAATTTTTCAAAGCTAAAATTTATAATACAATTACTATAGTTGCTACATTACACTCCATTATAATGGAATGCCATCATACCATTGATATTATCTATGATGGAAGAGGTTTTAAGACGTGAAGGTCAGCTACTTTCAAAATTCCTGTCGTGTAAAGAAAATTAATTAGTAGGACTCATTATGTGTTTTCTTTGAGGCCTCCTGTTATTAAAATACCTTAGAATAATGTGTAACACACTTAGTGATTTCCTTTTTATTTCTGCAATAGATGTTCTGGGCATGAACAAAAGAGAGTTGCCTTAAAAGATTCCTTATCTGTTTTTAGTTTGTACCTGATCTGCTGTTACAGATAGGATCGAATACTTACCATTATAGTTGCAGGTCCAATTCTGTAATTTAACTCAGCCTCAATGTAAAGAGAGATCATTTTTTTTCCCACTACTTGCTTTTTATACCTCTTAAATCAGCCATAAATCCAGTACTCCAGATTCCCAGCTTGAATTTGTTTAAACCAGTGACAAGGATACTTCATGCTTTTAACACTAGCCAATTGGGAGCCAAACTTGCATGAAATCTCTACTCAATGGAGCTTCTACTACAGTGATGTAAACATGTTTTTTTTTGTTTGCTGCACAGCCAGCCGATTAAACTCAAAAATAGCATTTGATGTTTACAAAAATGTGACTGTACCAAGAGATGGAGGGACAGTTTTTTTCCAAATTAGATGAACAACATATGTATAGTGAATATACATATGTGCACACATCAGGCATGTCTCGGGATAAATTAAAAGGTTTGCAAACTGAGTTGCAGTTTTTGTGTACAATTGAAAAGCTGACCCATATTTTTAGTTTCATTAAAATATTATTAGCAGTGCAACTTTAAAAAAATATTGCTAATTTTCAGAGCATATGGAAACTTAGTTATGAATTAAACGTTAATAACCATTTCTGAAAATATGCAAATAAAATTGAAAACTGTATTTATACATTAACTACATGAGAACAGCGCCCCTATTGATTGGGCGAACAATATGGACCAGATTCTTCCACACATTCTACATGTAACCTCATTGTAACTAGAGTCTCTTGTAAAGTTCCTGATAGAATATATCAAAATTTGCTTGGCACTAATAGGAACTAAATGAGCATATGGAGAGAGAAAAGATCACCATTCTGTTTAACAAGATCAATCTTACAAATTCTTTAGTTAAAAAAAAAAAAAGTTATTCATAGTTCATGAGAGTGTTATAAAGCCAAATCTCTTTCCAGATAAGATGGGTCATCTACAAAAATATATATTCAAACATAGTTC
Organism: Caiman crocodilus; assembly: GCA_030014935.1. Classification (NCBI taxonomy): domain Eukaryota; kingdom Metazoa; phylum Chordata; order Crocodylia; family Alligatoridae; genus Caiman; species Caiman crocodilus. Next base: position 55,658,635 of record JAGPOW010001338.1, read on the forward strand.
TGCTCTGAAAAGGGATTTCTGAAAATGCTGTCATAGAGCTCAGTAATACTCAGGTAACAGGTAAACTGATGTGTTTTCTAATCACTGGTCCTGCAAGCTCACAAGTGTTTGGGCAGTGTTCAGGGACCTCAGGCTTCCATAGATGACATTTTGATCTGTGAAAAAACCGTAGAAGAATCTGAGCAGAGGTTCTCTCCAGTGTGGGAAAGGGAAAAATGCTGGGCCAATCTATTCTAATTAGAGAGCTCCAGCAGCCTCATGTGTTTTAGCTAAAGTGTTCCTGCCACCATTTTAAAGGATTCTGAATACACAAGACACTGCAGGCATTTTAATTAAAGCAGTTCCTGGGAGCTGCTTTAATTAAAATGCCCCCACCCTAGAGCATGTGTAAAGATGCCCATAAATTTCAAGTAATGGAAATAATGTACTTGGAAGAGAAATTAACACAGCAGGGTACCAGGTATATCCTAGGAAGGTGGAGGCCAGCTGTTGCATGCCTATCCCAACAGACAAGGAAGAAGTACAGAGACTCCTTAAAACAACCTACATAGGAAAATTTATTTCCAGACCAGCAACCTGACAGAATTACTGTAAAAAGTTACCTAATAAACATGGTATCTTAATAACGAGCTTGAGAATCAAAAGGAGTTAATTTAAAAGGTTCTAACACTGAGGTATGATGATAGTAATTTCTGCAAACACTTCCAATGAGAGTACTGGCACAGCTGGAAATAAAGGATTTATTAGCAACGATAAAACTAATTTAAGGATTTATAAGTGATGGTAAAACCATGGTTGTTCTGCCAGGTAAGACCCAAGGGCCCCATGTGGCTCTGCAAGGTACCATAGAGACAACTTAAATGTATCTAGCTAGTTCAGTTAATAGACTAAATAATAATGATTTAACATTATGAGTCATGTCCATGTTGATTATTAATTGTTATATTTGGTTACTAAAGGAAGATGCAGGAAGTCATACCTTTCAAAAAATCTCTGCCCTCAGCCAGTTGGAACTAAGTTATATAGAAATTCATATTATGCAGTGCTGATTATTTAGCACTTCTGTCAGATTCCTTAGCTCTAGGCACTTTCTAACACCAGATTCTCTAAATAACCATACAGTGGCGAAGATTTACAAAATATGAATCTGTTAAATGACACCTATTCTTGTATGGGTCTTCATATCCTACATGAAGTCTGAAAAGATAGGTTTCTACTCACTTGAAAAATCTATTATTCAATTTAAAATATTAAATTATGTGGGGTTGACAAAAGGACTACATGAGACCTGTAGTATATAAAATAGCATATGCATTAGGCAAACACATGCTTTCAAAAGTTGTATCATAAATATTAGCAATGAACAAACACTTTCATAAATAGATTGGAATGTATACATTAAACCTCCATGAAAATCCCTTTCCCTTTCTTGTGAAAGTGGCCCAACTCCTTCAACCCACATCTTTTTTTTTTTTTTTAGTGTTAAACAACTTCATAAAGTATTGGCTCAACTGAGCAGTGACTTTCCAAAAACCTGTATGAGTCAAGCTATGCAGCTTCTTTCCTGAATACTGGGGACCTATGGAGATGTCTACTTAGCTAGTCTCAAGCAGAGATGAACAGGTGTTACGAGTTTTTCTGCCAGTAAGGAAGATGAAAATAAAACAAGTAATGAGCAGATAGAAAAAGGGGAGCTCACTGTGGTGTATATATAGATAGTACCGATGCCTTAGGACTATAAAACTGAGATTCTAATCCCAAAGTTGTGCCTTTATTTATGTCATGATAATATACTATTTAGCACCATACTAAGTTTTTAATTTTTCTTTTTCATTTATATATTTTTCCTACTGCTCCCCACTTTTCACATTTCCCTCCTAACAGCGGTGCACAGCAGACTACTACTATTCACAAAAAAGCCCCAGGAAAAAGCCCCCAGGCAATATCTAAATCAGAAAATTAAACAACAAAAGATGTCATTCAAGCTTTCAGAATTTTGCAGACTAAATTCTTTGTAACATATCAAGTTTAACTACACTTTAAACAACTTCACAATAAATTAATATGTAAAAATAATTTAAGTTAGATTAAAATGCCAAGTACTTCTTTATTTGCTACCTGGTAAAATATTAGAGCTTTCATTAGTTTTTCAGAGAAATGTAGGTGTACAGGATGCTGCTTTATTGCTTAGAAAACATTCTAGGCAAATGCCAACTACAGTATTGAAAGTATATAATTCTGTTCTTTTTAAAGCACAGCTTTATATTAAGAGATGCTCTAAATGGTTTAAATGTTTATCACATTCCTTGAGGGAGGGAACAAGATAAGATGCTTTTGATTCCATTTTGCATAATTTTAACAACTGTGATAAACTAGCAAATATTAACCTTCTGGCATAAAATTGTCATTATTGAATGCCTCAGTAATTTTAATCTGTTTAAGTATCACCGTATGATGGCACATGCTGAACATTCACCACCTAGATTCTTCCTTTCCCATGTTGGTCAAAGCTTAATGGACTTATCTGTGGCTAATGAGGAGGAAAAACATTCAAGGGACTTGGATGTAGTAAATGAGTAATAAATGAGGTTTAAACAAACATGGAAACTAACCTTCAATAACCTAACCATTGAACAGTTTAAAATATGCTTAGACACAACAACATTCAGCAAATTACTGTTGTGCTGTAGTGTCCAAGAACACTGCAAGAATTTTAATTTGCTAATGCTATAAAAGGAAACTATTCATTAGTCAATTCTGATGAGTTAGGCTGCCGTATGTTGTCCTAACGTGATACATCTGTTGAGGTTGATGAAATCAGTGCCAGGTGATACAGGCATGGATTGCAGCTGATGTGACAGATTTGTACTACAGTACAAAGCACCCCAGCAGGTTTTTTTAAGAAAGGGATTTACTAAATTTATATTGTCAAACAACCAGAATTCAAGTCTATTGAGTGTTCAGGGAGAGACACTACATCAAAAGTACTGAAGGGGTTGCATACCAGATGGCCAAAAAGAGTACTTTCCATTATGTAGGTAGGGGTGATTAAGCAAGTTTTCTTTCTTGACTGACTAAGAGGGAATTGAGTTATTTCTGCATGCTTTGTCATGCACAGAGGATTTTAACACTAAATTTAAAGTATCTCTCTGGACACTTTAAATCTAAACACTTTAACATTGAAAAGAACCATAAAATGCCTTCAATTAAAACCTCTGACCTAAGGAAATAGATATTTCACTGAAATATTGATTGAGGTTTGAAGAGGATATTCAAATATATGTTTTAGTAGGCTTGGGAACTAAATTACTTAACTCTTTAGACCTGATAATCTAACTCAGTTTTGCATGTGCAGAAAATAGAAAAGGAGTCAAAGATATCATTTGAATCACACTCAAGTGGAACTTTTTTTGAGTTGCATATGACTTATGGCCAGCCCAATATAGAAAGGTTAATATTTGTTTCTAAATAAGAAATAAAGCATCCATTAGGGTCTTGTGAGACTGTTTTTATACTAAGCAATGAAATTTGTGTGAATAAGAAATTCAAACCAAAAGTACAATGCATGAACAGTATACAGCAGCCATATTTATGGACTTATTTTATAGTGCTTCAAGGAGTTGTTGAAATTAGATGATTTTCTTGTGATTTAGATGGTCAGTTTTTTGTGGGTGCATTATATTTTGGTATCTTTTACATGAGTAGCAGGTTCTTATTTTATATGTACCTTCACACAAAAAGCAAATTTAAGGAATACAATAATTGTGAAGTACCAGAATAAGCCTGTCCCTGCAATCTTAAAATGGTTCTATTGGTATGGTATGACACCATGACAAGATTACAAAGCTAGCAGACTGCCAACCTGGACCAGAGTCTTCCACAGTGGGGGCCAGTGAAATCTTAACTGAATAATCTAGTGTTTGCAGCTATCCTATGGGTATTTGTGAGACTGAGCACTCTGAGGTACTATCTCTGAGAACAGGAGGGCAGAACACTGCAGTAAGAAGCAGGTTGGTCAATTCTGAGGCCTGAGACCTTTGATTTAGACTTCTCTCTAGTTTACTTCAGGGATATTCAAAGTAGGCAGGGGCTGTACACAACACTGGTTATGGACCATACAGTGTAGGGGTCACATGCTGTGGGGGCTGCACGCCATGTGGGTTTCCAAGATCCCAGCTACATGCAGCTCTTTCCTACAACACAAGTGCTGCAAGCCACAGCCCACTGATGCCACCACTGGACTGGCAAGACCCCCACCTCCCCACTGCTGATACACACATCATGAACCTACTACCTCTACCTGGCCACATGTGAGAACTCCCACACTGCCAGGGGCAGGCTAGAGGAAGGCTTGGGGGGCTACAGACACCATAAAAATCATCTTAGCCCCCTTGTAACCTCTCCAGTGTTGTTCCTGTCCAAGCCCCCTGCCCCCTCCCTGGGCCACTGTCACCCATCCCATGCAACTGATCCTGCCCTGCTTCCACCCACAGAGGCATGGCACTCCTAGCCTGGTCTGTATCTTACCTTTTTCTGGGGATGGAAAGAAAGAAAACAAGCAAACAAACATAAGTAAAACACATGCTTACGTTGGTATTGTTAAAAAAATGAGTAAGTATGTTTGGCCAGAAGATGTATAGCGCAGCTCCCCCCAATTTTATGTCTAGCACACCCCAGCACTCCTACCAGGAAGAGGCTTACAACCCCTGCTCACTGCTGCTGCATGAGCAGTGCAAATCCCTGCCCAACCCAACCCAAATCTCCCTACTTCCTTCCCAGGCAGTCTACTCATAGAGCTACCTCCATCTGTGACAGCCTGCCCCAAAGACCCTTGCTGCTATTACAGAAAGTTGAGCAATGGGGTCAGCATCAGTTGCACAGGAGCACTTTTACTTGACTCACAGGCCACTAACTAGTAGGAGTGGGTGAAATGGTGTGTATTTGATTTGGATTTGGCCCAAATTGGGGACAGCGATTTGATTCGTTGATTTTGATCACTGTCCCTGATTCAATTCAGAAGAATCTGAATCTGAAGACTCGATGCTGGTTCGAGAATCAGTGATTTGGTCATAGACACAGATTTAAATGTTTTTTCTACATACCTCGAGGTACAGCTCATGAATGCTGTGATGGTGGATGGATGGAGCATCCCACTGGAGCACAGTGAGGGCCCTGTGTGCTTGGTGGTAAACCCGGAAGTGGACCAGAAGTGCTTCTGGTCCACTTCTGGGTCTGCTGCTGAGTGCTCTGGGGAGCCCCTCATGTTCCTATGGGATGCTCCAACCACCCCACCATTGCAGCATTCATGAGCTGCCTGGTACTTTGAAGTATGTAGAAAAAACATTTAAAACTGTGTCTATACATGAATCACTGAATCTTTCTGAATCTCTCCAAATTGATTTGGAGGGTTATGATTCAATTCAGAGAGATTAAAGGGTATCCTGATTCAATTCAGATTCGGCCACCAAATCGGGCTGAATCTCTATTGAACTGAATCAGGGACCAAAGTTTTGCACAGTCCTACTAATAGGCTCCCCCTATACCAGTAAATTGAAATCCAGGTGCCTGTAGCCCCATGCACGATGCCAAAATATCAGAGGATTAATGCTCCTAGCCTGGAGAGATCTGTGAACATTTCTAGACCATGTGCTGTCCAGGTCAAGTATGGAAATTAGTCGACTGTCAGTCTTGGTGAGCTTGAGGACCTCCTGTGCTATGGACTTTATACAATGTGTCAGACAGCTCTGAGCAGGGCTGATGGGTATGGGGCATCAGAAGTTCCAAGCAAGGGGGAGTCAAAAGGCTTCTATTATAGGAAGTCTCTGGTGCCCCACACCCAGTTCTTCTTGACATAGCTGTAAGGCATGGGTTTAAAGTTCCCAGCGAAGGAAACCCTATGGCTACCTCCAGTGACACAGTCTGATCATTTTCCCACTTCCACCACTACTAGTTCCTCTTCCACTATTGCTAGATACAATTGTAGGGCTGGGAATGTTCTGGGACCAGCACTGACAATCATCTGTTTGTTGGCACTGCTTCTTCTTTTTGTTTGTTTGTTTGGAGAAGACATGTCTGACATCTGTCTTCTCTGACTATATAGCATTCTTTGGAAGAATGAGGCTAATGTGCATTCTGTCAAAAGCTATTACAGTAAATACTTTGTATGCTATTTTGTCTGCTTTATTAAGGATAATTTTTTTAAATCTTTTTATCATTCTGGGTATTCATTTACTCTGGATAGTTGTTTCAAAGTGTATCCTTTGAAATTAATTGAACAAGAAAGCCACAGAATAAGGTATTACCCAACATGAACTAGAATTGCAAATTCTCTCCCAAAGGCACATGCATCAGCATATATATATATATATATATATATATATATAAAATTAGTGAGATTGCTTTTGCTATTGTTTGGAAGTCAATCATTTTCACACCAGTGACAACTACACATTTTTATTATTGTTATTAGCAATAATAATCATTTATGAACATCATTAGGCATGCATGTTGCATTACAATTGAACAAGATGTCATACAAAAATATAACTCTAGTTTCTAAAGAGCTCAGCAAGGCAGAGTGGAATATTACAAAACAGAAGCCATGTAGGCAATCAGCAAGGGGAGTACTCATTTCCTCTTAGGTGCCTTCTAAAGCAGAGAGGCTTTTCAAGAATCTTCTAAAACAGAAGAAAAGGAAGGGGTCATTTGTTTTACATTCCCTGGAAAACTGTTCCAGATATAGGGGTAGATGTGAAAGAATGAGCAAAGTAGGTAAAGGACAAGCTTGGGGCTGACTCTTGGAAATTTGCATTTAAGCTGATAATGAAGCTGGAAACTAGAAGGCCTAGACAAGAACAATGAGGATATTTTTTTTTTATAAAGAGGGCAGTGGAGAGATTCAGATCCTCAGGTGGTGGTAATCATCCCTTTAAAGAACCCTTTAACAGTTGATAAAACATAATTAGAGAACAGAAGAGGAGACAGATGAGATCTAGAGAATGTGAGGTTGTGTGTTTGGGAGAAAAGAGTGATATCGATACTTTCAAGGATAAAAAAAGGATAGGAAAATATAGAAGGAAAGATATTCAATTCAGTCTTGTTACCTGCAAGAGAAGAAATTTCCTACTCCTTTACCTTTCTCCATCAGACAAGCAACCCCATTACTTTATGTTCACTAATGCCTAAAATTCTGAGGCTGTGCCAATACTTATGACTCTAAAGCCTACCTTTCTATCTCTTGTCTTCAGCCTTTCCTGTATGACTAGCTGTCATTTGAATTTCTGCAGGACAATTTCACATGATTCTGCAGAAATTCAAATGACAGTTAGGCATACAGGAAAGGTTAAAGATGAGATAGAAAGGTAGGCTTTGGATTCATAAGCGATGGCTTTCACATGAACACAGTGAACAATATTTGCTACTGGATTTTTTTGTACTGATTTCTTCAACATTCTTGGAAAAAAAAAACCTATGTACCTTCCAAAAAACAAAAATTTGTGGCATGCTGAGATATCCATTTTCTTTTTCTTTTTTTATTATTAGTGAAATACAGCTTTAAGATTTTTAATACTCTTCATGGATCTTATTAACAAATCCTTCATGAATGCGAAAGCTCCAAAAGCATGCCTTTTATCAGACCTTCTTCTTATTCCTTCTATATTACTGACTCTTAGAAGATGTGCTTTTGATTATGCTTGGATGGAAGAGATTCTCTTATATTAATACCTAGGTTTCTACTTGATTCTCCCTTAAACTTCATGACATATATTGAGAGCTAGGTCACTTAGGACTATTTTGGAAGGCTATAGAGAAAGAAGACAAATTCAGATCTAGGCTCAGCAGGAGAACTGGAACAGGCCTGAATAAAGCATGATGTGCTTGTCCTAAGTCAACATTTTTCACTCTCTTAAGAAAACAATCTCCATTTTCCAAAACTCTTCTGTTTTTTTTTATGTGTGTAGAAAATTGAAGGGGAAAAGGGGAAAATGCAGTATATTTCTAGTCTCATTACACCAGTTTCATAATAGGGCATTTATTGGGGTCATACTAGTGTAAAATCAAAAAACAGATAAAAATTGGACCCCATAATCTGCATTTTTAAAGAAATACCACCTCTGATTGCACATTGTAACAAAACCTCCTTTTTCCAGATAAGAGTCCACTAATTTTCTTGTTTTAGTTGTATTTTCATAAGATGCTTGTTCTAGCCAATTGAAGGAGAAAATATTTCCAGAAACAGTTTATTCTTCAATGCTTATGAACCCGCCATCACTCTTCAAGGTGTCTCTGCACCACCCTTGCCCAGGCCCAAGATCTTATGTGCCCTGGGCTTATGGGTGGACCCCAGAGGTTACCCCTGCTGACCCCTGAACTCACCTGCCACGACTTTGAATGTAACTTCAGTGGGGGGGGTCCTCAGTGAGTAGCCTTGGGGCTCCACCCTCTCCTACACCCCAGCCACTCACCACCTTAGGCCCTACCTCTTCTGTCTTCCACGTAGTCCTTGGCCGGCCCTCTTCCATCCCTGATTTTCCAGTCGTCAATATCAGCCTTCAAGCCAGGCGTCAGGCTCAATGGGACGCCAGCCTGGCCCTTTTGCCCTGGTACCTGCTCCAATCCTGCAGCCCATGATGCAGCCGGTTCCTCTGCTAGCTCCTTTGTCTGCGGTGCGATCGGTTACTTCACCAATGCTACTGCCTCCAAGGCAGCCGGGTACTCTGCGGTTTCTGCTGCTTGTGAGACAATAGGTTTCCTCACCTGCTCTGCTGCCCATCACCCGATCAGCACCTCCAGCTCTGTTGTTGGTGCAGCAACCAGTTTCCTCACTGGCTCTGCTGTCTGCTGTCCTGTCAGCTCGTTCTTCGGCTCTGTGACCGATGTTATAGCTGGGTTCCCCACCTGCTCTGCTACCTGCTGCTCAGTTGGCTCCTCCTTCAGCTTTGTCACCGGTGCTGTAGCCGGGTTCTTCAACGGCTCTGCTGGTAACTGACGTGCTGGCCTTTCCACCGGTGCTGCTGCCGGTTGCTCGCTCTGTCTCTTGGAGCCGGATCTGGCTCTGCCCTTTCCTCTCTCTGCCGCCGCGTGTGGCGGCCGCTTCTCTTCTCGCTCCCACTCGCTCCTCCAGTCTCCTTCTCTCATCCACTCCACCACCCCAGCGGGGCCGCCTTTTGTTCTTCCTGGAAGGCGTCTTCCACCCCCGCTAGTCTGCTGCAGCCGGATAAACGCCCGGCTGATTACCCGCGTCGGCGTTCTCGGCGTGCACGCTCTCTTCAGCTCTTCCAGTTCCGTGGGCAGTAAGTGGGACTCTTTGCTGCCCCGGGGTTCTTCCGGCGTCCCAGCTCCCCTGGGACAACTTACTTTCCAATATACATTTTTGTATATATAAAAGTATTCACTTATAATTTGGTTATGTGTATTTTAAGTGAGAAATCATCAGAAGTAATATAGTTCCTGATTCATATTAAAGTAACCCAACAACATCACCATTATATAAATTCTTTGAATAAACTACTCTACAAGCAAGACATCCGGAATGGCAGTGTTAAGTTTAGGCATCAAATAATTCTGAATAGGTCTAAACACTGTTGTCAAACTGTAACGTCAAATGAGTTGTCTTATATATAGTAGTTCTCTGTTTTCTAAAGGAAACAAACCATTTTCACCCTGAATTATGGAAGCATGAAGGTTTAATGTTTATTGTAAATGTCACTCTGTATAATACTCTGTAATGCACAATAGCTACTTAGCAATATACTTAGTGCTTAAGCATCTGCAATGCCAAATGGGAATGATTGCTTCTTAGAAGGTGTGGTCTAATTTACATGTAATTTATGCTTCCTTTTTTCAAGAATACTCTGTGATTTCCACTCGTGTATTTTATCTCTCTTGACAGTAGGAACAATTGCTTTGTGCCAAATAAAATGGACTTCTTAAAGTTTAGCTCTGGTTTATTGCTTTGTTTTCCTAATAGGATCATTCCTGCCTAACTTATTTAAAATTCACAGATAAATTTGTGGGCTTTGGAAGAAGATGAAGGGGAAAGAAAAACAGAACAAGTTTTCTAATGCGAATACATAGACAATTAATGTGTCACTATAGAAACTTAAGAATAGGTCTGTTTTACAGCGGTTGCTGTTTGAAATTGCTAATTTGCAAGCAATAAAAAGGGCAAAAAAGATTATTTTCTGCAAATTGTGAAGTACTAGCATAGTCTTTGTTTCAGTCTAGCATTTCTGACTGAAATGATTGCATAAGCATTTTCAGATTTCAAAGCAAAAGCCAAGGGGTCCTAAGGTATGCAAACAAAAGGCAACAACTCTTCATATTACAATGCTAGCTGCCTGCTGCTCCCATGGCATGCATCCCAATAGTGTTATTAGGAAAGGAATGATAAGATTCCCCTAACTGGTAAACAGCTATACATAAAAGTGAGAAAAAGGGCCTAGAAAATAGAAAGTAAAACAGCAGCAAGTCATTGAGCACATTTACATAAGAGGTTTACTGTGGAGCTGTGTAATTAGCTCTGCAGTAAAGTCTCAGCATCTACACGTGAGGCCCTAGAATGCCACAGGACGCTATTTAACTCTGCTGTAGGTTAGTACTTGTAAAGCAAGTACTATCTTGCAGCAGAGATCTTTACTGTGCAGCAACACATGTGTAGATGCCGATGAGGCTGGCAGAGGCATAAGGGTGCTTCAGTTCAGGGGCTACCTGCTGGCTAGCCCCACACTGGAGCACCTTCGTGCTCCATTCAGTCTGTTCGCAGCAAGTTGAGCTGGGTCAGAGTAGCCCCAAGCTGGCAGGCTAACCCCCAGGCCCACTGCCAGCCAGCGTTGCTCCAACCCAGCAAAATGCACTGCAGTCCAGGGCACAAGTTCAAACATGGTGCCTGGGAGTGATAAACTCCAGTGCAATATGCATCAGAATTTATTGCCCCTTGCTATTAGTACATGTAGATGCACCCGGTGCCTATGTTTATAAGCAGGGATCCTGGTTTTCCCTAATAAAAAGAAATCCCCAATTTTCAGATTAAAAAAGTAACTAAAATCCACATTTTTAACCACAGAAATATGTGGCTTTTGGGTTACTTTTTAAATTGGGGGATTTTTTTTTTATATTAGGAAAAAACAGAATCCTTGTTTATAAGCTTCTCTTCTGTATTCTGTTTTACTAGGCTCCTTTAAACTCCCTATCCAGAATCCCATGCTTATCTTCCTGTCTTATCCTTTCCCCGAAGTGTCTTTTCCCAAATTCCCTATCCTCACAAATGTGAAAATAAGGCTGCTTAGGCCATTTTTTATTATGTTTAGTTTGTTTGAGAAAAAAGTACTTATAATTCAATAATGCCTGCATTAGGAATAAGGTACACAGTGGTATTTCTACTATGAACACATAGAAAGGGGAGGAAAGTCTAGATCAGCTGGGATGCAACTATGCCATTTGTTTCAGAGGAAATGTAGATTTTTGTTTATTCTTTTTTTTCTTTTCCATAGCGGGTACATACAAGCATTACATTTTAATTGACCTAACCAAGGTTAGATCAATCTAAATGCCTGGGTGTACAGGCATTCCCAGGGTTTGTGTCATCCTAAAAATGGAGTGCCTTCTCTAAAGCTAGTTCACCTCAGATCAGATGGACTAACTTCAGATTGACCTGAGATAACAGAATCTAAAATAGGTTAACCCAGGCTACTGAACATCTGTACACGTTCACAGCACAGTGCTGAAGCTAGAAAAGCTCAGCCATGCATTTCAGCCCTGAACTGGGCTATTTCTTCCCCACAAAGACTCTGCCTGGGCTATTTTTAGCCTGCCCTCCTCCTCGGCCTACTTCCCTCTGAAGGGGCAATTCTTCCCTCACCCCACTGACCCACCAGCCCTCTCAGACCTACCAGCCCCTCGTTTCTCTGATCCCCGTGAACACTTGTTTGCAACCAGGAAGTGCAATGTTCCTGTGTGCAAGTTTTATTTGCATTCATAATAATCAAGTATGGTATCCTTAAAAAGGCAGATGTATCCAGATTGTATGTAGTGCTGCACATATACAAAATATGTTTTATTTTAGACATAATTAACACAGCAATTAGCACAGGAACAGATTAATATGTAGGATGTTCTTTCTTCTGAAATAAATAATATGGAGCAAAAATATACTTGAAGAATTCATAACAATCATCTCTAATCTGTCCTCAGGCAGAGGACTTTTCTATTAAAAGTTTGGGTGAAATATCCACTGCCAAACTTTTCAATATTTTGCTTAGGTATCCCAAAGGCCGCATAGTTGACCTAGGTGTTAATACAGAGTTTTGGTCAAATACTTTTGTGAATAAAACTCCAGAAGAGTCAAAGAGAGTGAAGGAAAGGAATTATAGTACCTCAGTGCCTCAGGATAGAGCTAGTTCTGCCAATATAACACATAAATTACTGAATAGCTGCTTGTCAATCACAGACATTGTATGTTGTATACTGAAGCCTTTGTGAGATGCTTGGTCTTTTGTATTTATTCCCAGGACACACAACTCTCAATTCATATCTGAGTTGATTGCTAATTTAGTTTTCCTAGATTCTAGGTCCAGAACACATCAATACAATGTATTAGTAATACAGACTGCTACTTTATGTGAGCCGGTTTGCTTGAAGAAATGACTGAATCCTACTTAGCAGAAAGGACTGTTGATCATCTTTGGTGTCCTTGAGGATTTCAAGCCCAGGGTTCAGAGTTTTCTACAGATTTGTTACGCTGTGTAAATCACCTAGGATCAAATCAGTTAAAGGAAAAGCTTTGTTAAACATATGGTTCTAAAACAGAAAGGAATTGTTCCATTCTGAAGAGGTATCAGGTAGTGTCTGGTTTGCAGGTACATAGAAAAATCTGGGGAAAAAAGAAAATATTCCATTTTATTTTTACCTTGAGAAGTTAGTTATTTGTGGCCCTGGATAAATCCTATGGCCCTCTGAGCTGGGAGGAAATGCTGATGGATGTAACTAACTAGAGTGATTTCCTATAAGGTAGTCATTGTTATGTGATATTTCAGGATTCCTTGACACAACAAGTTTTCATCCCTGTATCTTAAGATAAAAATCATGATTAAATGGTAGAAGGAGGTTTCTATGTATTTTTCTGACTCAAATAGTCTTGTATTTCTTTCCCATTACAGTTGTCTCATAATAGAGCTTGAAGTTAAGGAAGTTAGTTTCACTGGTGTTGTTATTCCAGATGGATTTGAAATTCAGTTTAAAAATGAAGGGGATAAGTGTGTGAGTGATAAAAAAGGGAGCAAAAGGGAAATGGAGCAAAGTTAAGAAAAGAAAAACAAGAAAGGGAGAGGAGAAACAGGCACAAAATGCTGAGGGGAAAGCTTCTGAAATTTAAATATTTGTTGTTGATGTTTTATAAAATCATTGCAGGATTGTAAAAATAACCACTAGCATAATTTGGACAACCCTGGGATTTAGTTTGAGATATAGTAGTTTTTTCAGGCTGCCCTGTTGTCTGAAGCATTGCACAAATTTTATTCACAATTATGTGCTATGGGCCATCAATCTTGAGATCCCGAGCTCCAGTCTGTATACAGGGGCTTGCAAAAGAGTTTTCTGTGTCCTCCACCATGCCTATATTGGTAAAGATATGTTTTATGCAGAAAAGGCGTAGAATGGGAGTTAGGATTTTATCTGTACTATTTGGAATCTCAAATTGGATTACTTTGTTCTAAGTTATTTGGTAAAAAAATTACAGCTACGTCAATGTCAGTTTGTTCTGACATCATGCTCGTAATGTTATAACTAAAGCACATGTGGGTAGAAACATATGAAAAGTGAACTCAAATTTGTCTGCCATTTAGAATGCATTGTTCATCTTTAGCTATGGTATATGGAACAAATTTGGATTTGTATTGGTTTTGGAAAGAACAAGAACTGATAATAGATAAATACTTTTGTTTATACACATTCAAATAATCTTGGATAATTGTCCTGGGTGTGTTCTCCTGGAAAAAAAAATTACCCAGAGCCATGTGTTCAGACATTCAAGTGCTGAGCCCCTAAATAGCCCCTAAAGACTTTTCAATGCTAACAGTGTGCAGCTAGTGCCTTGTGTGCATATCTCAGCTCTGCAGGCTCCCTTAGTATTCCTGATGACAAATGGCAACAGTGCATAGGGCATCTTTGATTCGCTGACCCAGACTGCTCTTGGTGAGCCTGTATTTCCCTGCAGCACAATATAGGGATTGTGAAGGAGATGTGTCCTACTCCCTGCATCTGCCTGGGGAAAAACAGATGGGGAGGGGAGGAGAAGGAGCAGGGGGATGCTGGTGGTCCATGTTCTCTTCTGAGAGAAGCCATAGCATATACAAACATTCATTCTCCAAGGGACTTATTTAACCCTGGTTGTTGTCAGGTTTTCTCCTGAAGCAGAATTTTTACTCTTTTACCGTAGGAGAAAAATCCTGATCATCTATATATTCATGTTTTTTTCCTGGGAGAGCATGTACTCTCCCAGGAGAAACTGAATCTCTTGAAAAAAATCTCTGTTATCTGTAGATATTTAAATCTCCCTAGGAATACCAAAAATGGTTAATTTTGTATTGCAAATAGGTTGCACAGTAACTATTCTCCTGAGTACTGTATAAGTGTGTAAAATAAAATACTCCTAAATGATAGAAGGAAGCAGCCTCAAAGCTTAATCTAAAATAACCAGGCATTAATTCTACATTGTAAAAGATATATTACATTATGTTTTCAATACATTTTTATGGACAGATGAGGAAATTTTACCAAGTCAAAAGGGAACAGACAACTTAGTGGTCTCTGTTGCTTTCTGGTAACTGTTTTATGGATTCATGAATATCCCAAAGTAAGTAGAAGCTAAGCTACAATAAAAACATGTTCAGTGGCTATTGAGAAGGCTGAATTCCACTTCTGTTTTAAATATTGGTAAATAACATAATACCTTACACTTTTTTGCAAACTGCCCAAAAACAAATCTATGCACCTTTCTCTATCACCAAAGCAAATTTCTGTTTGTTTAGCAGGATGAATGTAGTGATATCTGTTTATGTGAACATTGGTTATACATTTTGGATATGTACAGGTGTTACATTTAGATCAGTCTAACAAGGGTTAGGTCTATCTAAATGCCCAATCATACTGCTGTGCCCCAAAAATGGCACACCTGATCTAAGTTAATTTATCTGAGTAGGTGCACTTAATTAAGTAAGTGCACCCTTCAAGATTGCAATCTAAGAAAGGGTTAACCAAATCCCATGAATGCCAGTACAACCCTAGGGCTGTGAAGCCAGCCACTGGCCCTCATCCTGAGGCTGCACTATTCCTACCCCTCTGACCCTGACTAAGCAATTTTTTTATTATAAACATGACAAAATTAATAGAACGGACCTATTAAGATCTTTTGTGATTCATTGTTATGGAAATTTGTTTAACACAATAAACCATTCCCAATCTGGAATAAATAAGTTCAGTCAAAACTGAGAAACATGAGCTTTTGCATCTGTAACAATTTAAATTTGAGTAACATTCCCTTTCTGCCTGGATAGCAGTTTTATAGCCACTTTACACTAATGTAAATGATTACTCAATATGTGGTTTTGGGTACTTAGACACTGTGATAGCAATTTTTTTCTCAGGAAAGAAAGGAAACCCAGGAGTACAAAGTTAGAAAGAAGTACAGAGTTAGAACCTCTCCTTCAACTGCATTCTCTTGCAGTTGCTTTTTCTGTTATGATTCCCATCATTTGTCTCCACAAGATACAATTATCAGAGATGTACACACAGACAATAAAAATCTAATCTTCTTCCATAGCTATGTATATACTTTCTGAATTTTTCCCTGCATACATGATAAACTTCAAGAATATTCACCTATCACCAGTTATCCCTCAACTATCCTTATTCTACAGTTAGCTAAAGCACTTTTGTATAATTCAGGGGAACCGTTTATCAACATCTTCTCCAGTGTAGCCACCATAATCACACTGCATGACCAAACATTTCCAAGGGATATATAAGCCTAAATCAGAATGCACAGAGGTAATTTCACAATGTTGAACTGTCAAAACCAGCAAATTTCTCTCCCTTTTTAAGTACAACAGTACTTTAAATGTAGAAAGGCTGATGAGAAAAAAGTTACCTTCTCACCTCAGCTCTTTCAGTGACTTAAGCATTCTTGGTGTCCTGCAGAGACCAAAATGACAATAGATAAAGATACAAAAATTAGAGTGAATAAAAATAATAGAACAGAATGGAGATGGAAAAAAATAACAGAAAGGACCTAAGAGGTGGAGGGGGTGGAAAGGGAGAAAAGGAGGAGGAGAAGAGAAAGAGAAAGAAATAACTGGAGTGAAAAAATTGGAGAGAAGAAAAAAGTGACTAAAAAAAGGAAAAAGCAAAATGATCACCATAGAACAAGGTCATTCAAGCTAGAGAGTCCCAGAGGTAATCCAGATAATGTGTTGTATTCCTCTTTCTATGGGCTGATGCTGGATGCAAGTAGGTAAGTAGCAAATTATCTTTCCAGTAAAGAATCATATTCTACTCCTTGCCAGTACAAAATTTGCATTGACATTAATGGCAGTTTTACAACAGGGGAAAAAAAAGTTAAATTTTCAGTCCTGGCCTACAGACCATATCTAAGTGTGCACCTTCAACAGCCTTAATCAAGAATTTTGAAGAAAGTATGAAGAAAATACTTCTTCCAAATTAAAACAGATACTCCTAAAAGAAAAGCATTTATAAACTGTCTGTGCATCATATATTCGGTTCAGAAACTGTTAAATAATAATATATTTTATTGTAACAAGTTGTGATATAGCATTATTTTAAAAAAAGATGAGACACCATTCAAGCAATATGATGAACACTAAGCTTGTTACTGAAACAATAAGCCTACAACTAGATGTAGTAGGACAGTCTGACTTCAGCCAATATATACCTTACCCATACTTTTTGGGTTAACCTATATTTTGATTGTAGACATGGATTTTAATATTTTAAAAGTTCACAGACTAACAGTATTCATTATTAGTATCAGTCATGTATATAGTGCTAATACCTAGTGACCTCATCCAGGTTGTTGTAGTTCCAGTGTGCTCTATATAATAGAAAGAAGATATAAAATATTCTTTGCCCTACAGTGTTTACAATCTAAGATATAACAAGTGCATGTAGCATTCAAAAGGCATGGAAAGTAGAAAAGATAACAAAATTGAAAGAGTTTCTACCATACGTTAATTGTATATACTATGTAGCCAATCAGCAACAATAGCAACTATTTGGTTGCTAAGTCTTCAAAAACAATGTGAGTTTATTAATATGCTTTCTCTAATTAAATATTTCTAGATAATCTAATTCCATCTGTACAAAATATGCACTTGAAAAACAGATTGTGTATAGTTATATACAGCATGATTATGTTATGCAGTGAAAAGACAGAGAAACTACATTTACTTAAAGTACATGAATATTCATTTACTTCAAAATGGCAAGTGAGGAACCTTAAAAAAACCTGTTTTCGTGCCAGCATCTGGATACTTATGATTGTAAGAAACCACTGGTTAGCCTGTACAACACCTATTGTATTTCTTTCAAATGTAACAGAGTGTTATCCTTTATGCATAAAACTCAGCTAAAAATGCAGACATTTCAAAGAAAAACAACACAAATTATTTGTTGTCTTTTATTGTAAAGGAAAGCACTGCACACATTAAGATACTTGTAAAGTAACCAACAATCATGTCTTATCTGGAAAAGTGCTCTGTTCTAACTAAAAAGCCACTCCAAAGGATCTAATAGTGTGATTAAAAAGAAGATTGTTTGTAATGATATATATTATATCTTTATTCTACAAAGGACAAAAAAGTCTTCAAAATACTTTGAACAGACCTACTTGTAGCTGTTCAGTTATAATGTCTGCTAAAAAAGGGAACACTAAGTGACAGAATAGAGCTTTAATATGCAAAATGTCATTTAAAAATGGCTGGCAAATTGCTGGCTGTCACGTATGACAAATACATGCTTTTAGTTTTACATTTCTCAAAGTTTGGGTGAATTTGTTCTGACGGAGACGTGACCATTACTTCAATAAAGCAGAGAGTCCAGTTCTGTCACTTAGTAAATGTCTCTCCTATTTTCTCAGTGCTCTGGATACACAACACTGTTCATTTACCCCTTGCCCCATGCTTGTTTTGCACACACCAAATCTGGAAATAAGGTGGTGAAGTTTGTCCAGGGTCATAACTAACAGGGATGTTAGATTGAGAAGGAGATGGTAACAGCCTTCTGGTGTAGCCCAATCAGTTAAGGCACTCAACCAGGCTACAAGGTATACAATCTCCAGGCCTCCTTCTGAAGCTGCCCTGCTGTGTGGCTAAGAAAGAGAGATATGTGAGGCCAGAAGGAAAAGAAGAAGCTAGAAGGGATGTGTGTCTGGGCACTGGAAAGTTTATCTTGGGTTCTATTGTGGGCACTATGAGCACATAGAGAGGGTTCTACTGTGGGCACTTGATCCAAAGAGGCAGACACTTAGGTACAGTGGTTCAACTTCAATAAATAAATAAATACATAAATAAATAAAAGCCCTGGAGAGAAAACTGGTTAATGCCTAACCTGCAGCTTGTTGGTTAGAACACTGTGCAAGCAAGCTGGAGAGACACAAGGTCAAATCTCTTCTGGGTGAGGAAGGCCCAGGATCTGGATCTCTGAAAACCACTCAGCTACTGGGGCTAAGACACAATTGGACTACAATTATGTCTTCCATCTAACATCTGTTAGTCTTGGATGTTTGCTGGGTGAATGTTGTGACTCAGTGTAGAGCTACATACAGTAGAGCTTACTATATGTGCTTGGTAGCCATGTCAATGCCTGTGCATCCACACTGTGAAGACTAGAATCATAAACCATTTATGACTGCAAAACATGCCATTATGTAGCAGATGATTTGAACATGTCCAGTCTCACCATAATCTCCCTGACTAGGTCCTCTCTGACCCTGGACCTGTCTGTGCCTCCCCTGGGACCACTGGGGATCCCAGTAGGGGGGATGACTTGGTCCCTACTCAGAAAAATGGAGGCAAAGAAATTGTTAAATAGGTTAGCTTTGTCATCTGGTTAGAACACTAGATTTCCAAGCATGTCCTGCAGAGGCCCCATGTTACCCAGAAACTTCTTTTTACCCACTATGTATTTTAAAAAGGATTTCTTGTTATCCTTGATCTGGGTTGCTAGTCCCACTTCAATCTCTGCCTTAGCCTTCCTAACAGCCCCTCCTACAATCCCAAGCAACAGGGGTATAGTCCTCCCTGGTGATGGCCCCTCCTGTCCACTGGGTGTATGCCTCCTTCTTAGCTTTGAGATGTTCCTGGATGCTTTTGTGAGCTGTGAGGGCTTTTGAGCACTCTTGCCCTCTTTGATCCATGTTGGGATTGTCAACCTTTGTGCTTGGAGGATTGTCTCCTTCAGGAATGACCACTTTTCTTGGACTCCCAACTTCCCACCCCTTTGGGACCTCAGTGCCTCCCTGACTAGTCTCCTTATCTCAATGATATTAGCCCTCCTAAAGTCCAGGGCTGCTGTCTTGCTGCAGGCCTTTGCCACCCTGCACTGGACAGTGAATTCCAATAGATGATGATCACTATCACCCAGGTGTTCGAGAACCCGCAGTCCCCTCACCAGGTTGTCGCTTGTGGCCAGGACCAGGTCTAACAAGGCATCTCCCTTGGTGGGACTATGCACCTCCTGGGTTAGATGGAGGTCCTGTAATATGGCTAGGAACCTATGTGAGCGGTCAGACCTGGCTGACTGCTTTTCCCAGAAAATGCTCAGATAATTTAGGTCACCCATGATGACCACATCCTTTGACTTAACTGCCTCTGTAAGCTGACCTGAGAATTCCCAGTGTAGCTTTTCTCCTTGGTTGGGTGGTCTGTAGTATACCCCCATCATTAAGTCCCCTTCCCCCAACCCCCTTTTATTCTGACCCAGAACACTTCAGTCTGCCCTCCTCCGACCCAGTGCTGCTCGTTGAGGATGTGAATTTTTCTTTGACATAGAGCATCACAACCCCACCATTCCTCCCTGTTCTATCCCTCCCGTGCAGCCTATAGCCCTTGATGTTCACCGCCCAGTTGTGCATTGGATCCCACCATATTTGGTGAGACCCACTATGTCTGGGTTTGTGTTAGCTAGCAGGAGGGATGCCAGATAACAGAGCTTTTGCTGTATAACATTGTTTTCAGGTAAAGCAGGGTGAGTTCTGAGTAAATTTGTGTGCTTTTGTGGGCTTATGGGAAAGAAACCCACTCATTGCATTTGAAAATTAAAAATTATACTAAGAGGCAATTCATTGTGTTTCATGCATTTCTCACGAATCAACTTCATTTTTAACTAGTTACTCTCTAACTTAACTTTTAACTAGTTGAAAGTGGAAATAATTAACTTTTAACTTAAGTTAATTTTAAAGACATAATGTTTAATTTTAACTAGTTACATTTTTCATAAACTTTTCTTATGACTGCATTTAACTATAAAGACTGCAGGACAATATCTTTTGACTATTTTTGCCTTGTTTGTTGTGGGTTTTTTTAATCTTCTTTATAACCTAGTAAATCAGTGCATATTCCAATAGTTATATTTTATTTTTGCTTTAATCTTAAGCTGCATATCATAGTGCTATGCCCTTAGCATATTAGTCAAGCTTCCAGTTTCTCTTTAACAGAAAAAAAATGTGTTGTTTTATATGTGATATGTGATATGCTACTCCATTTATATCCCCCTTTTCAAAATCCTAGATCCACCCATGGAAAGGACCCAAAAGGACTGACACACTCTACTCTACCAATAGGACACAAATTAGAGAGGTCCCTCTCTAGCCACCACAGATCAATCAGATCAGCAATCTGAGCTTCCTGGGTTTCAAAACTTTGAAGTGCAGGTCCTTGCAGTCTCATTCTTCTGTCCCAGGTAGAGGTTTAAAGGTAATTTTTCTCTGACTCCCTCAGTTTAGTTCCCTGACTAGAACAAAACAGTTTAAGTAATTGTCCAGTATTATTCTATATATATATATATTTTTTCTTCTTCACAACCTACTCCTAAAAATCGCATCACCTCCCACGCTTAGTGTATTCCCTACTTTTGACAGAGACATGAGTAACTTAAAAGAAGTATACATTTTGCTGAGATAACGTGAGATCTTACTCATGACATAGGCTTTCTAAATTGCAAAGCAGACACTTTTCCTCAGTTCACTTTTGTTTGACTAAGACTGTTTTGGAAAATTACATAGTAATATAATTTGATAACTTTTCCTGACATACATGTTTCCATTCATTCTTTAGACCTCAACATTTTTCAAGTCAAAGAAAACTATTTGTTACTATAAAAGTACAGAACATCTTGAAAAAACAGGATCCCTCAATTCATTAAGTGGAGCAAAATATAGGTCTGAGATGACAAATGGTTTCCAAAAGTAGTAAAATTTCATTAAAAACTGGCACACTGAAAAACCTCAATTTAATTTTCTATTAGAATATTTACATGCATGAAAGAAACTAGGTCATCATATTTTTAGCTTATGATTCCAGCTCAGTTTCATTCTCGACTAGTTCTGTCGTTAGTAATATGTCTCCTTTTGTGTCCCTGTCAGATACCTTCCATTCTAAACTTATCAGAAAATCCCTCTTCTTCCACCCTTCATTTTAGTTTAATCACTTGTCCCTCACTCTCCTTCCCACCCTTTTGCTTCCTCTCTAATAACCTCAATACATTCACAGTAACTCTATTCTTTCTTTGCCCATTTAGAGTCCTTGACAAAATATTATTAAAGAAAGGAAAATAGGTGGATTTCAGATTAAAGAGGCTCCCACAGTTATGTCTGTGATTATTACATTAAAGAAAAAATATATTAAAGAAAATCATACATCACAGAGGAAGTTCATATATTGAAATTTACCTTTCAGAAAATCTCATTTACAATTTCCTTATCAAATACTATATGTCATAATTTTTAAACCTGACACTTTTACATAGTTGTAGGCTTGTGGGCTCTCTTTCTATTCTGTGTTTTAAACAGATTTGTCAGATTTGTCATGGTTTAAAATGGTTCAGTACCCAAAACTAGAAGAGAACAAAATGAGACTGGACATAAGTTTTGTTTTTTAAATCCTTGTCTTTCCTCTGAAATCCAACAGTATTTCAGATTATTTCAGTGTAAGGAGAGCACTACCACAGAGAATTCAGAGAATATATACCAACTTCTGCATGTTATAAAATGTAAAATAAATAAATAAATATGGATTCAAATTTGTCATTGTTCCATAAATACTGCATTTTCAAGTTGGAAATCTGAAAATAGCATGCAGTTGCTTTAGGCCATGCTGTGAAGTCTTTCCTTTTCACCTATTTCACTGTACAGGCTGGAATTTGGTGATGATTTATGAGGAGGATAGTGAGGGTGTTCTTTTTGGATTGAAAGCTTGCAGATGTTTTCTAGGAGTTTAAATGGATTGTTATTGCAGTTGTTGTTCTTGTTATTTTAAATAACAAAGGCACTCAGCGATGCAGATGAACACATTTTATATGCAGATATAAGCTTCATAAGTAAAGGTTTTATTAATGGTCCTGGTAATTTTCAAGTAGAAGTAATCTAATCTAAAGCATTTTGACATACCTTATAATGGCTGTTAGTTCTACTAAGACTTATTCCAAAAAACAGAACCATCCAAAATATATGAATACTTAGAAACATCACAATAACCTAATATTTAAAAAAAATATTGTACTGATATTAGTATCATAACTGAAATGTAAACAGCTAAAATACTCTGCTTTTTCTTCATTTTCCAATTACAGCACTATTATGTGAACAAAGTAGTGTTCTGTAATGACAGCTTTCTGCAATGTAAGAAAGGGCATTTTCCCCCAGTGGAGATTCTCCGGTGAACAGCAGAGATCCCTCTCTCAGACCTCCATAAAAATTTGAAATACAGCATTCCAGTGAAGTCCACATAAGCTGATCTAGATTTACATCAGCAAAAGTTCTTTGAAATTGTTTTGGCCTTAAGTTTTGAGTTGGTTTTGCTGCTGACCTTCTCTTTCATATTTCCTTAAAGAAAAAAGAGAAAGTCTCTAGAAAAAGATATTTTATTTAAAGAAACCATTATGGTAATGTATTTAAGCACTCAGTAGTCAGGAAATGCCGAAGTAAAGGCTGCACATTCAACTCCACACCTTAGGCTGCCTCATTATCTCTTCTAGTGGCCTCACAAATGTTGAGTGGAAAGAAAAGCAGAATTGACACCTTGCATATCAGTTCCCTCAAGGCATAAGAATAAATGCCCACTAGTACACCCACTTAATCTTCGAGTCTTCTCACAGGAAAATTAACTGTGCTACTACAAAGCAACTCCTGCTATATTTGCAAAGATGTACAGGCATGTCAAAAACATTTGGCAATCAGCAATATCCAAGACATACAAAGGAACCAAAAGATAAGTATGGATGATTAATTTTCGTCCTTTCCCAGAAGATGATTCTTTATTATTCACTGATCAATTAAACCACCATAGTCTTCATGCCATATTCATTAAGGATCTGGAAGATAGGATGGACTGCATCCTCAACAAGGGTAGATGACCCCAACCTAGGGGATATGGTAGATGCACTGGAGGGTAGGGCTAGGATTCAGAGTGACCTCAACCAATTGGATGACTGGGCCAAAAGAAATGCCATGAGGACAAGTGCAAAGTCCTGCAATTAGGACAGAAGAATCCTATGCACCACTACAGCCTGGGGATTGACTGGCCAAGCAACACTTTTGCAAAAAAAGGACCTGGCGTGTTACAGAGGGAAGTAAGATGGATATGAGTCAGTAGTATGCCCTTGTTGCCAAGAAGGCTAATGGCATACTGTGTTGCATTAGTAGGAGCATAGCCAACAGTTCACAAGAAGTTATTATTCCATTCCATGCTGCACCAATGAGGCCATATCTGGAATACTGTGTCCAGTTGTGGGTCTTCCACTATAGAAAGAATGTGGACAGGCTGGAGAGAGTCCAGCAGAGAGCAACAAAAATGATTCGGGGGCTGGGGCACATTATTTGTGATGAGAACCTGAGTTTTATTTAGTCTGGAGAAGAGAAGACTGAGGGAGGACTTCATAGCAGCCTTCAACACCTGAAAGGTGGTTCCAAAGAGGATAGAGCTAGACTGTTCTTAGTGGTGACAGATGACAGAACAAGGAGCAATAGTTTCAGGTTGCAGCAAGGAAGGTTTAAGTTGGATATTAGGACAAACTTTCTCAGTAGGATGGTGGTGAAGCACTGGAACAAGTTACCTAAAGAGCTGATGGAATTTCCATCCTTGGAGGTTTTTAAGGCCCAGCTTAACAAAGCCTTGGCTGGTATGATCTAGTTGAGGATGATCCTGCTTTGACCAGGAGGTTGGACTATATGACCTCCTGAGGTCCCTTTCAACCCTAGTTTTCTATGATTCTATGATTCTATATTCAAGTATAAAGCAAAAACAGAAAGTATTCTAAAATGGCTGAACTATAGTTCAAAGAAGTAATTAAATAAAACACAAATGTTAAGCAGGAGAGGGCTAGATTTAGCACAGCAGGACTCAAAGTAGAAGTAAAAATCTAGACACCTACATCTCCTTTGACCACGCAGGACTGGTCAAAAAGTGAACAAAAGTTATGAAGAGTCTGTGGAGCTATCAAAAGACCAGAATCCTGATTGTTATTTTGCTGATGCTCAAGCCTACCCTTAATTTCCATATAATTTATTACAGCATTTTCCTGTTGTGTTGACACAATAGTATTTAGTTGCTTTTGTTTATGTTTAAGTGAGGTCTTTCAAAAGGTATGAATGATGAATACTTTTTTGTGCTAAACTTCTGTGCTTACTCACTAAAATATAGGTGTATATCAGGTTATCTGTGCTTTTAACTGAACCTAAAATCAAAGCTTTATGCCTCTATTTCAACTTTCAGAAAAGAATGGCTAGCCTTTTCAAAGTGTAGTTCTGAATGTCTTATTAGCAATTTAAGGTTACCCAGATGTGATACTGAAACATGACTTTTGCTCAGTCACTTTTCAAATGAATTAGAGTACATAGATTCACAATGAGAAACATTGTGTATTAGGTGCATCAACATAGTAACATATATTGATTGTTATATGCATTTTTAGAAATTCAACAGGAATATTTATGCATTTCTAGTTTCTGGGTGTTTTTTTTTTACTCTAAGTACTGTAGAGTTTTGCTCTAACCATTTTTTTTACTCTAAATGGTTGCAGCAATGTTAACTCACTGGTTCTTGAGCGCCATCAGATCAGAAATGCTAAATGAGAATGGAACCCGACGTTACATGGAAGATTTCCAAAAAGTCAATTGCTGAGTATAGGTACAACGTGTTAATCGTCCTTTGGAGTATAATTAAAATCCATTATTTGGTGGTGAAAGTATTATCTAAGCAAGGTGTTAGTGTTGTGGAGGTGAAGGTATTATCTTTCAAAACAGCCTATAAGAAGAGACTGTGAACGCCTGTGGTACTTAAATATCCAAAGATTATTTAATAGAGATAGGAGTTTTTGGTTGAAGTGAAGGTTTCATAGACTTATAGGACACTTCCCCATGAGCAGAATTGTGTGCTTAGCTGCACCTCAAAGACTTTTGAGGCCCTGCAAAATGCACATGGCACACATGAAAAGGTTCTCAGCATAGAGCCAAAATTAGATACTGGGAGATCCCTGTGTAAAAAAAAAAACCATGACAAAAAATGGTGGTGTAGCATACATGCCTGAATCATGCAATGTCTAAAACCAGAGCCTGGCCAGCCAGAGCCATGCTCCAAGTGCCAGCCAAGCTCTGCACACCCAGAACACCACTGCTGCAGCCCCAGTTTGTCACCAGGACCCCAGATAAGGTTGCTTGGGCCTAGTTTCCAATTTGTTTTAATTTCTCTGGCTTCAGTTTTCAACCCTCTGTTCTTTTGATTAAAGAATGATGTACCTTTACAGGTGAATGGTTTATCTTGGATTGACTGAAATAATAGCATTAAGCAAAAATTCAGTGTGTAGTTAATAATGAAAAAAAATCCTTAAAATATTGAAACTTGATTTTGTCATTTTTTAAATTCCACACACAAAAATAAAATCACTTCCCTCCAATTATGCATTACTCCCTTTGTTTATTCATCTAGGATCACATTAACCCTTTTTGTCACAGTATTTTATGAGACCTCATGTTCAGTTTAATGTTTATTCATTGCTAAATCCTTTCTGAGTTGCTGTTTCCAGGTTATAGCTTCCCACTCTGTATGTATGGCCTGAATTCCCTTTCTTTAGTTTTATAACTTTGAATTTGGCTCCACTGAATTAATTTTGTTTGAACAAGACCAGCTTACCTGACCATGCAGAATTCAACTACTATTTTCTGCAAATTCTGCAAATTTAACTAACATTGATTTAGTATTTATTTCCTTATCATTCATAATAATATTGGGTATTGAACCAACACCTGCAACACACTAGCAAAAAACTCTCATTCAGTGATTATTCCCCACTGACAACTACTTTTTGAAATTTGTCAGTTAACTTGTTCTTAATATCGTTAATATGAGCTTTATTCATATTATGCTAATTTTTTTATCAGAATGTTATGCAGTACTAAGTCAAATGTCTCAGACATCTGCAAGTATATTAAATGTATATCACTGCTTTTATCAATCAAGCTTGTAATCCTAGCAAAGAATGAAATCAGGTTTTATTTGACAATACCTGCTTTCTATTAAACTGTGTTAACTGGCTTTAGTACACTTTCATTCTTAATTAACTGAATTCTATGCCAGCTCTTCTATATTTCACCTGGAAATGATGTCAGGCTAAGTAGAGCATTTTACTTTCCCTTTTTTTTAAATAGCAGCTTGGCATTAGTAGTCTTCCAGTCTTCTGGAATTTCCCAGCATTTGAAGGCACATTAAAAGCAAAAATGGATGGATGTTTGGTCCAGCCAGCTCATTTGTGATTTTTAGGTGCAATTTATCAGGGTCTACTTATTTAAAAATGCTAAGCTCTATTAAGTAAGAGGCAAGAATTTCTTAGGAAGATACCTTTTCTTAGACCTTTTCCTGATACCTTTTCTTGGATCAAATATATAGTTGGGATAAAGTTAGATAAGCTGTTAAATGTAAGGCATTCAATAAGTCTCTGATCCCCTTATGTTGGTAGGTTGTCATCAGCAGACATCCTGGTTTTCTCAGATAAAAAAATCCCCAATTTTTGGATTAAAAAATAACTCAAAATCCATATTTTTCCATTATTCAAATGAAATACCACTAATATCTAGATACATATATAGTGATGTTTCATTTTAATTATGGACATACGTGGATTTTGGGTTACTTTTTTAAATCTGAAAATTGGAGATTTCTTTTTAATCAGAGAAAACTAGGATCCTGGTCACCCAATATTTTTGGTAGTACATTTGGGTCTGCTGCATAGCAGTGAGGCATGTCTCCAGGTGAATGTCTCTTAGTTTAGTAGCATAAGTAAGTATTTCCTGTTTAAACTGATCCCTTTTGGAGCAACAAAGAAGCAACTGCAACTGTAATTATGAACTCCCATGGTGACTGGATGGCAAGCCCTGATAAGCAGGGATCCTGGTTTTCTCTGATAAAAAAAAAATCCCCAATTTTTTTATTTAAAAAAGTAACCCAAAAGCCACCTTTTCCATGATTAAAACAAAACACCACAATATATAGATATCTCTCGCACACAGCCTATAGATATTTCTCCCCAGAGCTGGAGAGAAAGGGTGGCAGTCTTGTCTTGCAGGTGACTAGGGAAGGGCCTCTATCTTGAAAGGGCTTTATCAGGGTGACTGGTGAGAAGCTGCTTGCTCTGAGGACTGCAAGCTACACAGGGAAAGAGCCTGGTCCTGAAAAGACACTACTAGAGTGCCTGAATAGGAGCTACTTATCCCACAGACTGCAAGTTACCAGGAAAGAGCTTTTTACCCAAAGGACCCTAACTGAGAGACTTACTGAGAGCAGCCTGAAATGAAGTTTATAAGTAAGGGCTTAAAGAAAGGTTGGTGTAGGTTAATTGCATAGCTGATATGCTTAGAATGTGGGTTGTAGCTAGAGGCCTGGTGTTTTAGTTATAGCCAGTGGTTTGGGTGGAACCAACTGTGTAAGTCCCATTAGTGTCCAAGGGGGCAGACAGGGACCAGGGGCCCAGAGTCCAAGAAGGGCAGAAATAGCCCAGAGAAAGCGAGGGTTTGGGCAGCATTAAAGGCCCCAGAGGGCAAGATAAGGGGCTGGGACCCAGAAGCCAAGGACAGGTGGTCCTTGGTTAAGGGACCTGCTAGAGTAAAGGTGTAGAAGCTGGGAAGGTCAAATCCCCAAGAAGGGAGTAAAGGCATGAGGTTGCCTGGTTATTTGGGGGCACGTGGTCTGCTGGAATGATGATTCAAAACACCTGTGATACATGGGCACAACTCAAGGGGAGGTTTGGAGGTCATGCATAGCCCTAAGATAGGGCCTGGGAGGGCACAATGATTGACAAACTGGGTTTAAGCTAACAGGATCTGGGTGGGGAAACACAGGTTAAGGCAGCACAAGGACCCTTAGCAGTTTTACTTTTATAATTTAACAATTACATTAAAGCATGGCAGATAAGAGCAGAAGGGAAAGTACCTAGAATCAGGGTGAGGCAGTAGCTATTTGGCCATTAAGGGGCAACACAGTCACCCCTGGGGCTAGGCCCTATTGCACTTAAGAAGATATTGCTGTGTAATCTTGCTTCATTTTTATTAGCCTTTGGAAATGTAGCCTTACTATATTTTCTTCCAAGTGCTGTTTTTGTTTTAATATCAAACCAAGATTATTTTTAACAAAAGTTGATCAATTTCTTAATTGTGGGGATTTGGGCAACTAATGTGCTCTTCTCAAAGAATTCCCAATTTTCACTCATATTTTTCTGCCTAAATATTTTCTCAGTCAATTTGCATTCATAATTCTCCTTAGCTTTTGGGAATTAGGCTTTTTAAAGCACCAAGTGTATATATGTGTCCTCTGTGGAAAAAAAATACAATCAGATCATATTTGCTGGATCCTAAGTAAATGCCTCTTATGTTTATACAAGACCTTAGATTTGAACCTGGATCTCCTAAATGTATGCCACAACCACCAGACTATTGCCTATTCTGTGGTAAATTATCCCCTCCTCTCCCTGCTTACACACATGCTTTGAATGAAATTCCATACTAAACTGAATGGGACCAGACAGACCAGTATATTATAAAATCTCAAAGGCTAGGAGCACCTTCTAGCTGACAGAGTAGGATTAAAAAGTGGGTCTGATCAAAGGATGATCAAGATAAATAAATATTTAAACAAATATCTCTGACCAATTGCTTTTTTGTCTTATGGAGTGAAAAAAAATGTGTGATTAGTATGTCAAATCATAATGTAAAATGAGGTTTATTATATGGAGTAAGTCCTTCTGAACACACAGTGTGTTCAGTTGGTGTGACCTCCCAAGAGACAGTCTGATTAAATCAGCAAGCGCTTCCAGGTGGCAGAACAGGGACAGGCCAGCCTCTGTACCAGAGTTTTTTCAGCTGTGTTAGTTGTAGGTGTAGATGTGCCCAGTTTGATTAGATGGCTTCATGTTTTAGGATTTTTTATTTTATTTTAAAAGAGCACCCTTCAAAACATAGGCTAGAAAAATAATGTGATTTTTTTAGACCAGAGCTATAACTACATAACTACAAGATGCTTTTCCAATTCTGAAACATTAGCAGTAAAGCTTCTGTGATGAAGTTAGGTGACAATTTCTTATTTCTCTATTGCTTTCATGGACACAGAAGTCATCTTACTCTGTGCTCACTCAGCATTGTTCAGCTGCTACTAATGTACTTTCTCCATGAAGAGCAGTAAGCAGACCTTCAGAGTGGAGTTACCCTGGGATAACTATAAAAGCTGTCATTGTTATGAAAGGTTCATTTGCAGATCAGTCATGATGAGATGCTATTATGTGCAATCATATGATAAATTTTCATATTCTTCTGGGATCCCTTTTCCTCTCTTATTCCCAAGAATGAGCACCCAAATTAATACTGACTTCAATGGAAAGAAGGCAACTTTTATTTTGAAACCTGAAAATATGTTGACTATCATGACCCTTTATTTTTTTTAATCAACCGAGACACAATGAATACCATAAATAGCACAAGTACACAACACATTAACTACATTATGATTCTTGCCTTCATGCCGTATAGTATATTTGATAGTACAAATTATCATCCATTAAGAAGTACCATTAAATCTCATCAATATCATTCTTTATTTAATTTTTAATGGTTGTATACTGGTGCTTTTGTTTACAAACATCTTCTAAGAATGATGGAGTACATGCTATTGGAAATGCACCACAGATGCATTTCAAAAAACAATCAAAAAACAAACAACCCCTCAAATTTAGGCTCCTGAGGCTGGAGTTTTCAAAAACACCTTGGTGATTGATCAGCATATGATCCATTGATTGACTTAGAAAATTCTAGTATTTGCTGCTAATAGTTGCTCAGGTCCTAGGAATGCTCAGCTCTCAACAGTTCACACTGAAATCACCTGAAGTAGAAATGGTTAAACTGGAATACAAAGTCACTTATTAAGGTATGTGGAAGATGAATTTAGATGCCTGATTTTAGGTAACCAGAACAGGTAATTTTTTGCCTCAGTGTTTATTTTGCATGAGGTTTTGTTATAACATATAAGGAAAGGCTCAAGTTGGAGTCCATTCTAAAAATATTATGATGGAATCATTTGATGGTTCTGTTTTTCTAGTATGACATTCATTTTTTATTTCATTTTAAAGTAAACAAAAATAAGTATATTTTGAAGGGAAGGGTCTTAAGGCTGTGGAAAATTCCAGAGAGAGGAATAATTCACCAATACTCACCTTAGGTAAGAGAAGGATCGCTGCTGGAACATAGAGCCCTATGTCACTGTTCTGAAGTGAGTGCTCTGTTAAGATTGGTACTTCCAGCTCCAGAAAGGGGTAGCCTGGGAGAAGCCTTGGCATCTAACAAGCAGAGATGCCATGGGACTTTCCCGCCAGCCCCCATTTGCAGCTGCTGGAAGCACAGGGGCACTCAGCAATTGGCTGAGTTGGTCAGAGGGCCACCACTGTGGAAGGTGTGGAGCTCTTTACCTTGAAGCTGGCTGAAGCTGCCATTAAGTAGTGCTGGAGGGGCATACAGCAGAAAACAGAGAATTGATTCCTGGAGAAGAGGAGGGTGGGCCTTGCGGCCCCTGTGAAGACTGATTTTTTTGTTTTGGTTTGATTCTTCTTTCAGTTTGTTTCATTAAGATTTAATTTGACTTATTAACAATGACCTGAGCATCAAGTGCAGAAGGGCTGACTGCCCAACAAAACCCCTGTCTCCCCGAATGATCCTTGAAATTGGTCTTAGGACAGCAAAATACAGGCTAATAGAAAGAGAGAGAGAGAGAGAAAAACCCCTTGGAGAAGGGTCTGTCCCCCTTCTTCTTCTCCTTTGTGTGGCTATTAACTGTTCATTAGCTGGGAACTGCTGGGGAGTGCATAAAAGGTGGAGGAGGGAGTTATCTCTCTCCTACTTCCCTCTACTTGATCACCAATTAATTCAGAGAGTTTAACCCTGTCCTTGACTGCTGGGAAGTGATCTCTGGATTGGATGTATTCACCTTGAAGAGGGATCTGGTTAACACTGTGGCTTTGGTGAGGGTGAGGTGTAGGGATGGTGGAGCCTCACAGAAGAAATTCCTCCTAAAGTAAAGGAGTTGTCACCCCATGGAACTGACATCTGAATCAAGACAAAATCAACATCATAGCAGTCAAGAAAAACTGAATGGGGAGTGATCAGGGAGGCAGTGGGAATTGCATGTATTACTTACCCCTCTCAGCCTAACAGCCCACTTTGGGAAGACATCAGACCACAGGGAACCTAAGCCCTATAGCATGTATGCTTGACAAATATGTTAAGCATTAAGGTATACATTAGTTGATTTAGAAAAGTTGTTTTAAATTTATTCTGTTTGGATATTATAATTAGCAATTATGTTCTGTTTCCAACTCTTGAACACATGGTGATTTATCTTATTTATATTTGAAGTTTCACCCATCTTGAATATAAAAGTACTGTCTCTGCAGCCTAATAGAGACCTTAATTTTATCAACACACATACAGGATTAAGAGAGAACTAAATGAAAACAGGAGATGTAATGTAGACTAAACCTGCTCTAAATGTAGGATTTTTGGAATTTGATATACAAAAAATTAGAACTCGTGGTTCCAAAATGATACCTGGAACCAAGAGTTCTAGTTTTTTGTATGTCTTTTTGTCTCATACCAACACAGCTACCAAATACACCCCTGGAATTTGATAGTCATTTGTATAAGATTTTTGTTTGGTTTTGTTTTTTTTCCAATTATATGTGCATATTTAAACATAGAGGCTCAGCTCCAAAGCTGTGGGCCAAAATGTGGTATTTTAGTATTAAATCTCTCCCATGGAAAAAACAAATATTAATCATCTTGAAGTCTGAAGCTTGACAAAAAAACATCAGAGCAAAATAAAACAGTGCATTTTTTTTATTTTAATTCAAACCTTATCAAATCTCAAACCCAAGGGGATATCACAATTAATTTTACAAAAAATATCCAATATGCTCAAGATACATCTATGTGGTCTTTCCCTAAAATATTAATGCAAACTGAATATTTTATTTTCTATCATTGGTCATAGTATAAAATACCAAACTAAGACAATATATCACCTCAACACCTCAGAGAATCAATATGAAGAATGTGAAAACAGCATGAACTAGTGGTAGCCTCATTACACAAAGCTGATCAGTTAGTACTTGGACACTGAAAGAAGGAGACCTCTCAGAAACTTGGGCCCTGGCAGACATTACACTTTAAACAAAATTAACCAGTTAGTCACATTTTAAATAGTAATCCACCTATATATTCACTGTGATAAAATGGGAAGGCAGCCACAAATTTATTCCACAAAGTATGTGTAATAATTTTGTGGTTGGCTTCCATTGCACCTTAAATTGAATATGTGGCAGGGTCCACAGTATAATCCTGGGGTTAAGACCCAAAATCAGTGGATTGTCAGTCTAAGCTCCAAACCACACTGGAGTCTCCAACCAGCTCTGGTGCAATCCCAGGGGCTGAAAATGGCAATCATCATATCCCCTTGAAGCTAAGATCATGGTCTTTCTGCACTGGGAAGTAGTAATGGTTAAACTGGGTTCTGATCTCCAATCTCAAAAATGCTCATCCTACCATGCATGTGTGTCATTGCAGGAGGCACAGTTGTTGGGAATGGAGAACAGATCCCACAATGCCATGAAGCGAATGTGTGCTAGGGGCTCTAAATGTGTGCTTGGCTCTAAATGATAACTGAACACCACAAAGAGTTAAATACTTTTATATCCCAAGCATACTAGCCTGAATAAAGATACATTAGAAACTAATTAGTGTACCTGGTTACTTTACTCATCTTATTTCACATTTTGAAATAAAAAATAATAAGGTCCTTGGATAAATAGGAGTTGAAAAGAATAGAATTCTTCCAGAGTAATAGTTAAGAGCTAAGAAACTTGTTTTATACTGAGTTAACCTATTAAATTCTAGGTAGAAACTCTACTTCTTGCAATATGAAATCTAGTAGAAATCATTAATCCTCACCCACTAGTTTGAGGAAAAGGACAAAAGGAGTAAGCAAGGAAACAAAACATGATAGAAGGTTTAAGTCATAAACCAAAGGTAGGTCAAGGAAGGGCAACTGCATGTATTACTAACCCAGTATGGTGAGAAGGTATTGGTAAAGTTAAGGATCCAAAGACAGAATGAAAGGGTGCTATATAGCAAAGTCAGAGAAAGAAAGAAAATAAAGGCACAAACAAGTGAAAAAACATATTGCTTTCCAGACTCTACAAGTGAAGGAAGGGAGAGTGATACAAATTAGTTATAGTTGAAAATCTTTCCTCAGCATAGGGAAAATCAGGATGTGGTTGAAGTGAAAGGAAAGGCTTAGTTGAGAAGGAATTGGAGAAAAAGGGAAACGATGAGAACAATGTGAACAAGTGAGATAGGAAGGTATGAGAGTATTCAAGAGAATAGTTTGGGATTTCTACAGAAAAGGAGGAGAGAAATATATCTGTCTGATACAGAACTAACTAATGGCAGAGCATGAACCAAAAATTAGGAGACATACCAGTTTTCTCCTCACAGAAATAGATAATAATACCTGATATGGTACTTAAAAGAACTACTAAGGAAAAGCAAAACAAATCTTATGTTTAACTCTAGAGGGCACAATTTGCACAGATACTAGGTATGTTGATTTATTTTTATTCGTGCATGATTTAGCAGTTTGTGAACATAAGGACTTTGTCACATGGGACACTTAGCACATTTTTATCTGAGATCATACTAAGCCTTGCTGTAGTAAGTCAAAATGTGTTCTATGTAGTTGCATGGTAATGCTTACTATGATCAATGATTGTTACTCTTAGTCCTCACACCACAAAGAAGTCTTGAACCCACTTAGCTATTTATGAATCCCAGAACAGCAGAAGACAGAGTTTAAGACTCCAGTGTGGTTGTGGGACTGGGCCTGACAATCAGATGACTGCTACTCCCAATCCCCTCACTATACTGGATTATTGAACTGGCTCTGGTGCAGTATTGAACTGACAATCAGCTGATTTTTCAGTCCAGCTCTGGGACTGTACTGGAGCCCCCAACCAGCTCGTGTGCAGTTCTGGGGTTGAAACTGAAAATATCTGTTTGTCAGTTGCAGCGTGACATCTACAGTGCAGCTGACTGGACACTTTGGTGCAGTCCTACGATTGGGACTGACAATCAGCTGACCACACCAGTGCCAATTTAAGACACGTGAGAGGTACAAGGGCTGGGACTGTATTGATTACATTATCTCCACGGAACAGTCCATGTTAGCTCAACACGTTACTTAATTCAACTGGAATATATTCCCAGCTAGAAAAAATCTGCCTTTGCTATGATACTCTATGCCATGGTACAATATTATACAATATGAAAGCAGTACATTATCTTGCTTGAATGTGCAAATGTTAGCATTAAGTGCATTTAAGATGTGTTTAGTGTCTATGAGACATGGTCCTAGTAAGCAAAGCTGTTTAAAATGAATCTAAAATCTTTTTACAATTTTAAAAAATATGCTCTTTATTTGCAAGATGTTATAAACAATGACACAGATTAGTTAAAGAAACTGCATGGCCTTCGCTATCCCTTCCAATTCTCTGTAGAAAGAAGGTAGGGTAGAATGGCACCTTACAGACTAACTGGTTTAGAGGCATATGAGCATCTGGTAAAACAGGTTTTTACCTATGAAAGCTCTGAGCCAATTAGTTTCTAATAAGGTACCCAGCAGCGTAACTAGGGTGGTACAAATGGAGATAACTCTTCTCCCCTGTCTGCCCCCTCCCCACCCACCTTAGTGGGGAGACAGGGAATGGACACATGCATTTTCATGTTGGCTGCTAGTGATCAACCTGTTTACAAATGGTCAGATGTTTACGAATGGACTTTTTTACAATTTGTTTCATCAACTTCCCAGATATTGAAGTCAGCCTGAATGTGCAAATGTTAGCACATGTCATTTTTTCCTATTTATTTCAGATGCTAGCCCTTTCCCAGACATCTGGAACCTCACCCATCCCCAATGACTTTGAAAAATATTATATATCCTGTCAGCCAATGTATTTAGCACCTTGGGGAAGATTTCATCAGATCCTGCCAGCTCAAATTCATTCAAATTAATCACCACCTATTTTACACTCTCCTTAGCTGTCATGACCCTTAGCCTTTCCCCTTTTGTCAGTATTATTCTGTTAGCTCTTAATAGTTACAGCATATTTTTCTGTGAAGCCCAAAACTGGTAACACAGAATGTCTTGTAATAACTCACCCTGACTAGTAAGTAGTAGACTTGTAGCTTCCTTGATCTTTTCATTTCTATCCAATATATTTCTAGAACCCCTTGTTGTCTGTAACTTCCCTCACTAGGCATAGCTCATTTGGTGCCTTTGCTTTCTCAATTTTTGTCCCTATGAGTCCTTGCTGTTACTTGGTATGCTTCCTTGGTGATTATTTTATAATTTGCTCTAGTAACTTCCCAAGTATTGAAATCATTCTGGCTGGCCTGTAATTTCATTAGGCTTTGTTCCCTGAGCTATTTTACTAAAGAGCTATATTAAATCTTTGTAAAAAACAAAACAAAACACAAAACAAAATAAAAAAAATCAGCCTTCATTTCAATGTGAAGAAATTCTGCCTTTATTTTAATAGAAGGAATTTTCTTTAGCAAAGTCTTTTCCAAGTATTCACAGAATTCTGTTTAATGTGTGCTATCTACCTTTTGAAACAACAAGGAATTTCCTGTCCTGGGTAAAGCAACATTCCAGTAAAAGGAATACTTCTAACAGACAGCAGAACAGTCAGAGCTATGAGATATACTAATTAATACCAGGTCTGCTCATTATACACATCACCAAGGGCCAGATTTATGCTTTTCCCACAAAGTCAGTTATGTAGCTGCCACTAATGAATTTTTTTTTTTTTTTTATGTTTCTTCGTTTTAATGACAGAAGATTAACTAATATCCATTAGCTGAATGGAAACCTCTGAAGCTAATTACAAGACCAGTCTTTTTATTTGTAATCTTGGTAAGCTATTTAACACCTTTCAACCAACACCAAAAATAAATGCATAATCAATAATGCTATAATTCTTTGGCTGATGTACATAGAGAGACTAAATCCCACAACCATCAATCATATGAATAGTCATTTTGAACATAACATTGGGTGCATCTACATGAGACATTTACTGCGGAGCTGCCTAATTAGCACTGTAGTAAAGTCTCTGGGCATTTATGCACATACCTTTTAATTCTTGGATGTGCCAGAGATCCACCACTCGATTAATCGAGCCTGCTCTACACAGGTGCTGCACCACTTGCAGTTGTATAAGTGGTAAATGCATGCCAGCATGGAGAAAATGGCAGCAGTGCTCTTTTGACTTAAAGCACCTCTGAAGTGTTTTAATTCAAAAGCATGCTGCCACCTGTTTCTATGCGCTGATATGCATTTTGCCACTTATACAACCGCAAGCATCAGCCAACCAGGTGCTTTATAAAGTGCTTGGCACTGCATCACTTGCACATGTAAAAATGCCCTCTTCACTTGTGTGTGTGACCTTATTCAGTCACAGTAAACTAATAAACACTGCCGTAGATTAGCACTTGTAAATACAAGTACAGTTCTGCAATAGTGTAATTTACAGTACAGTAATGAATGTGTAGACACTGATGGGGCTGGCTGGGGCACAAGAGTGCTTCAGTGCAGGGGCTTCCTAACAGCTATCCCCAGCCAGTATAATGAGCTGGGTTGGAGCAGCCCTGAGCTGGCAGGATCACTCCCCTGAGCCCCTTGCTCAATGTGCTGTGGTCCCAAGCATACATGAAGACATGGAGCCTGGGAGCAATAAACTCCAGCATGATATGTGCCAGAGTTTATTTCTTCACATTAATTTCATGTACAGATGCACCCACTGTGAAAAACTTTACTCCAGGGAACAATGTTTTATTCCTTGAATAGGAAAAAGATTATCACGTTATTTATACTGTGTTGTCATTCTGATACTTTCAGACATCTGCATTTTCTGAAATACACAAGGGTTGAACACCTGGTTTACACTCCATATGTTTATACTGGAGTTTGTGCATATTCTTGTTGTTCTTGCTCACATGCATATTTGAGTTTACATGTAATATGCATCCACTTCGAGTGAAATATTAGCTCTATTGGAGTTAATGGCAAACATATATATATTTCCCATAACACGTGCATGTGCGCGCGCATGCGTGTGTGTGTGTGTGTGTGTGTGTGTGTGTATTAGGGCTGTGCAAAGCTTTGGTAGCTGATTTGATTCAGGGGGGATTCAGCCCAATTCGGCAGCCAAGTATCTGAATGTGAATCAAATTGAATGGAACCTAGTCTCCTGGTAGCTAGTTTCTTTTCTTGTAAATTGTATCCAATCTTTTCCTATTTACCCTTGCCTGCAATCCCTATTGTTATCCCTATCCATTCCTCTCAAATTTTTCTTCTTCCAAAATTCTCTTATTTGTTCTTGTTAGTCTGTCTTAGTTCTTTCCCCCCACAAAAATAAATCTGTGTTTTCTCTGAAAGTGTATCATCACTGTATAGGAAAGCACAATGTATATCACACACACACACACACACACACACACACACACACACA
>JAGPOW010001338.1:55697113-55708145 GCA_030014935.1 Caiman crocodilus
CACACACACACACACACACACACACACACACACACACATTTTGCAGCACACCAAACATTATGAAGTGTGCTGGGAAGGCAGGTGCCAGATCTTCTGGCAGGGGAGGGAGAGGGGGCAGAGGGAGAGCTGCAAGTTCCCTCTGCCCCAAACATAGATGCACCCTCTTTCTTGGCAGCAATGAGTCTTCTGCTGCTAGTGGGAGCAAGGAAGTAGTAGCAGTGCCTGCACTTGCACCACCAACACTAACACCACTAACCAGAAGCAGCATGACATTCTCCACCCCAATTTCAGTTCCCAACATGAGCCTTCCAGTGCCAGAGGAGGAGATGGATCTGGAAGGAGGGGAGCAGAAGGCCATAGCAAAGAAAAGTTCCTATAGAAGAAGATCCCCTTCTCTGAAAGGCAATTTGGAGGAGGTTGTGGGGGCAGGTGGCTCAGCTTCTCCTTTGTGCCTCTGCCTGGTAATCACAGAATCATATAATCATAGAAGTAGGGTCGGAAGGGACCTTGCAGACCTTCACGTCTGACCCCCTGCCTGGGCAGGAGGAAAACTGGGATCAAATGACCCCAGCCAGGTAGGAATCAAGCCACTTCTTAAAGACCCCCAAGGTAGGAGCCAGCACCACTTCCCTTGGAAGTTGGTTCCAGATTCTAGCTGCCCTGACTCTGAAGTAGTTTTTATGGATGGCTAATCTAAACCTACTCTCCAAAATCTTGTGGTTGTTATTCCTTGCTATCCCGGGGGGGGCAGGCGCTGGGGGAAACAAGGTCCCTCCCCAAACCCTTCTGGTCACCCCTAGTGAGTTTATAGATGGTCACCAGGTCCCCCATCAGCCTTCACTTGTGAAGGCTGAACTGGTTCAGGTCCCATACCCTCTTATTGTAGGGTCTGCCCTGCAGTTCCCAGATCATGTGGGTGGCCCTCTGGACCCTGTCAATGTTGTCCATGTCCCTCTTGAAGTGGGGTGCCCAGAACTGGACACAGTACTCCAGTTGTGGCCTGACCGGTGTCACGTAGAGGGGGAGGATCACCTCCTTAGCCCTACTTGAGATGCATCTGTGGATGCACGATAAGGTCTGGTTAGCCCCGTTGACCATGACCTCACGTTGTCGGCCCATGTTAATCTTGGAGTCAATGATGACTCCAAGATCCCTTTCTGCCTCTGTGCTCTCAAGATGGGAGTTTCCCATCTTATAAGTGTACTGCTGGTTACTACTGCCCAAGTGCAGCACCCTGCACTTGTCCGTACTGAAACGCATCCTGTTTTTGTTAGCCCACCCCTACAACCTATCCAGGTCTTTCTGCAGTCTCTCCCTCCCTGCTAACATGCCCACCTCTCCCCATATTTTGGTATCATCAGCAAATTTAAACAGGTTGCTTTTCACCCCATCGTCCAAATTGCTGATAAAGAAATTGAACAATGTGGGCCCAAGGACTGAGCCCTGGGGGACTCCGCTGCCCACTTCCCCCCAGGTCAAATATGACCCATCCACCACCACCCTCTGAGTATGACCCTTCAGCCAACTCACAATCCATCTGACCGTGTAGGCATCGATGCCACAGTTACCTAGTTTTTAATGAGGATGGGGTGGTTGACAGTGTCAAAGGCCTTTCTGAAGTCCAGAAAGATTACATCCACAGCGACACCTGCATCTAATGCTTTTATGACCTGATCGTAAAAAGCAATCAGGTTGGTCTGACATGACCTGCCCTTAATGAAACCATTTACACCGTATTTACAGTCGTGCAGTTATGGGACTTGTCTCATTTCCAGGCAGGTGCCTAATTCTCTTTCTTCAGGCAGGTGCAGATTCTTTCATCACAGATGTGCTCCTTGATGATCTTCTCAAAGTGTTTCCCCAGGACTGAGGTAAGACTGATGGGCCTATAGTTGCCTTGGTCCTTCCCCCTCCCTTTTTTAAAGATGGGGACCACATTGGCTATCTTCCAATCATCTGCCACCTGGTCCGAGCACCATGAGCGCTCATAAAGCCATTACAAAAAGGGCCCTACAATAACCTCCGCTTGCTCCATGAACACCCTGGGGTGGAGAGCATCTGGACCTGCTGATTTGAACATGTCCAGTTGCTCCAATAGCACTCTAACTCAGTCCTCCTCAACCTTAGGTCTTGAGGCATTCCCCTCAAGACCTAAGTTTGGGGGATAAGGCAGAATCCCCAGAAGCAGGTGGGTAGTGTAATGTGGGATCATTTTGAGATGGCAGCTGATCCCATCTATACTACCTGCCATCATTTCCAAAGGCAGATCAGCTGGAGCAAGGATATGAAATATTTCACACCCATGGCGATGCTGCTGCATCTCAGCAGGCAGCACCACCTTGTCCTTGTTCCTCAGCCTGGTACCAGTGGAATCATGGCCAAAAAGAAGTCCCCTTCTTGCTCCAAAGCCCCCATCCCCAAGTAGCAGAGGCAGGCCACCCTGGATCAGTGAGGGAAAGGCAGAGATAAAGGGGGGTGCATTCCGAAGGCAAGAAAAGTCACCCAGAGCATTGCGGAGATGCTTGCTCTGGATGGCCATCCCTTCTCCTTTGTTGATTGTTCAGGGTTTATGCGGCTCGTGGTGCTCATGGCCTCATCATACCAAGTGCCTGCACACACCACCTTTAGCAGGACAGTAGTGCCCTCACTGTATAAGGCATGCAGGGAACACTTCAGGGAGGAGCTGCAGAAGGCAAGCATGCAGGCATCCTTGCACTTCACTTTGGACATCTGTAGTAGTCAGGGTGGAGATCAAGACTACCTCTTCCTCACAGGGCACTGGTGCAATCAGTCAGGGCCACCTACAGCCTCAGCACTGGTGATACTCTCCTTAGCCAGGTGATTCCCATAGTGAAGGAGCTTGAGATTGAAATGGAGAGGTTCCAGGGGAGCTATGTTCCTGGCTGGGGCAAGATGCTTTTACCAGAGGTGCAGGCACTGGTGAAGCAGCTGAAAGGAGGGTGTCAAAAAACGGCTGGATCCATTGCAGTCCAATACAGTCCACGTTCTGGTGAGCTTGTGCAACCTGAGGGTGAAGGGAAGCATCTGCAACAGCAAAAAACACTCAATCACTGGACAGAGATGCTGGTGAACAGATTCAGGGAGGCTGACATGGCTGGGCAAACATGGAAGAGAGGGATCCACTTTCCCATTCCAGCACTCCAACCACAAGCCAACCTTCTCCACCATAGCCACTGCCAATGTGGGTCAAGGGCATGGCTTCAACATTGGGCTCCAGAGGCACCAGACCCAGACCCCACCATCAGGCAGGTAATGCAGTGTCCTCAGTGTCTACCTATCTCACCAAGGACATGGAGCCACTACGCTGCAATTCCTTGGCCTATTAGGCAGCCTGAAGCAAGATATGGCAGGATCTGGCTATGGTTGCTCAGGAACACCTGTTCTGTCCACTGAACACGTGTTCTAAGCAAAACAGGATTCAGTATTGCTGATGACGTTGTCACATGCCACTGCACCTCCTTGGATCCTGGTTTGGTCGAGCAGCTGGTGTTCCTGAAGGTGAACCTCCCACTGCTGAAGTTCCCCAAGCTCCACCTGTAGATGGAGTGAGTGCCACCCTCCTCACTCTGCATTTTTTTGCTTTTTTTATTTGCTTTCAGAACCTTGAGTTGCACTTTCACAGAAACCTCTACACCACACTGTCTGAAACCTGACAAGCCTCATGCTCGCACGAGGTGCTAACAACCCTGCTACTTTGATCCCACTTGCCTTAACACACACAAGTGATATGAGTTTTGCTTTCATCAGTTTGAGGGGCACTTTCACAGAAACTCCTGCACCTATCTCCTTGAATCTTGGCAGGCCTTCATGCCCTCAGAAGAGGCTACCATCCCTGTTGTTTTCATCCAACTCTGCAAAAAAATGACAAAGTTATTGGTATGTTAGTGATTCCCCATTATAGTCTATGGCAGAATCTCTGAATCAGTGCTGAATCTCTGAATCTGAATCAACTGAATCGAATCAGGATAGTGACTTAAATCACCAAATCAAATCACTGTCCCTTCAAATCAGTCAAATCTGAAACCAGAAAAATACTTACTGCTTTGTACAGGCCTAATATATATGTGTTTATATATGTATGTGTGTGCATATATAGATGAATGTGTATATATAGATCAGCATGTGTGTGTGTATACATGTTTT
This sequence comes from Caiman crocodilus, assembly GCA_030014935.1. Lineage (NCBI taxonomy): Eukaryota > Metazoa > Chordata > Crocodylia > Alligatoridae > Caiman > Caiman crocodilus. Next base: position 55,701,278 of record JAGPOW010001338.1, read on the forward strand.
TGAGATGATACAGGAAGTTGAATAATGTGAAATAGTGGATCATAGGGTTCTTTACTGGAGAAAGCTAATGTCACTTCTAGAGTACTAGTTTTTTGGTTGGTTTTCATTTCATCATAATGGAAATGTTTCTGTAGTAATCTGAAAGAAATGTACTGCTACTATTAGCAAATATCAGTTTCTTGTTAAGATCCTCTTTTAAAAGGCGGACCCAAGATCTCATCATACTTCCTTTCCTGTAACATTTGAAGTTAGATTCTCATGTCTGCCTTTTCCAGAACATACGTGATTCCAGCCAATGACGGAACTTGAATCTTAGGAGCTAGAAGTTTAGTTGATGTAAATTAGTATTGCTCTGCTTATTTCACCAGTCCAAGATCATTTTTAAGTTTCCATACTGCAATATTCTCTGTAAATTTACTACTGCTACATGGGATTAATTTTAACAGAACACTTGGAAAAATTACTTTTGTTTAGTACTTTTTTTGGTCCATATTAAGGACATATAGTTAGGATCAGCTCAGTTGCAGGCTGATCCTAGGTTAGGATCAGCAAGCACATAACAGCTATGGAGATGGCTGTTCATGAAAAAGGCCATTTTTCTTTATTGAAGCAACCAGATAAGCATAACAATCTTACAGGGGGAAAAGAAATTAAGAGATTTGTTCTGCAATCCTGTATAGAATAATATATTGACTTTTATTAGTGGATGGTAAGGATTTGCAAAATCTCAGAAAAGATGACAAAGCCATAAGGGAAATACAGAGTGCCCAGGCGAGGGACTAACAATACAAGGATGGGGGTGAGGTTGGGAACGCACCTAGGTTACATAAGATACAATGTTAGCCAACTAAGCCTGGGGGTAAGGGGAGTGGGGAGGGAGAAGGGAGGAGGGGGTTTTGTGATGCTGAGAGAGAAAGAGGATAGAAACACACATACCCGTGACAATGGTCCGCGATGGAAAGGAAGGAGTCCGAATGGTAAAGAGTCTCAGTTTATACTCAGTCTATCACAGGGGTCCTCTTCGGGTGGCGTAGGGTCGTCGTCATCGTCGTCGTCATCCGTGGTTGATGGATCCTCTTGAAGCGAAGGTCCGTCTGGTGCAGAGGGGGATTCAGGCGGTCCTCTCTGGGTCTGGTCCGGCGGCTGGTCTCCTGCTGGGGTCTGTGTATTGGCGGTGGCCCATGATGTGCTCAACGTAGAAGTCGCGGGACCACCGGATGGTGTTGGACACCATCAGTCAGCGCATGACCTTGGTGTAGCGGCGGGAGACGTGGCAGGTGTGCAGGACGCTCTCGTTGCCGGGGTCCCAGCCATCGAGCGATCCCATGATGAGCACGTCGACTGTCACGTCGTACCCATGACTCCTCAGGGTGTCGGCCAGTGGAGCGTACTTCTCCCGCTTGCGAGCCCGGGCGTCGGTGAAGGCTTGGCGCCGGTTCTCAAATGGGATTGTGACATCCACGATGGTGATCCTCTTGGCCTCCTTGTTGGTAACCATGATGTCGGGGCACATCTGGCTCTCGCAGCCCGGGACGGTGCGGTTGACGGAGACCTGCCCCGCTGCGGCCGGGATGGCTCGAACCAGCTGGTCCTGGACAGCGTTGTGGTGGAGCTGCCAGGCCTTGGTGTGCGGCCTGCAGCTGCAGAGCACATGGGGGAGAGTCTTGGATGCGTAGCCGCACCGCCGGCACCTCTTGTCACAGTGGCTGAAGTGGACAGCCCCGTTGAGAGGCAGGCAGTTGAGGCAGGCGCGGTGGACGAAGCGCCAGTCCGCGAAGCGTGTGAAGCTCCCGCTTTGCATGAAGTGGTTGCCGGCGTCCCACTTGGAAGTGACGTCAAAGACCTTGCCCTGGTCGGGTTTGGCCCTCAGGTCGCCAGCGTACTTGTTGCAGACGGCGTCCTTCAGGAACCTCTCCAGGAAGGTCCTCGTGCGGGGCGTCACGGTCACGGAGTCGGCATGCGGGGCCGGCTGCAGGGAGACCGTCAGCTCGCGGTGCTCCTTGGTCCACGTCCAGGCACAGCCAATGCAGTTTCCAAGGCGGCGCGTGGCGTTGCAGGCTCGGCTCCACAGCGAGGCAAAGTCCCCGCCGTCGTGGCTGAACTCGCCCTCCAGCGAGCCGCTGAGGAAGGTGGCCAGGTTGCGTCCGGTGGGTTGCCTGCCGAGCCGCTTGTGGATGGTCTCTACTACTGTGCAGTCTTCTTCTGAATCAGGAAAGGTGACCATATTATCATATCACAGTTCATCAAATTTTACATAACACCGATTCATGGGAGCACTAGTGGAAAATATGGTATAGAAAAATAGTTGGAGAAAATTTGATTTTGCCCTGATATTTTTAAATATTATTAATTTTCTTAAAGTACATAATACATTTACATTTATATGGAAAATGATTCATAGATTATAAGGGGCTAGAAGGGACCTCACAATATCATCAGGTCCAACCCCTCTGCACTAGGCAGGAAAGACAGCTGGGATCAAGTTACCCCAGAGAGGTTGCCATCCAGTCTCCTCTTGAAGGCTTCCATGGTAGGTGATTGCACTGCCTCTGGCAGGAGTTTATTACACAGTCTGGGCACCCTACTGTAAAGAAGTTTTTCCTAGTGTTAAGTCTGAAATGGTCTTCCAGGGGTTTGTGGCCATTATCCCTGGCTTTTCTCAGGAGTGCCCTAGTGAACCAATCCCTTAATATTTTCCTCTCTGCTGTTGCAATAAGCTGCTACTAACTCCCCTCTCAGCCTTCTCTTTTTTAAGCTGAAGAGGCTCAAATCCCATAGCCTTTCCTCATATGACTTGCCTTACAAGTCTCTGATCATATGGGTGGCTCTTCTCTGGACTCTCTCAAGCTTTTCCATGTCCTTGTTGAAATGTGGCAGCCCAAACTGGATGCAGTTCTCCAGCTGTGGTCTCACCAATACTTGGTAAAGTGGAAGAACTGCTTCCTTCATTTTGTTTGTGATGCATCAGTCAATGCATGCCAGAGTATTGTTTGCCCTGCTTACATTGCATTACATTGATGGCTCATGTTCATACTATGGTCTATTATTACCCTAGGTCTCTTTCAGTCATAGTGCTAGTCAAATTGGCAGCACCAAGCCTGTAATACATTGGGGATTGTTCATCCTCAGATGGAGCACTTTACACTTGTCAATGTTGAACTTCATGTGGTTCTGATCCACCCAACTTGCCAGCCTAAGTCCACTTGTATCTGCAGCCTATCTTCAAGTGTGACCACACTCCCCCATAACTTGTTGTCATTCATGAACTTGACCAGTGAGCTCTTCACCCCCACTCCAAATCACTGACAAAGATGTTGAAAAGCACTGGACCAAGCATGCCAGAACAACACAGATCTGTTTATTAGAACTTTCTAGGTCCTACCCTGCAGCTAGCTTCCTACTCATCTAACAATTGAACAGTTAAGCCCACAATTCTCCAATTTTTCTGTGAGAACATCATGGGATACCAGATCAAACACCTTTTGGAAGTCTAGGTATACAATGTCGACCTACCCTCTCTTATCTAGGTAATGAGTCACCTGGTTGTAGAAGGAGATTATATTGGTAAGACAAGACCTGCTTACAACAAAGCCATGATGGCTGTTGTTTGGAATCCTACCTTTTGCAAGCAGTTGGTGATCGGTGGCTGGGGGACACCCCAACAGCTATCTTGTCCCCCCCAAAACTCAGGAAGCATCAGTTACCCATGGACTGGTGATGCTAATTACCCTATAGATGCCCAGGTCCCCTCTTCTCCCCTTCTTGAAGATGGGGACAACATTGGCCCTCTTCCAGTCTTCAGGGACCTCCCCCAAAGTACCATGAATTTTGGGAAAGTTTCTCCAAAGGTCCCACAATGACTTCAGCCAGCTCCTTCAGCACTTTCAGATGAAGTTCATCCAGTCCTGCTGACTTATAAATGTCTAACTTTTCTAACTGATCACAGACCAACTCAACGTCAACATTGGGAAAGCGGCCATCCAACCATGTCCATTCTGAACCTTATCTAGTGTGATTTTCCCCATAGTCTGGTGAAAAACCAAAGCAAAGTAGTCATTCAGGAGTTCAGTTTTTTCCTGTGTTGGTAACCAGCTGTCCTGAGTTGTTAAGCAATGGCCCCACACTTCCATTTGTTTTCTTACTGTTCCTACATACTTAAGGAAGGACTTCTTATTTTAGCATCCCCTAAAGAAGGATGATAGCATTATTTGTGAAACTTTGTTTACACCTATAATGTATATCATTATAAGAGAGGAGATAGCCAACTAATTTTCCATTTCATATTTATAAGGTAACTTCACAAAAAAAGTTTTTAAAATCAGTATTTCTTTTTTCATGCAGCTATCTTATTTGCTGCCTTTTGCAAGATGTTTAATGTTTAATTTAACACTTTAAAGTGACTGGATGATGGAAAAGTAAATGATGGTATCATGAAATGTTTTCTTTGAGAGAATTTTTTTAACAACTTTCCAACAATTTCAGGTACACAGTTCAAGAAACAAATATATTTCTAACAAATACAGTATTATTTCTATTAATATTGATATTACACATATCAATATACTAATAAAACATTTAAAACAAAAGTATACCTTGTACATTGCAGTTTATTCATTATAACATTTTGAGCTCAGTCCTACAAAGTAACAATTCTCATTTCTCAAAATGCTGAGAGATTTGATATCTCTCAACATTGGGTCCTGCTACTTTCAGTAAAGCAGTGAGAAGAGGGCTTACCAAAGTTTTTATCATCCCTATTAAAGTGATTCTGCAGCCTTTTGCACAACTTTAAAGGTTTACACTACTCAGTTGACATACTTCATATGGTTGTACTTAATTAGGAAGATTTAGTTAACTGGAGACAATTTCTGGAAACAATTTTATTTCACCTACTGGATACTAGGAAGAATGATTTTTTTAATGAAATGGGTATCTTGAGAAGGTTTCTCTTGCTACCAAGTTTGCAGTCACTGAGGAAAAAAACTAAAATAAAATTACATTATACAAATCTTTATTCAGTCCAGTCTGAACAAATATGGCATATGCCTTGCATTTGTCCTGTTGAGGAGATCAGTTCTAGTGGTATCTCAGAATAGAGTAATTCCTTATTTTTGTCTGTAAATTTAACCAATATAAATACTTTGGGCAGAGATTCATCTGTTTGTTGCATTTCACATTACACCAGTGAACCTTCCTGGATGATGCTACATGAATGATTAACACTAATTTTCTTCAGAAGATACTGTGACTATATATTATCCTGAAAGAAAAAAACTACTTTGGTTTCAGCTACATATATTTCTCTTGAAAAGCAATTCACAAGTCAAATATGTCAATTTTAAACATAAACTATCAAAGAAGCAATTTCTCAAATGAAACAGTTTTCACTGATTTTATATTTAATCTAGTTTTCATTTCACTCTGTGACCATGGAATTATGTTAAATAAAAGATGACATTTCATAATTCTTTTGTTTGCATTTTCCCAGCACACAAAGGGAAAAAAGGCACTCTGTCAAAAAAGATTCAGTATCTTATTAAAATGTGAACGGGACTGAACATGTAATTTTCTAAATATTTACCAACACTAAGAGGCTAGGCAGAATTTTGAGCAGGAATTGCTTTCGGCCTTCATGGTACAAATGGTGGACTTCGTAACCAACAGCTGCAGCTCTGAAAACCTTTGAAAAATATTACTTTCTGTATCTTGCCAGTAACTCATGTGATAAATATGACAATTAATTGCAGGAACCTGCAAACTAAACTTCATGCTGATGTCACACATAGTCCAAGATTGCCCAATAGCACTTTGGTACAATTCAGGCTCTCTAAAATCTCTATTTACCTAAGTTTGTAGCATAGTTGCAATGCTTGAGCTGAACATACTAACTTGAGGGCCACAAGTGCCCTCCTCTGGATATTTGATGCTACTCCAGCATATTCAGGTAACAGTGTCAGTGCACAGATGACTTATTTGCAATCAGATGTTAAATACCCTGTGTTGCATCATGTTTTTCATCATGGGTCTCCCAGGTAAAAAAAATGATAAAGGCCTACTGAATTATAAGTTTGCTATTGCAAGTTACACAGACTAAAGTCATCAGCTAGCTAATTTACTAAAACTCCATTCTATGCAAGTTAGCAGAGCTTTACTTTCAGTCATAGCTAGTTCTTTTGTAAATATATTTCTTAACTAGTTGAGCACAGAACATTAAGCTTCACTCTGTTTTCAAATGCTGTCCAAGTTATGCCTCTCATTTTTTGAGCAATTGGGAGGGGGAGATTTTTCTAATGTTTGTTTAATACAATATCAGTAGAGATAATTTATACACAAAGGAAACCATTGGAATATCACTAATCAATGATTAATTAAGAAAAGAATGAAGATATTGAACAGCGCAGGCCCAAGGACTGAGCCCTGGGGGACCCCGCTGCTCGCATCTCTCCAGGTCGAGTACGACCCATCCACCACCACTCTCTGAGAGCGCCCCGTAAGCCAGTTTCTGATCCACTCAACCATGTAGGGGTCAATGCCACACCTCCCCATCCTTTTAATGAGGATGGGGTGGGAGACCGTGTCAAACGTCTTCCTGAAGTCTAAAATGATTACATTGACAGGGACGCCCACATCCATGGATTTGGTCACCTGGTCATAGAAGGTGACCAGGTTGGTCTGACAGGACCTGCCCTTAACAAACTCTTCAGCATATAGTCCCCTGGTGGTCCCTCACAGATGTGGGATTTTAGAATTTTCTTAAAGATCTTTCCCAGGACCGAGGTGAGACTGACAGGCCTGTAGTTCTCCGGGTCCTCCTTCCTCCCCTTCTTAAAGATAGGGACCACATTGGCCACCTTCCAGTCCTCTGGCA
>JAGPOW010001338.1:55708245-55721649 GCA_030014935.1 Caiman crocodilus
GAGCTCGTATAACCGAGCCAAGGGCTCAGCAATCACCCCCGCCAGCTCCCTCAACACCCTTGGGTGTAGGTCATCCAGGCCCGCCGACTTAAAGACATCTAGCCCTTCCAGAAGCCCCTCCACCAAGTCAGCCCTCACCCACGGCCTAGCAGTGATTCCCAAGGGGGCATACAGGCGTCCAACAGGGAGGGACTCCTGCTTTTCAGAGGAGTAAACACAAGACATTTACACGTTCAGAACTATTAGGCTGGAGTAAATTAATAAACTCCATAGCAAGGTAGTATTTGTAAATGCAAGTACTAATCTGCTGCAGAGTGTTTTACTCTGCAGCAGTGCACATGTAGAAGCTGACACAGCTGACTGGGGCACAATAGTGCTTCAGTGCAGGAGCTGCCTGCTGGCTAGCTCCACACTACAGCACCCTCATGCCCCTGTCAGCATCTCTGCAGCACCTTAAGCTGCACTGGAACAGCTCCAGGCTTGCAGACTGACCCCCCTCTTCACCCTGGGACCCTCTACTAGCTGGAGTTTATTGCTCCTCAGTAATTGCACACATAGACACACCACTGAGAACTAAGCAAAGTTTACCTAAAAATTAAATCTCTTCTGTAGGTCTAAATACAGTTTTAAGATGATCACTGCAGCATTAGACAGGTTTAATGATTTTAGCCTATTAATACAAACACACTAAATCATTAAATAAGAAATAGGGGCAACATATGGCTCCACAATTTGCATGTTACTGATTACATCACCACCAGAAAAACACAGTATATACAATTTTGTATTTTGTGAAAGAATCTCAGTTAACTGAAGCTTGACTAGAGTACAGTGGAGCCCCAATTTACACAATTCCAACTTACGCGTGCCTCGCATAAGTAGTCCTAAACTGCAGCACTGCTTGAATTCAATTTTAAACATCTACTGGATAATTCAAGGGGATTTTCCCCTTGGCAATATTTCAACTCGAGTATGACCTGGAATGTCTACCTAAACCCAAAGTGTTCCAGATCCAAACAATTCTGATACCTCTTTCTATACAGCTAGCATAATGCAATTGATAAAATAATAATAATAATAATACTGGAAATCAATATAATCTGCTCTGAAAACATGCCTATTTTTGTTATAAAATATCAGCAAATTATGTGTGTCATGAGATCTCAGAATTGTGTTTTCTCCCATTCAGGAGGCCATACTCTAGGCAGCCTTTTTATTTCCCATGGCATATGCTCAGAATATCAAAGAAGGCAGTTGTGCCTCTCCGAACATCAGAAAAAACTCCTGTAAATGAACCCAGGATGAACCCCTCAACCTCAGTATGGTGTGGCACAGTTATGTGGGCATAGATGCAGGAAACAGAATAGTAGCAGCAGCAAACGACTCTTCTCAGCCATATATGTCTTCAAGAGTCAGTGAGCTTATGCAAAGCAGAACTGTAGTCTTGTCTAGGCCCTTCTCTTTCCAAGGTGTCCCTCCCTCCTGCCCCCACCTTACACAAGAACAAAATATCAAATTTCACTAGGGCTAGGTATAAATGTTCAAAAAGCCTGAGGCAGAATCAATCTAACCTATGTGGGTTTATATAAGTGGCATAAGTTAGATTAAGAACAAACAGAATATGCATTTGCCCTTTGGTGGAAGGGATGGGAGGTGGCATGCAAATTGCTTTCACTGGCCAAGGTCAGCAGGATCCTGCATTCCTCCTACAATGCCCCATGGGCTCCCTGGGCTTCTGGAAAATGACAAGTGAAGCTGAGTTGTTGGGTCACCCCTGACTGTCTGCCAGATGGAGGCAAGAACACCCCACCCCTGTCACTGTGGACTCCGCCCCCCCCCCTTAGGCTTCCAGGAGAGTTGCAGAGCCGGGCACTTCTGGCAGCCCAGCTGTTGGTGGTAGTAGGTGGGGGGCACTCCATGGAAAGAAAGATTGGGCTCCCCAAAGCTCCAATGAATGATGGGTTGGGATAGAAGGCACCCAGAAGCTCTGTGACATGTGGTAGAGAAAGGTACACTCAACAGAAGGCAGGATGGGCCTCTCAGAGCTTCAGCAAATGTCAAGCAATGGCAGCAAGCACTTAGCAGCCCCCCACAATGCATCAGGGAAAGGGAAACTGGGTTTTCCTTGTACATCCTTGCTTAATTGATTCACTATGATCATCTTCCTTACCTAGTCACAGAACCTTTCCAAATTTAATAGAAATGAAAGATCTAGTTTTGAAATCTGCCTCCTAAATGAAATTGTTAGCCACTTTAAAGTATCTTGGTCCATTGCCCAAAAGGCTGCATTAACTAATCATAGGGGAAAAAAAAAACAACAAAGAACATGCAACAGTATGCTTCATATTCCCTTTTAAAAATATACAGATCTTTCCTCATTTAGTATATTGATTTTATTTAAAACAATTAAAGAAAAATGTAAAACAAATCTTAATTTTTTCTTTGAAATCCTATCAAATCAATAGTATAACCTACATCTTGTAATTCTTCTCTCACCTGCTATTGCTTAAGCTATAAGATAAAAAAAGTATACTTGAGCATTATCTAGCTGAAATAAAATTAACTAAAAATGATTTTCTCCTCAGAATATCAAGTTCAAACTAGCATCCAAAGCCAATCTCTATTGACATACATACATTTTAAGATGCTTCTTTGATTCGAAGCAATTTTGAATTTAAAACCTTTTTTCTAATTCTTTTTTTCAGCTAAATGAAATCCCACCTGGCTGATATTACATGAGTTTTGTTTGATTCTGAAAACCCATGTATCTTTATCCATTGGTAGCACATGCTTTTTCAAAAACAGCTTATCATTTTTCCTCCGGCTCTACCCTGATTTCCCATCAACTGGACTGGAGAGGATTCATTCTTGGGATATGCTGATTTATGCTGGGGTACCTTATAAATCTCAGTTCCCTAGGAGTGGAACATCCACCTGGACAGAGAGTCTGAATTGAGGCGATGTTGGTTACAAAGGTCTTGGGATGAGATGTGACTAGGGAGGTGGAATTTCTAGAACATATTGGTGAGGTTTCCATTGAGACATTTCCAATAGCTGCTTTCCATACAGCCTTCCATACAAATGACCCAGAAGGAGAAGGATGGGCACCTACCCAATGCTTTTCTGGTATGGAGGGTAGTGGCCCCGACCTACACAGGGCAGAAGATCTATATTTCCTTATATCAGCAGAGGTGAATAAACCACATGGTTTGTTGTTGTTGTTCTTTTTTTAAATGCTTTTATTTCAAAAAATGTGCCTGGTATGTATGTTGCAAAAGTAAATACAATCTTAAGGCCAAAATGTGATGGAATCATGATTTAGAAGCTTCTCAGCTCTCCATAGCTGACCCAAGTAAGACCCAACCCTGATCCTGTAGACATGGACTGTTCCATCCTATGTCTTTCTCCTGGAAGCATATCACTCTTAAAGAAGCCAGGAAGCCTCATCCTGAACTTGCAAGGGACAGCAAGTTTACTTGAATTTGGAGGGGAATTTGGACAGAAGTTCAATAAACTGATTTAACCTTAATTAGTAAAGTCTGATACTTCATCCATCCAGGTTGATCTCAAATGGGTTTCAGGCATTTTGAAAGCAGTTTATGTGCATGGAACTTCTGTTGTGTTGAAGATTTGAACTGGTTTCTGATAACTTATAGCGGTTTGTGTGTAATTTCTGTCCCTAGTCCAAGGGTCTATGGAGTTGAACTAACACACAATGGAATCCTCATTACCCCAAAATGAACAGCATCTTACAGGTAATGCATTCAGAATTGTATGTAACTTGAATTATTCCTCCATAAGTCTGCTGACTATTTGTGTTTCAAATTGAATAGAGTATGCCTATATTTCTAAGTTGTTTTTAGATCCCTTTGCATTATTTATCTGACTTTATTGATATTTGTAATGTAGTTTACTATCACTCTAGGAACCTCATTAGCATCCCGTTTACCTTATTTGGTAGTCATTAATGGAAATGTTAAATTAGATCAGACATAGAATTGATCTCTATGATACCCCACTACACATTTTCTTGCCCCTTTACACCACAACTCAATATGCTGTTCTTAGCATTATCTTTTGTTTACTGTCCTACAGCCAGTTTTCACCCCATGTGTCAGCATGGCTCTCCAAGCCAATTTTGATTATTTTTCCAGTGAGACTATAAATCAGTTTTACTGAAATCCTGACATTAAAAAAACACTTTATTTAATCCCAGATACTTTACACAACAGCATATCCTTTGTCAGCCAGTTTTTTAATGTGATGGTTTAAAAAGTGATGTTTGTCTGGCCTTATTTGTTTTTTCTATACTTCTATTATTCATTGTTCAACAACTGTTGCATGTTTACAAGGAGAATATTTATTTCAGTATTTTACTAAGACATCAAGGTAAAATTATTTGATGGCACTGTAAGTGCCAGAATCACACTTTTGATCACTACATATTCCTTTTCATTACGCTAGTATATGTCCTCAGATCTCCATAACTTATCAGAAAAAACTGCTACGGTTCTATGAATTCCTAGGTGCATAATAACTAGATTTTAATATTTAGTTTACTGCAAATAATTCCTTACCAGCTTGGCTTTGTTTTTTTGGTTCCCACTTTCATTCCTTAATAAGACTATTCTCTCTAGCATTTTATTTCTCTTTAACATCCTTGTAAAAGCCCTCCTCCTCTTTTAGTTAACTCCTCATTCTGAATTTTGCTGTTCTTATCCTTTCTTTATAATAAAGAAAGTATAAATTCTTTAAGTCCCATTTGCTTTCCTTATTCCAGTCTCAGTTCTTTTTTGATTTGAGGCCTTTAAAGAGAATACTACAAAAAACGGCCCTTCTTCTGGGAGAGGGGACTCATAATTTAACCAGTCTTTTCATATATTTCATCTTGCAATATCTATATATGATGTAGATTATTATAATTTGGTATTTGCTCTTTATTTGCACGTGTATTTCCCTTTTAATTTTCAGTGTAAAAATAGTGGTATGGAATATTTTAATATGCTGTAAGTTCACAAAATTTACAAAGGAATTCTATTTTCACGTGTGCATCTAAACACCAGTTCCATTTGTACAGCTAAGCAGCAGTTTGCTAGCTATGTAAATTACATGTTTGGCACATACACACAGCAATTCTATTAGTCTGACAGTGTGGATGTGCAAGCATGTTTTCATAGTCTAAGCATACACAATAGGTGCACCCATTCTGTTTGTTTAAGTCATAAAAGTATAGCCAGCCAGAAGCACACAGCTGTTGGATTGTAAAAGAGGACCATCCCATGATTTAGATCCAGTAGTTGAACAGTTAGGGAACCTGCCCAAGAAGCTGCAGATTTGATCTCCTTCTCCAGACTGGGTTTGAACCTGCATCTCTTGGACTTCGCAACACAGTGTGTTCACTACCAACCCATAATGTAGACACTAACCAATCCTTCTTTTAACATTCCTTGGGAAGCTGGCTTCCTGGGATACCAAGGGAGGAACCAAGAGGAAGAGAACAAGGTAAAGATTGTGTTGGACAGCTGCTACTCTAAAGGAGAGTGGGCCCTGAGTTTCAGCCTGGCCCCTTATTTCCCAATGGGAAAGAACCTATCCCCATTGCACTGCTTTCCCATATCCAATGACTTCAAATGGAGCATGGAAAAGGGAATGGATAATGCCTGCAGTTTCTAACTCCTCTACAGTTGGTCTAGTAATTTTTCATTTTCACTGTCCTCCTGTTCTGTGGGCGTATAACAGATGCCCACTGCAGTTTCTCCTTTGTTTGTCATTTGTTTTAGCCTTACCTGAAATATTTCACTGCTGCCTTTCCTGTTAACCAATTGTAGGCTCCCTGCATTTCTAAAGTTTTCACATTTAGATTCAAATGCTCATGACATGGCCTTTCTTTATAATCACAATCATCTAGTCCATATGTAGCTCTCTGATCATGAGTATTCTTATTAAAGATTTTAAAATTTGTTCAATTAAATGATCTCCAGGCAGGTGTACTATAAATCATAAAATGAAATAGATTTCCTTCTCTTTACCATTAACAATAATGCTAGATGGTTATTTCAGCAGAACATGGCCATGTTTCCTATCACAGAATTTCCAAAACAACCACTTGATGTTTGCTTATCTGTCAATCTGTGTTGCTCCTTACCTTTGTTTTTTAAATTACTATCCTGAATTATTTTTTGTGACAGAGTACACTTTATCTAAGGTAGACTATTTCTGTTCTAAACGTTTCATCTTCAGAACACTTACCTCTTCCATGTGATCAATATGAATGTGAAAATCTCATTCATCTCCTGACATTTCTATATCCTTTCCCATATTTTTTCCATATGCAAAAATTGTTTTGTTATCATCTTTTATATTTCAGTTCAACTCCTGCTTAAGATTCCTCTTTTCAATTACCTCTAGGAAGCTAGGCATATTCTTAAAGATAATCTTTGTACTGTAATTCCCAGTATGCCAAATTTTCATTATTTCTAGCAACTATTTTATACCATAAAGAACCTAGACAACAAATATCTGACTTCTGGATCCAGTTCAGTGCATGCTTTTAGAATTCAAAATAATAAAGTAGCAATAACATTCCCTAATTATCTTGAAGAATCAATTTAAGTCCTCCAATAGACAAGATTGTATGCATTAATAAACTACAGTTATAATCAGCATCAACACAGAAATCTCTGTTAATCAAGACTTCTTTGGCATAACATATCACAAGTTTGTGAAAAATAGTTCTTTGTAGTTACTAAAATTTGCCTTGAGATGTATAGTTGTTAATGGAACTGACTGCATATCATTTTGTGCATCACTTTAAGGGAGGAATCAGGTGTGGGATACTAATAGTGGTCGACTGAAACTCACTATATGATGTTAGAACAAGCTTGTTTAAGAATACATTTAGTCTTTTGTTACACAGCAGATGCATCTATATGAGATGTTTAATTGTCTAAATTAGCTACACATTAAAATCTGAGCATCTAAACATGAGGGCAAATTAGCTCACAGAAAACTAATAAATGCTGCCATAAGTTAGTATTTGTCAATACATTATTTAGTGCATTATTTTTGTGCACTGTAATGTACATATAGGCCATGTGTTGATGAAATAAGCGGTGTGTGTGCATGACACTTTAAAGAGGGTGAAATGCTTTTGCACAGCTTTAATGGTGTCAGTGTTTGTATGCCTTGGCAGCATATTACACATTAATTCCAGCCAGAGTAGGAAATGTGGTGGTGTAATGCGCCTTAAATGACTTGGGGTGCTTCAAACTAAAACTCCTCAAAGAAGCCTGGGAAAGCAGGCTCTGCTCAAGAAAAGCAGTAAGCCTGATTCAAAAAAACAAAGATGCTTTCTTTGCCTCCCTGCCTCCCATCTGACACCTTCAGAGAAGGAATTCTACCTGATCAACACATCAAAGAGCTACTCGACACAGCACACAAAGACACTTTCATGGACCCAGATGGACAGACTTTCATCTTCAGCTCCCTCTGCAAAAATGAAGTTTATTTCCTACCTATGGGGACTTTTTACCATCTTGTACCATCTACACTTTTCCCAGAGCCTTATGAAGGGACTTTGATCCCAAAAGCTTGCAGAAAAGGACAATTTTCTTGCAATTTTCCAGTTGGTCTAATAAAAGGTATCATTTTGGAAACACAAGTTCTAGTTTTTTGTAATCTTGATTTTTTAATTTTTAAATTTTTTTCCCCTGGAGCCTGCCTGCCTGCCTGAGCTGCGCAGGGGTCCGGTGCTTCCATCTGCAGCTGTACTGCCCCCATAGGACTGCTTGAGCTAGGTACCTACAGGAGGGTGCCATCTGACTGAGTTTCCTGCTGCCACAGAGGGAAGCACTGGCCCCTCCACAGCCCAGGAACCACTCTGCCTGCCAGCAGCTCACTCTCCCCTCCCCGCCGCCGGAAGACAGGTAAGTCAGCAAGGTGTATTTACGATATGGGGGTTTAATCAGCCCTGAATTGAAGCGGTGTTTTCAGAAACCCAGTGCTTCAACTTAGGGGTTCCATTTTGTCTGCACACACCCATAGGTGCTGATGGGGCTGCCTGAGGCATGAGGATTCTTCAGTGGGGGGGTGGCTGCCTGCCAGCTAGCCCCAAACTGGAACACTCTTATACCCCAGTCAGCTGCTCCATAGTATGTTAAGCTGGGTAAGAGCAACCCTGAGCTGCCAGGCAGAGCCCCCGCTCCCCTGCCAGCTGAGGCTGCTCTGACCCAGCTCAATGTGCTGCAGTCCCAGACACTCATTCATTTGTGGTGCCTGGGAACAATAAACTCCAGCATTAACTGCACTGGAGTTTATACAGTTGAATTGATTTCAGGTATAGACATGCTCAATAATCCTTTTTTTTTTTGCACACTGGAATTTAGCCACCCTGGCAACAGACAACCTTCCAAGCTTAAGAGGAAAGTCTTATAGGCAATATTACATTATTAACTATAAGGAAGGTATTTGTACCTGCTGGGCCTTGTACATCTTACCTCGGGCTTCCTTGCTCCGAGTGCTTGCCGGTACTTGCCTTGCCATTGCAAGTGGCCTTCTGGGAGGTCTTCCCATGTGCCGCAACCTGCCGCTTCTCACCTGCCACAACTTGAATCTTTCAGTGGGTGGGGTTTCGTGCAGCGTGGTTGCCCTCATTGGTCACTTACTTCTTAGAGGTCTTCTGCGAGGCTCCTCCTCCCCTGCACCTCACCCTTTACCCAGCCCGGCAGATCATAGGTGTTTCTGTAGTTGGCCGAATATCCCATAAATACTTAAACAATGAGCTCACCTCTTGCTTCCACTCCTGGCCTCCACCACCTCAGCCCCTTCTAATACAGGGAAACACAAAACTCCTTCCAGGACTCAAACAAAAATCTCAATAAGCCTCAAAAGAGTCCCAACCCTGCCTCTATTGGTCTTCCTTATGAAGCTGACAGCCTCTCTATTCCTCCGCTTGTTGACAGGGCCACCTGCCAGTGGCTCAGACCTGTGACCCCTCTCTGCCTATCCCAGCCTCATGCCACTCCTTCTCCGGTATCCTACCAGCGTGACCCTCTGTCTGGGAGCAATGCCCCTCTCTCCGGGTCTTCCCCGAACTGCAGACCTCTCTCCGGGTCTTCCCCAAGCTGTAGCTCTCTCTCCGGGTCTTCTCCAGCCTGCTGACCTCTCCACACTGCTGAGGCCCTTACCATTTCCTCCCCCGGCTTGCCTGCAGCTGTCATGCTGGCCTCGGTGGTGGCTTGCCCCTGGGTTCCTTCAGTTCCCCATGGTGAGTGCGGGTTGGCACATCTGGTGTTCCGTACCTCCAGCTGACTCCACCAGCCAGGCTCCCTCCCGGCAGCCATGTGCACCCCCCCAGTCCTTTTTCCTGCCGGCTCTTTTATTTATGCTGGCCAGAGAGTGGGAGTGACGTCATCTGCCAGCAGCAGGTAACTTAGGGCGTGATCTATGCCCCGTGACGGCTTCTCCTGCCGTCCCTGCTCCTCCTTCCATCCTCCAGTGAGCGAGTTATCTTTGTTTATTTTCCGTTTTTCTGCTCCGCTCCCGGCTCTTCATCCTGGGTCCCCTCCCCCACCCGCCCGTGGGCTCAGGAGTTTCCCCGGTGTTTCTCTTCCTGTGACAGTATTCTTTCCACAAAGTTTTAGATTGTGAAATCTATGGAAAGTTCCAATTAAAAAAATAATAATGTCAAGAGATAACCCATAAAGTAAATAAAATGAAATCAGGAAATGAAGAATATCCCAAGCTAAGAGCCCAAGTACTAATGACCACAGAAAGGGAGAAGTCAGTTGAGTAGGCCATTGTTCTATGTTGAATCTTTAAAAATATTTTGATGAAATTTGAAAAACCTTTTTGCCTATATTTTTAATGAACTTTTCCTCTTCTCTAATGCATTTTCTCATTGTTATGACGGCAATCTGACAGGCAATTGGCAGGAGCTTATTTTTTTTCTAAGATGATTGTTTTTAATACATCATCCCCTACTTTCATCTGTTATTTGCACTTCTTGGGATCTTTTCAGAAGCAACACCTAGACTATTTCAGGAATTATTGATATACAAGTAAATAATAACAAATGTTGAATGATTTCTTGTATTAAAGTATCCAGAACCAATTCACCCTTCTAACACTAGCAGCATACTAACAACCATAGTTAATCTGTCAAAATATTTAACTCATAAAACAAAAGTATGGCCTCGCTTCACACATTTTAAATATTAATTATTTTTTTTAAACTGGGAAACAAGCAGCATATTGTATATGTGCATTTTTTATATGCACAAGCATGAAGATTCATTATATGCATTATTGGTCTAATAACACTTCTTGCACTCAAAGGAGTTTTGCCTGGGGAAAGGAACACCACATACTGGCAACACTTTATAGTCACACAAAAAGAGAATTCAAAGAAGGCATAGCAACAAAGGATATGAATTTTAAAGTAATCAATAAGAAACACCTTTAGAGAGATGTTTACCTCTTGTCATGAGAGCAGAAATACACAAGCAGCAAGATAGAT
The DNA here is from genome assembly GCA_030014935.1 of Caiman crocodilus. Lineage (NCBI taxonomy): Eukaryota > Metazoa > Chordata > Crocodylia > Alligatoridae > Caiman > Caiman crocodilus. The sequence goes on from JAGPOW010001338.1 coordinate 55,718,762, forward strand.
GCCTTCTTGACATGCCAAATTATAACAACCAGAAAGCCTACAAAAGACCAGTGTGAAACATCCTGGAATCCTATTCACAAAAAACACTGAAAATGAAAAACTTTCACTAGAGAGACCTCGCCAAAGGGCTCTCCTTTTCTTCCTAAGCAGTAAATATTTTCTGATTTCTTGAGCACATTCTGGCTTCTGAGCTCTTTCCTTCTATACATTACACCTGCATTCTGTGATCAGTGGAAAAAAATGATGTGATCATATAATTAGGCAGTTTTATATGCATAAGCACAAGTGGCCCAAATTAAGACAGCACAGAAAGCTATAATTCTGGCTTTTTAAGAGTTTCCAATTTTATAAATGTTCTTCTATCATTGTTTTGCGTGCATTTTTTATGTATTGCATATGTGTGTGCGTTATGTATACACAATGTATGGAGGCATATATGATACATATGTACCTATGCAAACAACTTTGAATATGTTTGTATTACTTCTTTGCACAAAATATATGAGATAAACGTCAAGATGCAAGAACAGAAATAACAGTTAATTAAGACTTGGAAAGAAATGGCATAAGGTCTGCTTAAACAGAATTGATCAAGCTACACTATATTAAATGTCAGTCATATCAGTTTCAGATATTATTCACATTTTTTCCCTTCTTTAAAAATCTTTCACCTTCATAAGGAAGTATCTGTTTCCATGTTTTCTTTTATGAGACATATTTTAAGTACTATGTATAAAACATCTCTTTATGAGTCTATACTCCTCCTTTTGGGAGATACAGAATTTACTAGAAACCATCATATGCCTCACTTCATTGGCTTGTGTTTTTGTTTTGTTTTGTTGTGTTTTGGGGTGGGGAAGGCAATTTATCAACTGTATTTTCTGAAGTCTACTAGGGTTGAGCTGCACAACATATGCACCTGCAAACTGCTGTATCTCCAAATTCAAGTGAGATAATTATAAATAAAATGATGTAACATGAAAGAAATAAAGTTCAATGAGTAAAGTGAAAGAAAACTAGGAGTAACTTATTTAAGGACTTATCTTATTTTCTGAAAGAAACAGCCACTAATATTTTGGGCTCTCGGGAATATTATGAAAAAGCCAAAGCTGCTTGGTGGCTTTTTGTAAACAGAAGAAAGCAGCTTTTACTTTGGAGTGTAGTAATTTATTTCTTAGGGAAAATAAATAATTTTAGAGGGATAACAACTCTTCTTCTAGTGAAGGAAAAAGCACATAGATGTCTACATTCATATCAGTACCCAAATGATTGCCTATAATCTTGGCAAGAACCCTGAAACAATGGAATTTCTATCCAGATTAACAATGCTTTTTGGCTTGACTGATCATTAGTATCCTTACATTGTATGTGGCTTTATTGACAAAAAGGTATAGACATCAATACAGCCCAGGACATTAGAAAACTCTCTCGTATCTATATGAGTAATAGAACTCTCTCTTCCTTCTTCTGCTGGAGTACATAACATTCCAAAAAAGGTTGGGGAAGAGATGGGCTCAGTCTCATTTCCTCTCCTCATCATCCACCATTGTGTCAATAGAAGGAGAAGGAATTGTACATTCTCTGTTATGAACCAATCCTAAAAATACTACTATATCTAGCAATTATTATGGTTGAGTGAACTTAAATTCCAATGAGGTTTTGCCTAGCCAGGTTAATGTCCTGCTTATAGGAAGGATAGCTTATTTTGTGTGTTCAGGGAGTAGCTCCATATGACCATCATGATTCCTTCTAACCCTTGGTTCTAATAGTACTCCCTATGGTGAAAAATCATATGCGTTTCCACTGAAGACTAAATGCCATTAACTTCAGTGGTTAATTAAAGTTAATTCTCAATTTTTATTTAATACTCAGGCCCATGATCTATCTTAGGACCCTGAAGGAATAGATAGGGCTACTCTGCTGACTTATCTTGCAACTGGATCATCTCCAAGTATGGAGTAACAAGACTAAAGGCCTTGAAAGCAAGAAAGAGAGAGAGAATCTGGTATGAGGTCTTTCAAGGAAAACCCTAAAATCAGACTCTGCAAAAGAAAGTTCATGCTATTTTTTAAGGACAAAAGCAAATCTAGAGCACATGCATGAATGCATTATGCTGAGAGATGATGGAAACTCAGGGGTTCATTAGATGGCAAAATGCTGCTCCCATGAACATTTCAGGTCTTGCATCTGTTTCCTAGTTATGGAAAGAACTTCCATAAATATTGGCATGAATTCTGATTGAAGCAATAACAGTATATTAGAGTGAAATCCAGCGTAATAGCTAAGAAGATATACTAGTAGAATGGGTCAGAAATTTTCTGAGGAATGTAAATTCATTGGAAAATGCTGGCTAATCACATCAGACCAACCCGGTTGCCTTCTACGACCAGGTGACCAAATCCAAGGATGCGGGAGCCCCTGTCGACGTAGTCTTTTTAGACTTCAGGAAGGTATTTGACACGGTCTCCCACCCCATCCTCATTAAAAAGATGGGGAGCTGTGGCATTGACCCATATACAGTTGAGTGGGTCAGAAACTGGCTGACAGGGCGCTCCCAGAGAGTGGTGGTGGATGGGCCGTACTCGACCTGGAGAGTTGTGAGCAGTGGGGTCCCCCAGGGCTTGGCCCTTGGGCCTGCGCTGTTCAACATCTTCATTGCAGACTTGGACAAAGGGGTGGAAAGCAAGCTTTCCAAGTTTGCTGATGACACCAAACTGTGGGCTGACATGGGGATGCCAGAGGAGAGGAAGAGGCTGCAGCGGGATCTGGGCCAACTGCACAAGTGGGAGGACAAGAACAAGATGGGATTCAATGTGGAGAAGTGCAGGGTGATGCATCTGGGGAGAAGCAACCCCCAGCACACATACTGGCTGGGAAGCTCCCCTCTT
>JAGPOW010001338.1:55721749-55768195 GCA_030014935.1 Caiman crocodilus
CAGTTAGGGTGGCTAGGATGTGGAACCAGCTTCCCAGGGAAGTTGTTCTTGCTCCTACCTTGGGCACCTTCAAGAATAGATTGGATAGGTACTTGGCTGAGGTTCTGTGACCCTGGCACTCGTTCCTGCCACTGGCAGGAGGTCAGACTAGATGGCCTGCTTTAGGCCCCTTCTGACCCTAGATACTATGATACTATGAAAATGCCTCATTGTGAAAAAACCCACAAACATCCATAATGCTTATCATTTTAACTCTAAAAATTGAATCATTCAAGGCTCATGGACTCTAGTGGTATCAACTGCACAATGTTCAGCTGCTATGAATTCAAATTTACATAGATCAATTGCACACTATGAATATTCTTTCCATATTTTGTAAGAAACTATGATTACTTTTCCATCACAGTGATTTAAGAATAGGATCCATTGTGTTTCAAATACCATAGCATTGGAAATTTAGTGAAAAATTGTTGAAAACAGCAGGACAGTGCTCTTTTGAATAAAATAATACTTCCATCTCAAACTAGTTAAAAATTTAGATATTTAATGTAAATTGCCATCTCTGTATTATTTTTCAAACATATTCTGTTGTTTCTTTAATTCGTTCTCCTTTACACTTGCTAGTCTTATCCCCTACTTCTATTTCCAACTGTATACTTTCCTTCTTGAATAGTTTGATCTTAATTCAGTCATAAACTGTTCAACAAGATTATTATCCTTTTAAAATAACGGCAAACCTAAGTATTGCCAATAGAACTGGTGCTTCCTTATCATGTCTTTTTGCTGTGAACCTTGCCTATGTACAACATACAGGAAGAAATCTTTGGAGTTGGCAGTATGTGCTACAATTTGTAAAAAGCAGAGGCTAAACCTAACAAAGTTTAAAAAATGTTTGTTATGATGTATAAAGAACATAAAGCACATTTTTACTCCTGTTATTACTAGGATGGAAAACAATCTCCTCACATCAGACCTTAGTCTGGTTAAAGTGGAAAGCCAATTCAAGAATACTATATATGCCATACAGTAATTATTAGGTCCTCATTCCGCTGCTTTCTGGCATTAATTCTGTAGTTCATTGCCTTTCCCCTTCAAAGGCAATGTTTCTATTACCTGCAGAAATAATGCAGCATAATTACTAGGATCCAATAATGCTGTTAGCAAATTAAAAAAAAAAACTTTTCTTTTTAATAAGGATCTTTTATATTTTTTTCCATTTTCACCAGCAATTTCAGTAGACATTTGAATCAATATTTTCCTTTTGGCAGGGTCACAAATTTAAAATAAAAAGAAATGCTACTTCCAGCTCAAAGGTTATATGGAGATACCCCTACTTATTAGTAAGAGGTAACTTAACATACTTCACTGTCTCTATATTTTGTCTGCCTCAGAGCAATTTATTGTAAGGAAACCTGTCTGTATCCTTTTCTGCCAGTAGTAGTAATTGATAGGCTTCCAGGACAATTTGATAAACTTACAGGAACAAATAGTCTTCTTGCTAGAGAAACAAGAGAAGACAAACAAAATCCTGAACTAAAAATTATTATAAACACAATCTGAATTGGTACCAAAACCAAGAAAGCAGTTTATTAATCTATTTGTATTTCAAAATGCAATTGAGAGTAAAAATATAACTTCTGCGTATCTAAAAGCTGAACCCAAAGGAAAATGTTTAATTTATGTCAATGGGCTACAAATATGCTGTCTCTGCAGTAATATCCAATTATCATCCCACCAGTGAAGATAAAACTGGCAGCACCATAGGTGCATTATGCATGCATTTGACATACAATGATTGATAATTACCATAAGTGGCATGTTATTCAATAATACAATTTGTTCATAATCTAACTTTCAATATCTATTAGTAAAGAAAAACTCTACATATGAACTTTAAGATGTTTCAGTCTCCAAACTGCCATTTTGCAAATCTAAGTGACATATCTACATGTGTACACATCAGTGAACACATCAATGACTTGTATCTACATGTAGTCTCAAACAAAGACTAGTAAATAAGATAAGGCATTCAATACAATAAGGTAGATGAATGTCTTGATGATAAATGTTGCCACAGAATGCAATGATTTACAATACAAAAATGAAGCTATATTATGTACAGTGACAAGATTCAAATTTCCATCATTTTAGAAATGCTATGAAAAATATAGAGATACTTTTAACTTTGGACTCTTCATTATCCTCATTCCTTAATAAATTGTATCATATAGTTAGTGTAACACTTTGTGCTTTTATATGTACTTGATTTCTTGTTTTCTGCTGAGGAGTTATCTTTTAACATCTTTGCCTTTTAGTTTCTCATTGATTTAATCCTATATTGCATTATATTGTCTCACCATCCAATCACTCAAAAAGGTTTGGAAGCTATCCAGATTTCTTATATGGCACCTGTCACTGAAGTATCAGAGCATCTCCCAAGAATTTAATAAATGATTGATGAAAAATATCATCTCTCCCTTCCCCGTGGTCAGTATAAATAAGGTGAATGATTCTTTATTAATATATTTATTTGCTTTGATTTAAAAACAAAAAAACAAACATATCCACCACTATAGCTATCTTGACAATTACCAGAATAATCCTCATGGAAGTAACTACTCAGATGCTTGAGATTGCCCATACAATAAAACTACGTGGGGAAGCACCGGAACAGGTTACCCAGAGAGGTGGTGGAATCTCCATCCTTGGAGGTTTTTAAGGTTTGGCTTGACAAAGCCCAGGCTGGGATGGTCTAGTTGGGCACAGTCCTGCTTTGAGCAGGGGGTTGGACTAGATCACCTCCTGATGTCCCTAATTTTCCAACCATATTTTTTATAATTCTATACATGTGCATGGTGAGTTTATTATAGAAAGCATGAATTGAATTATTGAGTTTTGAATTTAGTTCTGTATAACTGACAGTAGAACAAAGAACTTATAAAAATGCTGTTTAATATGATTACATGTAAAATGTTGCAGAGTATTATTGTTGCTGCTATTTTGAACAGAGATGAATATTGTACACTCAAACTGCAAAGATTAGATTTCAATGACACGTCTTTACTAGGAAAAAAAGATGTGTTCTTAAGTGAATCCACAAATAAACTGAGCAAAGAAAAGGAAGTTTGTTATTCTTACATAGATTAGCAAAGCAAGATAAACCCCAGGCTCTTCTATAGTCTAACCTGACCTATTAACTCATGTGCAAACTGAATACTGCCTGTTCTTCACCACCATACTACCTCAAAATAGCACAGCTCTTTCTCTAGTGAGTACAAGGCCACAGAATATATGTTTAAAAGGCTTCTTAGGAGTAAAATGTTGTTTCTCAGCCAGCACAAACACAGACCTCCTAAATCCAGCCTCTTTGGTGCTAGCCTTTTTTTTCAAACTGCCATTTTTTCAACTACTTCTCTTATTTGCAAAATACCTCTGGGTCCTAAACCATTGCTTATGCTGTGTGGTTTAGCAGCAGAGAAAGCAGGCTGTTTTCTGCTTGGCTATCAACAGTTCTTACTTAGGCTGTCATGAAACATAAAAGAAAGCCACTGACAATCTACAGCCCAGGAGTTGTCTATTTACAGCCTCCCTGTAGTGTCCTGAATTACAGCTAGCCTCTTCTGTACTATACAGAGAGTGCAGTAGTAGGGACACATCTCCTCTAACAGAATAACAGTCTGAACCAGCTATGATTTTGAGCCCATCTTACTTGTGCCTGATACTACTAGTATCAACATTTTTTAATATTCTGTAAGTATAAATCACTGCTGATAAAATGTATAGATAATATTATGAGTGGTAGACTGATTAACATTGGGCACATACAAGTCTCCACTGCACCAGTCTATAGGTTTAGGTGGCTTACTTATTAGACTAGGAGCATGCATTCATCACTTCTGGGAGTGGCATGGGTAACCTGAGGAATGGAAGTAACCTGAGGAATGGAAGGGGATGTCAGTTTTGGAGAGGGCTGGCAGGTCTGCAGGAGGATTGGTGGGTCCAAGGTAGGGGGCTGCCTGTTATGTTGGAGAAGAGTAGTCAGGAGGGTAGTTGGCCTGGTTTGGACAATCTAAAATGTAATACTTGCACGTAGCCAGTAAGAATATGACTGCCATACATAGGGATCTGGATCACAATTTTAGCTGGGTACATTCTGACAAACTGTGTTTTAATATTGCCAAATGAAGAGTTTTACATCTAAGAACTAATATGGCAGGCCATTCCATAACTACCAAATAAACAACTGTCCTGGAACACGGCAATTTGACAAGGATTTAAGGGCAATATTGCACAAACAGCAGAATGGTAGCTCTCACTGATGTTCTGCAAAAAAGCATTAATGTCACCTCAGACATGTAAATGTGAAAGCAGGGAGTAAGAGCTGGGAGATGATTTTACCTCTGTGCACTGTATCATTAAAAAAACATACTGAACAGCTACATATAGTTTATGATGGATGTTAAAAATTGTAAACAATGCAGTAAAAAGGCCACAGCATGTTTTGGGGGTTAGCCCAAATGCCTCACAGTGAGAGATTTAAAAGCTCAATTTCTATATGTTACAAAAAAAAAAAGATTGAGAGATTGAGAGGCAACTTAATTACAATTTAATATTTTTTTTGTGGAAAAAAGTACTTGGTCTCTTTAATACAGAGGAGCTAGGAAGAACAAGAACTAATGGCACACAAACTCAAACAAGAAATTGAGCACACATTTTTAGTAGTAAGGTATCTGACTTCTAGGAAAAAAATGAAAAAGAAGCAGTAGATTATCCACCTCTTGATGTAAGTAGATATTGGGCTTGATATAGCATGTAACCAGGTGGAATTTAATAGATATAGAGAAGGTCAGACTAGACTAGAGGTCAGACCTCTGGCCTTGGACTATGAATCCATGATTCCTGTAGTTGTTTGACCCTTCCTGAAGAAAGAGTTTTTCATCTTATGTTATAATTTAATCTTATTTTATAAAAGCCTTTCAGATGCATTCCTAGGCATACTACTAGCTACTTTTACCTCATTCCTCCTTCTCCCACACCCCAACATTGGATGCTCCGACTCTTCTCCAAATGCATGTCCCTTCACAGTGATGGTATCACAATCACTTGGATACCTACAACATCGTGTATCAAACAATTCAGTAGAGACACTGGGGGCAGGCAGCAGCAGTTAAGAAACCACTAAAAGCCTGTATATTAAAGGTATGCTAAAGAGCTAAGATAGGGTTTTGAACCAAAGGGCTTCTAGGCAAAAGACCCCCAGTGATTCTAACATAAGCCATGCAAATTTCATCTGTATTTGCAGATTTCAAGCCAATTCATTTTGGCCCTACATTGAAAGAATAAACAAAATCAGTAATTATAAACTTATCATAACCTAAATCTCCAAGGGTGCATATACATGAGCTAGAGGCTGCTCCAATGTGCTGTAATTCATAGATTCATAGATTGTAGAGTTGGAAGGGACCACAATGGATCATCATGTCCGACCCACTGCCCCTGGCAGGAAAGAGGACCAAGCTCAGATGACCCTGGCCAGGTGACTATCTAGCCTCCTCTTGAAGACCTCCAAGCTAGGTGATAGCACCACCTCTCTTGGAAGCCCATTCCAGATCCTGGCCACCGTTACATGTGTAAATGTGCCCCAAGGTATTATAGTCTAAGGAAGTTTGGAACCTATTCTATACCAATTTTGGGAACAAACTGACTCCCATTAAAAGAATAGGAATTTTGACTTAAAGTTCAGTGAAAACAGGCTGGAACTTGAGTTTTTCAAGTGAAGTACCACACTTTTCTGATACCCAACTTGTGTTAAACAGTCAGCCTCTGAAAATCAATCTCTTTAGGCTGGAAACTTAAAAATGGAAGTACTTTACAAACTAGTCACTGTTGAAAATAAAAGTCAATGCTGTTAACATGTCTCATAAAATCTTTTTATTAATTTAGTGTCAGGTTTCTTCTCCTTTGAATCTAACAAAAGATTCCGTCTGGAAGCAGCTCATCAACATGTACATAAAGAAACAAAAAAGCTTTTGATAGCATTAGACATACAAACCTTGCAAATTATATTCCATGCTGAAAATAGTAACAATAATAATTGAAGTCAATTGCCAAATACAAGAGTAATCTAATACATATAAGCAATCTAACTAAAAGCATTTTGGCCCCTTTGCCAGTACTGCTATGCGCTTAAAATACAGCTGATGACCTAGAAGTACCTGCTTTTAAAAATACAAAGTGTGAGAATGGAAGATTGCAATGAGCTCACTATTTAGTGTGTGTTTAGTGGGAAAAGATGGACACTGTGCAGTACTGGATATTGTAATGTCTGCAGACTGCTTTGAAGTATTCATTGAACTTTACAAAGTTTACAAATTAATGTATTTCTTTACTTGCTTGATCTGATATATAACCAGTGGGTTCTTTCCAAGACTGAATAATTTTTTACAAATATATTTTTACAGAAAAGTCCCTGTTATCACATAGGACAAGAAAATATATCCAGGTTCCCTTCCACACATGGCATCTTCTTGTACAGGATTATTTATCTTTCATCATTTTTTTCCATTCTCAGACCCTTCTATATTCAGTTTTCCCTAAATTAACCTGAACCTGATAAAACTAGCTCTCAAAGGATCCTATACTGAGGCTATGGAGAGAAGGAACCATAAAATTAAGTTATATTTGGGTTAGGGGATGCCTGACTTGCTTTCCTAGGATCAGTATATTTATATGAAAAGGTACTGGTAGCCAGGGAAAAGAGAACTGAGAGATCTATGACACTTCTTGTCAAAAGGCTTATAACAATATGGAATTTATTAAGCAATTTAAAAAACTCTCTGATTTTACAAATGCCCAGTGTCTAGGATGTAATGGCAATGTTTATATGTATGTAGTTTGACATTTGTGGTCACTGACCATTTTGCCACATCACACACCAAAAATGTCAGTTCTTAAAACTGTGACTTTTAGATTGATTTAGTCACTATTTTCTGTAAATATTGTCACATAAAATTCAATTATCTTCAGAATAGTGATTGCAGCACTTTAGGACTACAGCCACTGAAGAGAATCTCAATCCTGTTTTAAGTGAAATGTCCAGTACAATCTTAATTGTAGTGCTACAAGAGCGATGCCTCCACAAGACTTAAGAAATGCAATCATGCCATGAATCTTTGAAAGTTGTCTCTGCTTGGACAGAAGCCAAGAAAGATGCTTTCCAGTCAGACAAGGGAAGAGATGAAATTATAGAGAGCCCAAAAGAGCCAAGGAGATTAAAAAAACTGGGCAGCAGTAGTTCCCCCAGTACAGGCATAAATTTTTCTCACAGATGAGAGACTAGAGTTTTTTTGTAAGTTGGACTTAAGCCATCAAAGTCTGGTTTAATATCAGGAACTGTAAAAGGGAAATATACCAACATGTTCCTGAAAAAAATCAATTTATAGGAGCTGATCTCACTTGAAACCACATGGTGAATTACGCTTAAGTAGTCAAAGGGGGAAGATAGCTCATGATAATGAGATTGCTGTAACATCCCCTTATAAAGAAAGCATAGTTTCTCTGTTGAATATGTCAAACTTGATGCAGAACTAGCAACATTTTAGGATCTTATCCAATGTTTGTAACCCTGAAGAAGGTCCTGACTCATTAATCCTAAGTTAACACACTCTCCTAAGTCAAAGAAAGATACTTTTATTCTGTAGATTGTATTTTGTTGCACAAAGGGAGAATGTATACAAAATAGGACATCCCCAATGCATTATACCCAAGTAGAGAGGAATAAACAGTTTCATGGCAGAAGCAGACAAAGTATGGTCTTTTAAATGAAATGAGACCAAATATCTATGGAAAATTTTAGCTTAGCCTCATGGCTGTTGGAGTATCCACACCAATATACTCATTCCACCTCTACCCCACTCCAAAAACGTAAGCAAGCGCATGGGTTATGGTCTCCTAAGAGAGAGAAATAATGAATCAGTGTTTTGATCCACTAACTTAAAATGGGAATATGATGCATTTTTTAGCTTCTTTTTTAATCTTTCCAGGTGCCCATGTGTCCAAAATCTCATGAACCCTAACATACAATTGTTATGTCAAGTTTTGAATGAGGGGGATTGTGCACCAAAAGCTCTGAAGTACTATGCTTACATTATTGAATTTTTGGCATTGTCATTTGCTCTTTTTTATTCTTTTCCACATTATTTCAGATCATGTGCTTCTAAAAGTCCAATAATATTTGAGTATGTTCAAATAGCAAATTTGGGAATGTATTATCCAAAACTGACTATTCAAACATACTTTCTTTTTATAATTTTAAAATTAAAATGGGAAAAAATGGAGATGTTGCTTCAAACATTTAGAAAGATCACTGCAGGACACAATACCCACTAAACCATAAGGTTAGAAAGTCTTCCTTACAATCAGTGATCGTGATCTACTTTTTTGAAAGCCCCTCAGATATATTGGTGCTTTCAATGCATTTTTCATTAAAGGTATAAATCAGCTGATAGAAATAAATTCAAGTCAGTGGAAACTTGGATTTTATAGCAAGAATGCTGGGCACATCTGAGTGAGCGCTGAATTTGCTGGGAACTCAAGATTTTGAGAGATTTTTTAGGTTCTTCTGCCTCATATTTCCAAAACAACTGGTACTTCTGTGACTGATAAGAATAAAGAATAAAGGAGCGATGAGTTTTGTCCTTAGACAACATGATAACAAAATTGTCATTACATTAACCTAAATGCTTAGACTTTGTTGAGCATTGTGTAAGCATCATGGTAGATATGAATTTTAAATAGGCATATAAAAGAAAATTACTTTGTAGGAAAACTGTGTGGAGGAAAGAGTAATTAAATGTAGAGGCTATGTCAATGACTAGGTCTAGGAAAAAAAATCTATATTTTTTCATTTTTCCATTATAGACAAGTGGATGAATCAATTTTGAAGCATGAAAATACTATTTGGAACATTTAGTAGGCCCAAAAATTTCAGCAGTTGTTTCTGCCTGAAATCCATATAAGTTATGAAGCTAGAGCATATATTCAAAAAAGGTATTTGACCTTGATTTTAAAATTTTAAAAGAAGCAATGAATCCAGCACATACCTTAGTAAATTTTCAATAGCCTGGTGAAAATTCACATAGCCTGGTTAGGTTGCAATCTGAGCATTTAGTGTAATTATCTAAGTATTTTAAACTAGTAGCTTTTTAAAATAAGAAAAAACGTATTATTTTTCTGAAATTCTATTCTAGAAAATTTGTAACAACTTCATGTGAAAGAATGCATTACCTTTCCAATTCTTGTATGTTTCTTTGTTGACTGTCTATGACATCGTTTCACATGTCTCCTCTTCAGATCTTAGTTTTTACTTCAGCTCTATCCTCTGGGGCATGTTGCAAAACTGATAGTATTAACTATTGTGTTGCTGGTGTGTGAAACAACATTTGATCCAAGACTCAGTAAACAATGTACAATGGAAAGGTATCTACCTATAGCATAAAATAATCCAAAATAGGAAACAGCCCCACAGATTGTAATGAGTAGACAACATCTTCTAATCAGGACAGAAATGGTTATTTTTTTTCCATACTTCATTTAGAACTTGTTGTGATTTAACAGCAGTGCTAATTTCAATATAACAGGGAAAATATTAAAAGACTAATAAAATAACAGATTTTTACTGGAGCTGAAATGCAGCTTAATTGTATAATATAAATATTTCCATTTTGCCTAAGGATCAATGGATTAGATTAGTTTAAAATAAAGCAAACATACAGTTGATAAGGGGTGTAGACAACATTAAGGGCACTTACACACATGCAGGGAGACTGCTTTGATGCGCTGTAAATACAGTGTGTTGGAGCAGATTTTATTAATCAAGTCTGTTGGAGCATGAAAATTAACATGTTCCAACAGCTTTCAGTGTCACATGTATCAGTGTCCCTGCTCTGAAAAATGGCAGAGGGGCACTGTCGCAGGACACTAAGGTGCCTGCTTCTAGAGGAGCAGAAACTGCCTGTGAAGAGCCCAAAGAGGCAGACAGAAGCCCAGGTGCAGGTTAACAGGACAACAGGCTAGACAGCAAATTAGCCTGCACCTGCACCTGGTCAGCTGACCAGAAGGGGCAGGGTCACCGCAGGCAGGAACTAGGGGAGGTAGTTCATGGCTAAGTGGGAAGGAGCCCTCCTAGAGGGAGCTAGGGGAAGAGGGCTGAGGGCGAATCTAGCTTCTGGGAATGCCAGGGGTAAAGTCTGATTCCTTTAGAGGGGTGGAACACAATGGGAATTTATATGTTATGTGATACCCAGGGGCTTATATTTTGTTTGTTGTTTCATAACCTCCGGTAGTTTTGGTGAGGGTATTTGAGGAAGGAGGAGGCTTCATTGGGGGCCCACTACAGTGTGAGGACCCTGGTGCCAGAGAGGGCACCGCATTTGGGGGGCACAGACCCCAGTGCCAGAGAAGGCGCAGCATTTGAGGGGCGGAGACAGGGCTGCAGAGAACCCAGTCACCAGTAAGGCGTGGAGACAGGGCTGCAGAGAGCCCAGAGAGGAGAAGGAGGCCAAATCACAGCGAGGCCTAGACCGGACAACATCAATGCCATCTGCAAGGCATGGTAAAGTGGTGGTTGGAGCCACACATATAGCTCATAAGGCTGGGGTGTCCTGGAACATCTATTTTGAAATGGGACCCTCAAAGGGTCTGGAACCCACGGGGTTCAGGGAAGTCCATCAGGACCATACTCAAGAGGCTTAAAGGCAGCCTCCATACTTATTATCATTACATCAAGATGTGGAGGGTGAGAATAGAGGGTGCCCCTCAGACTGAATTGGCATGGTCAAGGGGCCTTAGGGGTAATATGGCCATCCTTAGGGACCCCATCCAGTGACAGGCACTTTGAACTAAAGCTTGTTGAATGTCATTTTTCAGCGTGGGGATGCTGATATATGTGATGGTTGCGTGCTTTTAATTAGTTTGGCTCGCTAATTAAAGCACGCCTCCTGAAGCATGCCCTAAATGGCTTAAGGGGTATAAGTTGTAGCTATGTTGGTCTAAGGACATAGACAGACAAGGTTCTTTGGGTAAGATATCGGATTAACCCAAAGAACCTTGTCTGCTACATGGCTTAATCAGGTATTCTTTGAAGGCAAAGCTATATTCGGCAACAGATTGGAGACAACTTTATTAATGCTTATTAATGAAGTAAACAGATTACTTCATTAGAAGATAGAATATAACATTACTTCTCTAATATTTATTAATGAAGTAAAACTCATTTTGTAAAAAAAAAGATTAATTATTATGGATTTTTTATTTAATTTCATTGGGACATTGAATATAAAAAAAATCATTTCTACAATATATTTCGTAGATTTTATAGACATTCAGGCTGGAAGGGAACCCGGAGGATCATCAAGTCCAGCCCACTGCCCAAGGCCAGGAAGTCAGCAAGGATCATAGCATCCCAGCAAGATAAACGTCCAAAAGTGTCTTGGAGGCATTCAAAGTGGGTGCTTGAACCACCTCCAGTGGCAGTCTATTCTAAAACTTGGGGGCCCAGACAATTAAGAAGTTCTTCCTTATGCCCAGCCTGAATTGTTTGCAGAGGAGTTTATGTCCATTCGATCTTGTCATCCCTTGGAGCGCTCTGGTGAACAAACATTCCCCCAGATTCTGGTCAACACCCTTAATAAACTTATAGGCAGCCACCAGATCGCCCCTCAGCCTGCGCTTTTCCAGGCTGAAAAGTCCCATGGCTCTCTGCCTCTTGTCATAAGGTCTGCTTTCCTGACCTCTGATCACGCACGTGGCTCTCCTCTGCACTCTCTCAAGCATCTCCACATATTTATAACTCTGTCTCAATGCCCCCATATTCACCAAAAATTAGTTTGCATTTTCTACAGGAAAAAGATATTGTGTATCTTGAGGAAACTTTCCCATTATTGTATTTATATATTGTAACAAGACAACTAATGACAAACACCAGTTAATATGAAACTTAAAACAATCTGCTGCTGAGAAAAATCAGAGGTCATGTAGGCCCAAGTGTATTGTGATAGTCTATGTCTTACATGTATACTATTTCTTCTGTTGTGAGAGAGCACCGATAAACAATATAAGGTCAGCAATTTGCATTGTTTTGGATAGAATGATACAATATAATATTTTTATTCCGCATAGATTTTCTAAGATAATAGAAAAATATTGAAGTGCAACAACTTTGTGTTTAATGACAAAACAGCATGGGACCTATCAGTGGCATTGTTTGTTCAGTTTTATTTTGACTACTATCACTCTATGAATGTCAACATAAGGGCTGACATTCACCCTGACTTTAAATTTCTTACTTTATTTGATAAAAATTTAACTTTCCCTGGAATGAGTCATATAGTCACTAATGCAAGAGATTACTAGGTAAGACACCATAAATTTTAGAGATTTGAAGGATGTTAATGGAATGAGGATCTTAAAAAAAAGATAAGGAAATCAAATATACGCATTGGTTTCAGATAGATGGAATCAAAATCAGAACTAGACTGTGTAAATAAGAATGGTATGAGCTTTTATATTTTATCTATATGATGATTAAGTGTAAAAGCGGCCTACCATAAAAAAGTAATTCTCAATGCATCAAAATGTTGTACTGGAAAATTAGATAAACTTAAATTTCTAAGAATAGCTGAATTATGCAAAAGAAACACGTGAGTAGAGCTATATATATATATATGTATATATCTCTACACACACACACACACACACACACACACACACTTGGCATACTATCCTACTTGTACCAAACTTTCAGGAATTTAACCAATAGTAGTAAATAACCAAAGATAAAATAGCAAATACCAAAACACCTAAATGAGTCTTTGATACCTGCAGCTAGTCAATAGTTTTTGTAGTCAGACCATTGATTCTTAAATTATTTTTGTCAAATCCTATAGTCCATAGCTCATATTAGCTGAAGGATTGAAAACCATGATCTTGCTTTTGTTAAGATTGAACTATACATATTCTACAAAAGAGAATCTTAGTTTACACACAGATAAAGACATTTAAAGAAAAAAAAAACCCTTACTTTTAAGAGGAGTCAAAAACCAAAAAAAACCCTAAAAAATGTAATAGGGATGGATGTTTTTGATTTTTCTTATAAGAAAATTAAAATACATTTGATATAATTGAGAAAAAGTAAAGCAATTATATTTAATATTTAATAATAATGAAATTTATATAATAATTAAATGATAAGATTAAGACTATCTTCTACACGAAGGCATAAAGCACCTTTACATAAAATTAAAAAATCTGACAACTACTTTTTAACTGACACATGAGGGACTAACCTGAAGACCTCCAGAAACAGCCATAAATTTATAGTTTGAACTAAATAAGCAAAAAAAAAATCTGTGTGTTTTGGAATTCTGACTCTGACTACATGTCAAAAATAGGAATGGCATTTTTAATAGGAAGATAAAATACTGTAAAAATATATTATCTTGTTAAAGTAGAAAATATGTTAGCAAACTGAATTAAAGAAAAATAAATTACCCTAAACGTAGACAAGCAGGGATAAGCAGGGAATCTTACAAAACATTTGTACAGATGTTGAAGCCAAACAGTAGCCATTCAGCAAAGGTTAGTAGTTGTTCAATGTTGCTATCTTCCAGTAAATCAATAATTTTAGTATCTTGCTTGCTGGATTACTGGAAATCAAATTCTCATTTGTAAAATTGGACTTTCACCAGTGTCCATAAGATATTTTGTTGGGTTTTTTTTTCCTTCAGGCTACTTCAGTGCTTCCAATAATAAATTAATACAGTGTATTAATAATAATAATAATAATAATAATAATAATTATAGCAATTATTACAGTGTATGCTATTTTTATAGTAAAATATACAACTCCTAGAAAATATTTTCAGAAGCAAAATATTCTGTTCTCTGGATTTCTGACAAGACTTACAAATTTGAAAATCCTTTATAAAACTTTTAAAATTTGAAAACTTTAAACGTAATCAATGGCATTGTATTGACCAAAAGATGCACCACAAATGTGCTTGTATAGTCCTTGAGCACCTAAAATTCCCAAAGAAGTAAATGATCATTTTAAATGCATAAGGAATGCAGAATGAGGTTCAAAAGGTATGTGCTGAGTATATATTACATACACACACAGTCGATAGAGAAGTGTGCTATATAAATTTTACCAATCTGATTTTGGAAAGGCTCTGTTACTTGCAGAAATGTGAGAAATATTCTGTATTATCACCAAAACCTTTCATCCCATTTGAAAGCAGAAACTCCCAACTTTTCACAACACCTATAAAATTACTGTGTAATTGTTTATATTACACCTTAATTTCCTTCAAATAGTAAAGATTTTTAGAGTTTAAAGCCAGATCATTTAGTCTGATCTTTTCTATATGATAAATTCCTTTCCAAAAGGTGCCAAATGTTGACCTGAAGACATCAAAAGACTAAGGATTAGGAGTGGATTCTTCCTTTTTAAACAAGGATTTTCTTTCTACTTTGAATACATATAACTTCAGTTTCTGGCCATTAGTTCTATTTGTGCCTTTTTAAAATTAAAGAGTGCTCTAAACACTGATATTTTCTTTTAATGAAAATAAACAGATTGAGCTCCTTTCACTGAGAATGTATATACATGGCAGTGCATTGTGGTGTGTAAACATGCCCAGTTATGTATTTTCTCTCGCTGTCAAATAATTTTTGTGTCTATTTTCTGCCCTGTCTCCAGTCTGTCAACATCCTCTTTTAAAATGTGGCTACCATAACTGTGTGAAATATTCCAATGATATACTGACGTCTCACCAATGCTATAGCAAAATGTAAAATATTCTGACTTCTCCTATTGACACAGTAGATTTTTTCCACGTAGGGTAAGAGATAATCAATAAACTAGAGAAATATTTGCAATACTTATTTACTGTTGAACTATATGGCAAATGCAGAGTGCATGGTGTTGCACAGAAGATGCATTGCCCACTTTTAGAACCACCAAAGGGAGCTATAAAGGCTTGTCTCTCCCCTGTCCCCTCAGAGATTCACAGGCAGGCACGCTACAACAGATAGGTTTTTATTGATCAGAGAGGGGGAGAATGAAGAAAGAGTATAGGCCAGAGAAACCTTGAAAGAAAACACCTTGAACAAAACAGAATATTTTGAGCCTTTCATCAAATATTGCATTCAGTGACTGTTTTAATATGTGTCTAAATTACTTAGATCTAAAGTTTTAGATAGTCTTCAGGCATATTCACTGACTCATGTAGATAGCAGCCTGAGGTCCCTGCTTGAATCTGTTCCATTATGCCTGCCAGAGGGAGAGAGACAAGCCTTTATAGCTCTCTTTGCTTGGCTAGCTAAGGTAGGTGTGGCTTTTTATTTTCCTCTGGTACAGGGGGCAACTTTTGACTGCTTCAGGCTAAAAGAAGCACCCCCAAAATACCATGGTGGGCTAAGAACCCCCAAGGTCTGCAGGGTCTATGTACCCTGGGCTGCACAGATCTCTAACAGAGCCCAGAACCCAGGTGGGAGCAGCAATTACCCCAGACTTGCAGGTATGCTCCAGGAAGGGGGAGAGCTGGATGTAGGCACCCCAGGGGAGACACCCAATGCACAGTTTTGGTTGGGCACAATGAGGTGGGTGGCTTAGTGTAGTAGTGTCCCCTATTGTCTCACCACACATGGTGGTAGCCATGGGATTCCACAGACTGCTGTCTGGAAGGCATAATTGGGGAAGGAATGGGGCCAACCAGACATAGGTGCCCCAGGGGAGTCACCTGAAGCATGGTTTCAGGTGGGAACAGTGAGGTAGGTGGTGGGTCAGCGCAGTAGCACTCACTACTGTCCTGCCACAATCATTACCACTAAATAGTGAGGCCATCCTAAAACAATACAAAAAAAATTTATAACTCTAACAGTTATCTTTGTAAAGAATATATTACAGTGTATGCATGCTCTTTTTATGAGTAAATTAAGATTTGAAGTTCATTAGATCATTTGATTCAATATAGCTAATATATCTATTTATTTATAAATGGTTCATATTTGTTCTCAAAAAATACGGGTATGCTCTGTGTGATACATTTTCAGCTGTTTATGGTCACTGCCTACAACACCTTCCATAAAAAGAAATCACTGGTGCAATTATTCATACATAGTCCTACATATATGTTTTACTAAACATGGATGGATTCACTTGCAAGACCATTGCATTTTTTCCTTGCATGAAGATGGCAAAACCATCAGTAAGTTGTAACCAATTGAGTACAGAGAGAATATGAGAATTTTTTCTGTGACCTGGCTGAAAATGTTTTGGCACTGCCCCTGTCCATAATGACTAACCTGTATTCATTCTCTTGCCCTTAGGTGTAACTAATGAGATGCCACAAAACAGACTGTTGCTTTGCTTTCATATGGGAATTAAAAACAACAGTGAGAATATATTCTTCAGAGCAGCATGCTCTTCACCATGGTATACAAAAAATACGTTCTCTCAGGATTATTTAGAAAAGTGTGTTCAAGATCTTAAACACATGGAGGTTTATACCAAAATAACATAAAGGGTTAAAAACCTAGGTATAAAATGTGAAGTGGGTTTAAAAACCCTACAAATAAGAAATGTTTGAAAATACATATACATAAAGAAGAACATACATATGCATAGGAAGACAAGATTCTTTGGGTAAATCCAATATCTTTTATTATACCAACTCAAATCATTGGAAAAAAAATCTTTGTTGCAAGCTTTTGGGCACAAACACCCTCCATCAGGCTGAGGAAGCATTTGCAGTTGTTGTGTGCTCTTCCTGGTTGGAGTGAATAGTGAAGAAACCAGAGGCTGGTATGGATGCAAGAAAGTCACTCAGTGACAATGTAAATTAAGGAGTTAATGGGTGAGACAAGCTGGCAGGGAGTGGAATTAATGTAGCTGATAAATAGTAGAGAGATACCTGGGGAGTCAGATGTTAGGTAGGTTGTACTGTGTCATAAATCCAATGTCTATATTTAGTCCATAATTTTTTGTATCCAGGAGGTTTGTAAAGTGAACAAAGTTTATAGGCTCATCTGTGAAAGGTGTTTTGTAAATTCTCTTTGAGGATTAGAATTTAAAGGTTGGAGGGAGAGTAGTTTTAGTTTTCTTGTGAGAAGTGTGCCCCCACAGGTAATTGGGTATTCTTGTCTTTGATATATTTCTGGTGTGCATTCATTCTGGTACACAATTGTTCCTTGGTCTCTCCTATGTATTTTCCATCAGGGCATTTGGTGCATTAGATGAAACACACAACATTTCTGGAGGGGCAGATCCAGGAATGCTGTAAAATCTAAGATCCGGGAATACTGATGGGTCTGTTGTGGGGTGTGAGTAATTGAGGGGGTGGTAGAGATATGTTGCCAGGTTTTACATTCCTTGTCATGACATGATCTGGATTCGTCCGGTGTGTTTTGGGCGGGACATAGGAATTTTGCTTCTGGTAATGAGGTTAGCAAGGTTCAGTGCTTGTTCAAAAGCTAGGATAAATGGTTCTGGGACAATCTCTTTAATTAACTCTTCCTCCAGAAAGAGCACAGACTAACTGTAGACGCTTCCTCAACCTGTGAAGGGTGCTTGTGCCCAAAAGCTTGCAAACAAGATTTTTTTTCCCAACTTTTTAAGTTGGTCTAATAAAAGATCTCAGATTTCCCTATGTCCTTAGATCAACACAGGTACAACCTATACCCCTGTAATATGTATGCATGTGCGCGCGCGCGCACACACACACACACACACACACACACACACACACACAAGAAAGGTGTTACAAAATACAGATTACAAAGAAAAGTCAAGCATGGATTCAACAAATCCAAAGGGCTACAAACAAAATGTTAGTCAAAAATTAAATGGGCATATAGCTAGAAAATAAGAAATGTAAATATGTGCATTTATAATTCTCTCCTAGTAGAAAAGGTAAGTCCTTTATAAAATTAGAATTGTACGCTGTATTCATTTTTTACATCCACTGGTTATATGGGAAATTCTGGAAACTATGCCAGGAACTAGGGAGAATATTGTACAATCGAACAAATAGCTCAAAGACCTATATCTTGTACCTCCATGAGATCTAAGATCTGACTAAATTGGAAGCCAGGTAAACTGCTGTTTCTTCAGGTAGAGGCTAATCCATCTCCAAGACAGAGAAACTGCAGAAACATCCTAAGAAGCATTTAGAGAGATTTCTCTGCATCACTATGGGTGGAGAGAGAAATGACAATTTTTGCCTGACCCAGACATAGAAAGTAGTTTATAGCCGTGACCAAACACAAATGCATGGCTGCAGACTGCTTTAAAAATGGCCAATCAGGTGAAAATCTGAATCCCATTGCATGAGGGGTCAGATGACAAGTTTTGGAAACAGCGTCTTCTGTAACTTCCGTCTGCACTGCCTGCCTGCCAGTGTGTCACTGTTTTCAGAATGGGAGGGGGAAAAGGGAACAGAAGGAGTTTGGTCTGGGTTTTTTTCAGCCCTGCTGGAGGATGGGCCAGGTGTATTGGAGCCCCCCCATCAGGAGGGGATGGGCTCCAATTCACCCATCCAATTCACCCTCCAATGCCTACTGGGGAAACCCTAGAATGAGCTCCCTCTGCTCACTTTCCTTTCCTCCCATTCTGAAACAAGGACAGGTTGGGAGAGGGTGAACCAGATACAGTCTTGCAGCCAGCAGCTGGATGCCTCCCTGCCCAGAACCAACAGTGAACTTCTGTTTGGTCTGGGGGATTGTTGTAACTTAGAATGCTTCCTGCAAAGCATTCTCAGTTACAGTGGGGAGCTGCACTTTTGCACCCTATAGGCACATCTATATAAGATGCTAACTGCTTAGTACCCTAATAACATTCCAATACCTTTCTATGGGATAGATCTATCAGGTCAAGTGATAAGAATAAGTAGTAAACTTCCAGTAGACTTTTTTCTTAGGACAACACAAGTTTGAGAGCTTTCTGATATTGTGAGGTTAGACTCATCGGGTGGTATTGCAGGTTACCTTTAAACCATCAGAAAGGCACTTAAAACAGGAGCACTCATCTGTTAAAGGTTGTTAACCTTTGCTAAGTATCCTGTAAATGCTTTAAAGTTATGCCAAATCTTTGAATGGTTATCTTTGATTCATTTTACACAGGTCATCCTACAGTATTGTTAGTCTACTCTAGTGAGATAAAACATTTATTTTCATTCTCCAGCATCCCAGGATGCACCATTCCCATTTCTATACTCCATGGGCAAACTTTCAACCTTCCTGAACTCTACTGTCCAGGGGGACAATGCCAGCCACAAGGCAACACCCTCTGCTGCCACCACAGGATGTAAACCCAGCATGCCCTAACCATTCTGAGCTTCTGGGTGAAGTACACTAGTTTTCTGCTTGCTCTACAACCACTAAGCACTGAGGTGGCTGGCCATTGGTGCAAGGGGAGTAGTTAAACTGCCACAGAGCCACCAAGACAATCGACCACCTCCTCTGGCTCTGCACCTGCACCAAGGAGTTATGGAAAAAGGTGAAGAAGCTCTGTGGAGTGGTGAACAGCATTAGCCAGCTAACCAGAGAAGCAGCATTGTATGGGCACCTCAGCAAACACCAGGGAAGCCCTTCACCCTGTTTTCACCAGTTTATATCCTGCATCAGGAATGCCCTGTGGAAGGCCAGGAATCTCCTGTTGTATAGGCAACTGGAGGTAGTGGGCTGTGTGAAAATGTGAACTGAGTAAACTCCAGACCCATTACCAGAAATCGGTAGTGGAGGTTGGAGAGGATGCCACCAAAGTCACCTGGCACAGAGACATGAAGCACATGTCCAATGTCCCCCAAATGGAGAGGGGGGCAGTGGAAGCGAAGAAACGAAGGGACAAGCAGAACAGAGAACAGCAACAGTGGCAGCAGCAGGAGGTCCTCCAGTGAGAGCTGGAGTGACAGTGATGGAGAGGACACATGATAGAGAGGGATGGAAAGGAAGTGTTGCCTGGTCTGAGAGACCAGGACATGCTTATTAGTTCTGGGTGTGTTGTAAGCAATGTGGATATTGTAAAGGGTTCAGGTAGCCAGTAGGCCTTTGTATGGGTGCGCAGGTGCATGGATGCCTTTTTTTAATGGGTGAAGGTTTTTTCTTTTGTGGTGTGATACTAGGTGTACAGATATATATAAACTTATTTACACACACACACATATTTTAGAGAGAGAGAGAGAGAGACAGAGAAAGAGAGACATGTTTTTGCAAAAAAGAAAAAGGGGGAGCAGTTAAAAAGGTAATTAACTCCTAATGAGTATAAGCAACTGGCTTTTAGCACAGGCAATCGCCTTCCCCTCCACTCAGCCCCTCTCTCCTAACTGCTAATACCCAATGTGCCAGGGGTGGTCAAAATGGCAGATCTGGCCAGCAGCTGGAGTCTATTTCTATCACTGTGGCTGGTTTCCTTGGAGACCACAGGAGTGGTGGGGCTGTGACAGCATGAGGCCAAAGTTTCCAAGGAGACCAGCCCAAGCAGTGCTGTCAGGACAGATGTGGCTGGGTTGGGGGCTACTCTAGGACCAGGGCCGGGGTCAGGGCTGGGGTTTTTCAGAGTGGCCCAGAGTCAAGGCAGAGCTGTGATCTACTGCCTGCACACAGCTCCCCTCCTCCCCCCCAGCCCCACACAGGTCCCACACACCCGTAGGTATGGCTCTGCCTGCACACCCCACCAGGGCATAGCTATGATCCACAGCCTGCGCATCCCTGTACAAGGCGTGCAAGCAGTGTATCACAGCTCTGCCTCAGCTCCAGCCCATGCTGTCAACAGCACAAGATCCTGGCCCTGGCCCCAGAGCAGGGGCTGCTGGGAAATGTAGTCGACTATAAGCTCAGTCTGACCTATGGGTTGAACTTTGCCGGACCCTACACTACACCATGGTTAAGCTTCCTCTTCCCTGCAATATTTATTTGAACTGAATTGCTATTAATTTGCAATGTCTGTCAGCACCTCCCTCACCAGCATGTAGCAAGCCTTCTGGGTCTCAGCTCTTCCCCTATGTGGTATGCATGTGGCAGCAAACCCAATGAGTCTGAGCTCTGCCCCTTTGTGCCACAGGATGAGCCTGCTGGGTCTCAGCTCTGCCCTAGTGTGCCACGCATGCAATGAACTTGTTCTGCCCTCGTATGAATACTAACCCAACTCTTCCCCCACACCCAACCCTTTTCAAACAGTTGTTTTTCCAAGACTGTCACAGTTGTGCATGTCTGAGACAGCATTAAACTTTAACCCATGATTGCTCTGGAATTGTTCTGACTTTATGACAGCAAATAACATTCCACATATGTAAAAATGTTTTTTAGGTAACCTGTAACAGCACTTATAAAAACACAGAAACCTTGGGCTGGAAAGAACCTTAGGGGGTCAATTGCTCCACCCGCTTGCAGAGGCAGAATCATCCCTATCTAAACAATCTCAACCAAATCCCTAACTTATTACCAGGGATCCTGGTTTCCTGTTTTAAAATAATCTCCAATTTTTTGGTTAAAAAAAATAACCCCAAATCCACATTTTTCCATGGTTTAGATGAAACACTACTAATATATAGTTATATGTATAGTGGTGTTTCATTTTAGTCAAAGAGAAATGTAGATTTGGGATTACTTTTTTTTAACCAAAAATTGGGGATTTTTTTTAAAATCAGAGAAAACCAGGATCCCTGCTTATTACTAAAACTATACTGGTAACCCTGTCACACAACCACAAACCATAGCACCCTAAACTGCCACAAGTAAAGCAGCAGGACAATGTGGTTAATGTTCTGCTGCTGCAAAGGTTGTTAAAATGTGCCCCAGAGTTTCAGGGAAGAAGGCCAGGCCCCTAACTACAGGTAAAGGCAAAAAACACTTGTAGTCCATAATAATCTGACCATGGGGCAGAATTTCTTCCTGATCCCAAAGACGGCAACTGGTCTGGAGGGACAAGACTTTTTAACCAGGAGCATCTAAACTAGGCCTAAAAAACAGGCTCGCAACTTCCCTTTTCAGCCTTGAATGGATAAGAATAAGCATGTTACATCCAGTGGGTGTTCAATAGTCACGCAGTCATATTCTTTAAGGAGTTTGAGAATCAAGCATCTAATTACAAGATTAATTACACCTTTTTAATTATCCATGTCACTCTGCCTCAAAATGCATCTTTTACCAACGTATGTATACACTTGCCTAAAAAAAATTAATTGATTATGACACACAAAAATTAAAATGAGTTTTGCTTTTTCCCTTATTTAGGGGTAGTGAAAAGAAAGAATATCAATGCCAAATGAAGATTACTTGCAAGCCTCTTCTAGACGCTCAGGTTTCTCCATACAAAAAAAAACATTTAAAATTTATCACAGCCATTCCTTTTATAAAAAAAAAAGCCCCACTAAATTCCAGATTTATTTCTTAGCACACTCTTGCCATTTTTTTTGGCACTTGATCAGAAATGTAATCATTTACCCATGATACAGAGTACTACTCCTTAGAGTACCTAGATGACTTCATTGACATCAATATATTTTCCTTTCTACTTTGCCCTTGGTCATTTTAAATGTTAGAAGCCTATCAACTCAGATAATGCTGAATACAAAACTAAGAACATTGATCTATCAATGACTTCCTACTCAGGCCAAAACAAATTTACATAGTTGAGTTGATCATTTACATTTTTCCTATTCAACATCATATTATCATCCACTCTAATCACTGGCAAGAACCTTTAGAATTTAGAACGGGAATGTTGCAGTTCTGACTTTCTCCTTTACAAGGAGTGGGAAAAAAAGGATGCTCGTCTGTGCCCTTTTTTGGACCTGATCTCTCTCTTCCACCAAGGACTGGCTACAATCACATCTTTTAATATATTTAAAACCCTATGCCAACAGTCCAAGATAAATGGACAAAAGAATAAAAGCACACATGAACTAGACCGGAAAACAACATTGTAATGTATGCAAAACCCATCCCCCAATGAATATTTTTAGGTGTATACTGATTGACTTGTCACAGTGTTTAAAATTAAGTTGCCTTAAGGCAGTCAAGTTTCTATCAAGAGCTACTGATGATGATATTATTAACCTTAGGTATTGAAATTCTGTTAGTATCACTTGATTTATCTGTGGTACACAGTACCAGCATCTCATTCTTGTCCCTGGCCTGTGAAAATTTACAACATTGGGATTTTCTTCTGTTTGTTTTTCAGATGAAGGCATCAATAAGAGCAAACTGCACTTTAAACTTTTCTTGATATAGACTGTACATGAGGGACGTATTACAATTTTTGCCTCTCTTATTTTTAAGACATACATTTTTTATGAAAAAGAAAAAAATGTTCAAGAAATACAGGAGTACAGATGACTTATTTGTTGATGTCCCTTTCCCAAATATAGTAATTCTTATTATAAGGTAAAGATAATAAGTCAATTGGCACAGAAGTCACCTTATTTAGTAAAATTAGGCCTTTTCTGTGTTAGCCACCAGGCTTAATTCTAATATCACCAACACCAGTGACAACTACATGTAGTTCTTCTTGAGGGTTACACTGATGTCAAATGTATTTGACATAATTAAACCGAAAAAGGCATGAGACTGATACTGGAAAAGCAAATTTCTTCCACTGTAGGTGAGGCCTCAATTACCATTTTACCTGACCCCCTCCAAATAAGACATGAATCTTGTTTTAAAGGCAGAATGTAGAAAAATATATGTTATCAGTCATAGCCAAAATTGTGACATACAGGAAGTCCTCTTGGACACAGAGCGTCCATGAAATGTGGCATGACAAGAGATAATTTGGGTGAGGCAGCAGGAACTTCGTGGTGTGGCACGACATCAAAGAAATGAAGGTCCAGACCCTTGCAAGTGCAGTAGCAAGAGTGTTGCTTCTTTACTTTAAATAGTTCTTTATATATATTCCTGTCAATAATAAAATTAGTTTTCTGTACTACAAGCCTCATCAGCGTACTACAGACTGCATGCAGCAATTCATTCAACACAGCCAGCTCAATGGATCTTTCACCATAAGCCACTGCATAAGCAGTTGCTGTAAGATGGTTAACATTGGACTCTTCTCTTGGTGCTTCCTGACCAGGGAGAAGTGATAGCAACTTTAGCACAGTGTCTTCTATAGTGCTTCTATGTCACCAAAGAAATATCAGCTTCCCGACTTAAGACACAAAACCCATTTTTTGAGGGAAAGGTACCTAAAGTAAGCAAGTAAATATGGTAATAAAGGAGATAACCATGATTCCATGCAGTCTATTTACATACCCTATTTGCATACCCTATTTACGGTAATGGTATACAGTTCTAATCAATATTTTGCAGATGCTTCTGAGCAGAATATTTAGAGTACAACCTCTGTGGAACAGGGCACTTACGTAGGAAGATTTTCTGAGCAGGCTGCAGGGTAAGAGACCCTGGGCTCACACCAGGGATGTCTATGGGTATACAGCCATAGGGCTGGGGTACAATAGGTATGCATCTTTAGGGCTGGAATAGCAGGAAGCATTGACACCTATGTTAATTAGTACAAGACCTGACCAGAATCCCTGGGCCATCCTTCTTATTTACAAGTATACTTTTACATCAAAGTATGGCAAGTAAGCAGAAGGGGAGGATCCTTAGAGGGCTAAGAGAGTCTTCGGTGGAATAGCCACTAGAGCCACTAGAGGCATCACTGTCCAGCCCTGGGGGGTTGGTGCCTGTGACACTGCAATGGGAGGAGATGGGGATCTTACAAGGTGTGGTCTAATTTACTTGCAACTCATTGTATTTTATAAGAGCACATTTGACTTTTTGTGATTTCCTGCAGTAGTAAACTTCATTCCTGTTGACACCAGAAGTAATTACTGTATGGAGAATAGACCTGACTGTTTAAAAAGCTTAACTCTGTTTTTTCACTCAGTTTTTACAGTTTAAGATTGCAGTCTAATCTGCTTCAGTGTACAGATGAATTCTGTCTTAGAGGACAAAAATTAGAGGACCTGTATTTTTCTGGCATCAAAATGTATAAACGTAACTGGGCTATTTCTGAGATAGAAATTGGTATTTTTTATTCCTGTAAAGCATGCTGTTCTTAGACTGCAAATTTCCAGTTACTTTGTTTTTGTAGTTTGAAAGATTAGACAAAAAGATTCTGATAGCTAAATAATAGTTAATCCCATTCGTTTCATTTAAGCTAAACATCTACAAAAACCCAACAACTAAAACATACAACGCAGAACTTCTAGAGCAAGCAACACAAATACATATCTGCCATCTGCCTAATGAACCAGTTTGTTTAGTACAGTAAAATGTGATAATTCACTGTATCAAGATTTAGGCCACATTACCTCAAAAATTCAGGAACTATAGTACCAGGGAACAGAGGGAGTACCAGGAGAGAGGGAGTACTCCTAGTGGTACCAGGAGAATTACCAAAGTTTAGCTCCTAAAATTTTTGGATAGCAGCACGGGGCAAGCCTGCAAGTGTGGTATGTGGCACCACAGGCAGGTCTACAGCGCCACACAATGGAAGGCACATCCGCACTCATCTGGATGAGGCCCATGAGGTCATCATGCTTACAAGAGGAAACCATCTCAGCCAAGCATCTGTCCAACCTGCTCTTGAAATTTCCAACCATGGAGATTGGACATTACAGAATTTCTCCAGGTAGTCTGTTCCACTACCTGACCACCCTCATAATCAGAAAGTTTTTTCCTAATCTCCACCCTGAACTGCTTCTGCTGCTGCTTGAGGATCTTGTTCCTAGTTCCCTTTCATATGGCTACAGAAAAAAGTACACTTTCCCCATTGTCCTGGTGGCACAGGGATGCCTAGAGCCACTTCTACCAGGCAGCATGACTGTTGGGATCAGCCCAGGGCAGTGGGAATGGAAGGTGGTGTTCCTTCTCCCTGCACCTGCTCCCAGGCTGGTGGGGAACACCTGGGGAGACCAGGCAGAGAGGGGGAACCCACTTACACTGCTGCTGTTCTGGACTGAGCCCAGCCCCTGTGCAGCCCCTCTGGAGCCTCCCGGCACCCTCAGCTCAGTGAGACAGCAATAACAGTTGGCAGAGGAGGGGGGAAAGAAGAGGGGAGAGGATGTGCCTGTGAAAACAGAAGAGAAATGAGGGGAAGAATTGTATTTGCTTGGGATGCTTAGAACAAGCTTCTGCTTTTGAGGCATAGTCAGAAAGGGGAAGGGAGGCAGGTACTTCTCTTCAGTATTGCAGCCTAGTCATTCATTCCTAAATCTATATTTGTGTGTGAAATTATTTCATCCCAAGTGCATGGCATCTGTCCGTGTTGAATCTCATATGACTGATTGCAGACCATTTTTTTTCCAGCCTGTCCATGTCATTCTGGATCCTCACCCTGCCTTCCAGTGTGTTTGCACTTCCATCCAGCTTGGTGTAATCCACAAATTTGCTTAGTGTACACACAATCCCATCATCCAGATAATTAATAAATATGGGCCCAGGATAGACCCCCAGGGAAGCCAACTAGACAATTCTCCATTGATGACTACCTGTTGTACCATCCCACTTGCATATTTTGCCTGTTTACTGAACTCAACAGAGGCTAATCCTGTGAACATGACCTACAATGTTTATATTACAAAAATCTGTAATTTTATTAAAATCTCTATTCTTTAAAATTTAAAATGAGTTTTATCATGTACTATAAAAGTAGGGGATGTAAGTATGTGTACGCATGTGTGTGTGGGTGTGTGCGCACGTGTGTGTGGGTGTGCGCACACGCTGTTTCAGATCTTAAGCAATTTTGCCAACTTTTTGTATTAAGTAAAATACACAAAACCATAGACAGACATATTGAAGTCAATCTTTTTTTCCTATTTAAAAGCAAACTTAAACTATCAGCTGTACAGAGGGAACCAAGAATAATATCTGGAATCATGAGTCTCTATTATTGCTGCTAGCTCTTTATTAAAAGGTAAGGTAACAAAAAAGGCAATTTGACATTATGAAGTACAAGATAGTACATCTGTTCAGCTGAAGAGGCCTGGCCTCTAAATGGTATCCAGTACAATACCTAGGCAGTGAGTGGAAAGCAAAAGGACCTGATCTCGATTCAGTGGAAGTTTTCAGTACATGGGCATGTCCAACACATAAAACCAACAATACATACTGCATATGAATACAGTGACATTATTTTATTCTTAGAGTAGGTATCTTAGCACTTTATGACTCAATTGTCAACAGAAAAATGCCTAGTTACCTTAAGAGGGTCTCAGACTCCTCTTTAAGTCACTTCTCTACCACAGAAAAATATGTAAGGAATAACAATCTTAAGCTTCATACAAGTTATCTCTGTGGTTGTTCAAGTTTTGAGTCGTATAATGTGATATTAACTATTACTGTAATCATGTTATATGTCATATAATAATATTAACTATTATGTCCCTTGGATTTTGCAGTGTTACATGGACACCCCCCTTCTTAACAATGAAAATAGTAACATTTGCTACAATACTGATTATAATGTTATATAATATTATGTTTCAATGTATCACAATGTATTGTATTTAAACAGTACTAGTAAAAACTGTGACATCTGTGTGAACAGAGTTTCTCAATGAAGTATCAGCATGTGTTGTAGTCCAGCTGAGTACAGGACCAGTGTATTTCAGTTTGTCAGAAGCTCAGCATGCGATTGCAATGCTGTCTTCTCTTAAAATTACTGTGCTCCTTTGCACCACTTAGACTTTTTTTTCAAAGTTGAAATCTTTACATTCCACTTGTCTATTCTAAACCTGTGCTGGCAGGCTGCATGTGCCTTTTACAAAATAATAGCCTAAGAACCCTGAGGCAGCAGCATATGCCCTAAACTAAAATAAATTTCAGCCAATATAATCTATAATCCCTAACATATCAAGTGCTAGACTTCAGTGCATCTCTTTGAGGCTCTTCCCCTTTGCTCCGTTCATTATGCTGCAGTTTTCTGTATAGCAGATACTGACGCCCTACTATTCATTGATATATATCAATGATCAAGGCCCAGAAAAGTCCAAGTTCAACAGGACAGACAGCACCTTGGCAAAGAGTGCCTTTTCTTTTATGACTGTCAGCAACATGATGAAAATTTTATCACGGGACATAGCAACACCACTCACATCCCCATAATTTTATTAAGCAATAGTGCAAGTGGTCTCGGTAGACTGAGTAGATGACATATTTACATGAACAGTGAATATTATCCACCTCATCTAAATTAATACTGAATGAAATAGAGAGTTTAACTAGGCAGAGGTCTGTGCTGGGCAAATAGATCATTTTTTAAACGTATAGTCACTTGTGCCTCATAATGAGTTGGGGGGAAGAAAGAATGCAATAAAATCAACACTAAAAATAGCATCAATCCCCGCCCTGCTCCCAAAACAGAATAAGCTTTCCGAAAAGAGAATGCTGATGCTAGTATTGGAAATACAGGAGACACCATAAAGCTTCTTCTTCCTGTTTGAAAAATGGCACTATTTTCACAACTTTTCTAGGAAAAATCTAATAAAACACATTGAAGTAGGATAATAATTTCTCCTGCATGAAGATTAAATGGGAACATGAGTCTACATGACAGACAATTTTTTGCATTCTTTTCATGTCTCCTTGACTTCAGCATTCACTT
Organism: Caiman crocodilus; assembly: GCA_030014935.1. Taxonomy (NCBI): domain Eukaryota; kingdom Metazoa; phylum Chordata; order Crocodylia; family Alligatoridae; genus Caiman; species Caiman crocodilus. Next base: position 55,750,413 of record JAGPOW010001338.1, read on the forward strand.
GGAAATGGCATTCAGAACATTTCAGCAAAGCTTCTAAAATGGAGTAGCCTGAAAATAGTAAATGTCATTCTCTGAGCCCTGCCCCCCCCAAAAGTTATCAGCAATACCAGAATGTCCCTAAAGATCATTTGCAACCAGCTAATACAATTTGACCCTGTTAGCCATTCTTGCTGACCAATGGTTGGACTGAAAGACAATATGTTATATTCAGGAAGATAAGATTCATTATTGCTAGCAAACTAATATATGTAACAGGTAATAGGAAATAATAATTCACAAAGTAGCTCACAGGTACCTACTTATATGTCAACAACTTAGAACATCAGAGCAATTTATGTCAGAAGTAGGAGTAAATTAACCTTTGTAATATAGATTGGGGTGATCTAGCTAAAACATTAGGGTAGTTCTGCTAAAAGAGATACTGGTAACCCATGAATATCTTACCATCTGTTGATGACTACTTAGGCACTCAAAACTACAGATGGATCTGAATCATAATTGTTATTCATTTCTGGCCTGAACTTTCACAAATTTTGGAGTTGTTCAGTTTGGGGATTTTGTTATTTTTGCTTTTTGAGCAGGTGGCTACTAGTTTGTATCTACTTTTCATGTGAACTAATATGGAAACTAAAGACTTCTTGACTCAGTGACAATCACCTCAGTAAAGCTCTCGGTCCATTGCTATACTTCTTGTAATGCACCCTATTGGATTTTGTGGTGAGGATGAGTCACTACCTGTAAATTTCTCCACAAAACCTAATCCAAATTCCTTATGTTTTCATCTTAGCTGCCTAAATATTATTAGAATTACTTTGTTTTCATCTTTCAATATTATTAGCATTACTAGCAATATTTGCTAGAATTATCTAATGCTTAAACACCCAGGATATGGTGCTCAGGGTGAATAAATTATAGATCTAGAACCAGCACATTAATCTCCTCCATTTACATTTCATCTTCTTCCGTTCACCTCTGGTTTGATAGTGACATACTATACCTACCACCCATTCATTTCAATGATATATGTTCACACTTCTAATCAGGATCCTGATTCTGCAAAGCACTGAGATACTTGATTAAGTCAAACTGAAGTGAATGTGCTCACTACCTTAAGATGTAGGGGTACAGAGTGACACTACCGTTAATTTTTAAGTGTCTAATTCCAGAATTGGAAAACACAACCCTGAATTATTTGCCTGGGAACAACATTCACAGCAGCTAGAAAACTGAGTGAAGCAGTAGGAAATGTTGAAGAAAGGGATATGTCAAAAATTTCTCATCTCTCCTGATCTGGGACATCTCCCTGATGCCCTGATTTATGCTCCTTTATGGGAGCAGGATTCCCAGCACAAACCTATCTCCTGGATTGAAGTGTCTAAACTGTTTGTGTTGGAGTTAAACAAGTGGTTTGTTTGTTTGTTTTTTCCAGAACGGTGCCCACCTTTTACATAGTAGCCTAATGCTTTGAGCAAACGTAACTGAAATGTTTGTTTCTGTCTCAAGATGTTTTAAAGCATTTTAGATTAAAAGTACTTGGATTAAAAAAAACAAAACTGTGGTGGGAGCATGGACCAGAACCCAAGTCTTCCTGGCCAGGTAAGTACCCTAGCAACTGGACTATGAGATTATTCTTCCTATTGTAATCCTTCCCCCTGGTCTGATGAGTCTGGCCTATCTTTCTGTACAGTGACATGGTTTCAACAGGAGTAGAAGAAGATCTGAATTTGAACACCTGCACACTAAGAAGGGAATTATATCTATGTATCCTAGTTCCTAGGCACATGGTTTAAACTCTAGATTCCTTATATAGTAAACTGAGCACCATCATCCTTTATCATGATTTTAAATTAAATTGTCCATGATTGCTGTGTTTTGCACGAAGTTAATGCTGTTAGTATGTGTTAGGCATGGTTTGAGCATGCTTACTTGACAAGGACCCCTGAGGAGACTGAGGTACAAGGACATCTAATTGGCCGATACCAAATAAGCTTACATACAAGATAAGAATGACACTGATCACTCTTGCCAAGATGGCCACAGCTTAGGGCATACAGCTATGAAACTTTACTGGAAAAAAGATGTGGGTGTTTGTAGGAATAAAAGTATCTATGGGAATTTTGTGATTTTCAGCCTTGGACTCAGATGCCTACATTCCATGAAACCGTTTGCAGATCTGAACCTTAATTGTATTCATAGAATTAAGAAAAAAGAGCTAATTAGCTATGCTAGTCTGAAGTAAGTCAGACAACAAAGTAGATATTCACTTTCATAGACTAACTAAATAAAATATATATGGAGAGAGTACAAGCTTTCATGAACCCAACTCATCATCTGATAAAGTAAACTTCGGTTCACAGAAGCTTGTGCGCGCGCGCTCTCTCTCTATTATTTAATTAGTAAACAAAGGAGTATATCTACCCTGCCATAGAATTAAGGACATTTTAATCATTTCCCTGAATCAGAAGCCCAAACTGCCAAACAAGGTTTCTTCATAGGTACCAAAACAATTTACTACTCAGCTACAGAGTGCTGAAGGCTTAATTCTAGATAAGCTTCCCCAAGCAGAAATTTAAATAAAATGCTTTTGTAGGCAAAGCACTGTTCAGTTCCTTAACTGCATGGATCAGTTCAAGTGTATCTATTCTTCATTGATTAAAAGTAAAACAGCTGGTAACTGTTTGAGATTTTAAATTGTACTTCACCTTTTTCTCATGTTTGATGATCTATATAGAGTTGCACCTATTTATTATGAGGCAGCATAACTCCTGTTGAGTCTTCATTTTTATTTTTGATTGTTGCATGAATGTTGGCAATCTATTCAATGCAATTTTGAGTTGAGTAAATGCAAAACCCTTTTCTAAGACAGTTAATATGTTTGATGAGGTGATGAGTTAAAAAGCAGAAGAACCTATAAGGTGGTAGGACAATAGTTTCCCATGCACAGGTCTGGCCTGAACTAGATAGATTTTTAGTAATAGTGAACTGTTCAACACCGGATCTTATCTGTTTTGATTTTTCACAGCATAATTATAAAGCTTAAGCTATCAATGAAAACTTTTAGGGGCAACTTGTACATGGTGAACCAAGACAATACTATATGTTCATGTTGACCTGTTTATAGAAAACAGTTTGTGTTCTGTGTGAATTTCATTTTTTTGGATGGGTTGCTCTTTCTTGATGGTTTACTACTTAAAATTTCTAATTAAAATTTGCACACAGAAGCATCACCACGTAAATATTGGAAAATAGAAACTGTAAAAAAATGGGATATATACACAGTATGTGACACTAAAATAAATGATGAAGCCTTAAAGATGCAGGTGGAATTCCTAGTGCTGCAGCTATATATAATGTGCTTTATATTTGATTTATACAACATGATCTATTATATGTTTACAAAATATAAATTCAACAGTGTATATGACCACCATTTTCATTTTTTTATTCCTCTACATACTGGTGGACTGGAAACACAGTATCCCTTACATATTTTCTTTTCAGAACTATATGCCCTCAGTTACTAACTTATCCATTTGTGTATTTTAAGAGTTGTAAGGAACAGGATGGAGAAACCTATAATTTGTGAACCATACTGTATGGTGGTTGACCTCTAAGAGGACTTATGAAACAAAATGATAGCCAAGGGCCAGCCTTTTCTGCCTGGGGCAATCTACAGCGTATAGCACTGCTTTTTAGAAGCACCAGTGATGAGCATCTCCTGGTAAAACTGTACAAAATTAACAAAATTGGGCTACTTTAAAGAGTCTCATTTTCTTCCCTTACTTTGAATTTAGGCAGTAACATTCAGTGATATACAGCAGTTAAACCTAATAATGTATCTGAATCAGGGAATCATTTAAGGGAAAGAGAAAAAGTGAAGGCAAAAGCAATCACTTTATTTTTATTAGTGACGATGAGCACCGCAAACATTCATCCACTTGCTCAGCATGACTGAAAATCTGGCTTTATATGCCAAGTGTTTTTTCAGTCAAGGTTACACCAGAAAATGAGAATTAAAACCTAGATCTTGTGATGTGTATTATGTGACATAACCAACAGGCCTCCTTTCCCTTCTACCCATAAGGATATAAAAAACTAATACAATAACTCTTTTGACATAGAACTGTTTCTGTCTCTGTGTATGTAGCAAACAGTTAAAATACAGTATCTTAGAGCAAGTAAAGGATTTGATGGCTTAGCAGATAAATGCCAATCTTAGATTCTCAGGCTGCAATGCAATTCCAGCTGTCCACATTACAACCATGCATCACATTACAACCATGCATCACAACAATGATGGTCTTAGCCCGATCAGTCTCTGTAAACTTAGCTTTAACTTACAGGGTACTAGAATTAATGTAAAAGCAACTATTCCCTTTGAATTCCTTTTAAATTAACAAAATGAAAAATAAAGTAGAAGCAATTTACTATGGAATGGTCTTGGCATTTTAACATTTTTACATATGACATTTTATTAGATTTATTATTTATTTATATTTTATTTTTATTTTATTAGATTTATATTTATTTATTATTAGATTTATATGTTATTTTTCTAATTCTGACTAAGTCTCAGAATGAGAAAAATTAAATAAAAATGTAATAGCTTGTAATAACTCCCCTAGACATGGATTTGCCAAGGTTGCATAAAACTTCACAAAGTGAAATATTTCTTTACAAGAAGGTTTGGAGGTTTTTTGTAACATTTGTGATAGGATGCTTCACAGATATCTTTGCTCCTGGCACCACTGGCAGTTAGAAGTGGCAATACCAACTGTCAAAAAGTCAAGAGCTGTGCCATACTAATATTCAGATCGCACAATATACTTTCTCCCTAGGACAATCAGACAACTGAAAGTGCATAGTAAGAAATATATTCACCATAAGCCCTACTTTTAGGGGTTCAATAAAAATAACCCATCTGCACATTAACACAAAAAGTTTGTAATCTTTTCCACTGCAGTAATATGTCAGGTTTCAGTCCTGCTGACCTTTTTATAACTCTCTCATATTTTAAATTATACAAAATAGACACCTCAGAAAAATAGAATATACCAGAAGCCACTGGAAAATTAGAAGGTAGAGAGATTTTCCTTTTAACCAGACCTTCTGAGCTCAGCAAAGCTGTAATGTATAGTGTTGAAAAGCTCAGCCACAGGTTAGTACAGTGTCTTAGTAATGATAGTAGACGAGCAATTTCTGAAATGAATACTGGGAACACTGTTGTTGTCTTGACCTTTTTTTCTGTGTCTTTTAGACAACTATATACTATTTATATAATTCTTTCACAGAATTAATAAGTCCTATTTCTATATGTATGTGGAAACTGAGAGGACCCCCCTGAAACAGGGACAAAGAGACAAAGAATTTGCATGCATGTTACTTTCATACCATTTCCAGCTTGACCTTTACTAAGGAACAGTTTAAAGACTAAATTGTCTGAATAAGAAATGCAAAGGTTAATTATCTTTATCTAATGATGATGATAGACCCCTAGTAAAATATAGGGATTGGTATGCACAGAGGGAAGACAGAGGAAGAAAGGAGATTTTATGTATAAAAGAGAACAAATAAATCATTATCTACAATAAGACATCCTTATCCCAAGCAGAGGAATGAATAAATGAAGTAGAGTATGCTAAGAATATGTCAGTTGTTAGAGTACTATTTTTCATTATGGAATGACTAACTTATAACAGAAATATAACCACCTACTTACACTCATCAAGAATCCTCCTACACTATACTAAGCATGATTTTCACCAGCTCTATCATATTTAAAAAATATTTCAGAATTCTTCTGAGTATTAGGTCTCCTATTTGATTTAAACTGTGAACTGATTTACAAGACAGTAAGTTTAAGATGAAAAATTATTGAATCAATCCCTGTTCCAAATCTTGTCATTTCCCTCTGTGCATTTCTTAGGAACTATTTCCTAAATGACATAATTTTATTAGAAACCAAAAGATTTTATGATCATAAAATTGGATCTGTGACCAGTTTCCTATAATTAACTAGTTTTATTACATTTGGAAATTAAAAACTATAACAACAGACTCAGTAAGCATAATTCTTGTCAGCTGAAAGAAGTAACATGGCTAGGTTTGCCAGGTGACCCAGAAAGGGTGATCTGTATTTTTATGGCTATTGTGCATTAAATAGTTATAATTACAAGACATTTAACTGGTCTATAGGACACAGTATTAATATCTTGGGACTTTTATGAAATATTCTAATTTAGCAGTTCAATAAAAAATTGCTTTCTAAACAGATTTGTACTATATCATGCTAATAATACCACTGTTATGAGGTGCTTAATTTACATATCAACATTCATGCAGAAGAATATCAAGGAACTCTGCAGACTGTATAAAATATTATCAATTATTATCTGAACTTATACAGAACTTTTGATGACTGAATAAACGTAAGAGGAACGGTCATAAAACCTGCATTTAGAGTTCTACTTTGAACAACCAGAAAACGGTAAAGGACAAATAATGTGACTATCTTTTATGGTGCCAATATGACCCTCACATTCACTGTAATCCATCAAACAGGAAAGCTTCCACTTATTTATAAATCCAAATCACATGATTACACTAGTTTCATGTGCCTAAATGCAAAAGTACCAACATTAGCTCTACATGAATACTAAAAATGTCTTTGCAACATATAGACATTTTGTATATTATGCCCCTCAATCGGATACAAAATTAAATAAAATGCTCACATAACTATACAATATCTATACATACATTTACATATGTGCTACCTATGAGCACTGACCTATGTACAGATATAGGCACATAACATACACTCACATTTCAGATAACCAAAAGAACTACACAACACTAAACTAAGGCAGTAGTGCAAACCATCTAAAAGACAAATGTAACATAGATCATGTTTGTGGTATCTATTTAAAACTAAAAAGCCCATAGGCTTGTCAATTAAAAGTCAGAGGAAAGTTTGCATATGCATCTAACACAGAAGATGAGACAGATCAAAGGAAAAACAGAGCAGTCCAAAAGCTCTGGATGAGTACTCTCTCTCTTTTCCGTACTGAAGTGTTTCATCAGGAATTCATGCACAGACTAGTAAAGTAAAACATACCTACCCTCATTAGCAGGTCTTGCACATATGCATTTTGTTTCAGTTTTTTCACAAACTAACCTTTCAAAATGTATACAAAATTCATAACAATCATTATAATAAATAATACACACATTTCACAATGACATGTAGTGTTGGGGTTCAGTTTATCAAAATCTCTCTCTATTCCATGATGTATTTCATTTTTAACATTATTGTTGTAATGGGCACACTTAATGTTTAGTATTTTTATAAGAATTTAGCATTCTGACTTCTAAACTCACTAGCATATATTTGTTAAAATAAACTTCTTGATCCTAAAATAAAAATGTGGTATGAAAACTAATGCACATCTCATTTCTAAAATTTCTGGAAAAGTCATTATGCTGCAAGGTCTTGTTCCACTGGTTCCAAATATGCAAGTCAGACCTTCATGTACTATAGAGAGGAAAACGAGAGATCACTAGAATAAGAGAACCTATTGAGTCTGTTGCCCTGAACCTACTGAGCCCGAGTCTTAGGTCGAGCAGAGCTGAATCAGGACCCATAGGAGGAGGACTGGGAAAGCAAACATGGTCCATCTCTGCTGATTCCTGATCTTGGGCATGGTCAGAGATTAATTTGGACTTTACATAACATAGAACAGCAATGGAGCTGCTCTTAATTATACCAGAATAAAATACAGCCTATTTTATACACTAGTGCTTTAGCTATGTCTTTCTGTGTCCCCTGTGCTGGTGGAAAAGCTGGGGAATTCCAAAATGACCAGGAAACCAAGTTTTAGGTCTGCTTTGCATCACTGGGATACGTCAGGAGAATTTTAACAGGACAGTTTATGTAGCTCATTAAGGAAAAAAATGTGCTGATTTAGTATCGGTATACTAAGGATGAGTCCAGTCGAAAGTACATGTTCATAACACCCCCTACTGGTGATTCATGTACAGCCATAAATCACTAGAAGCTAAAGGCAGGAAAGCATGGCACCTTAGACCAAGGTAAAACTATCTTCTCACTGTCTTTAGCATATTTCTGTACTTAATTTGTAAAGCTTTTCCCAAAAATGTTTTTTTCTATCAAGATGCTCCCATAAGAGAAATAAACTAGCTACCAAGATACCTGAAAAAAAGCACAAAGCTGTGTAAGGCTAGGTTAGGATAAGTATTTCAATTGGAAGTACTATAGGAAGCCAATCTTTGGCAACTCTCCTTATTATTCTTATGCGGGAAAGAAAGGAAAAAAAGAAACGTTACAAAAATGCTGATGCTCTGGAAAAGTAGCATTGGGCATCACCTTTCATCTATGCTTCTTTTCTCAAGGTTGCTCACTGTATAAACTCTGCAACATTAGCCTTAATTGCTGATCAGATCCCTAGATTATTAATGGAAACACTTTCCCCTACATCAACCTGTGCTCCACGGGCAGGCCCCTTGCAGTAGCGAAACATTTAGTCTCTGGTGGCAATTCCTGCAAAGCATAGTCAACTTTTTCATTCACACGATTTCCAGATCCTTATTTAATCATTTAAAATAAACATTGACAAAGGGACAGCACAATAAGACATGCCCTGTGCCTTCCTCATGCTGTCCCAAACATTAAACTTTGCTACTTCTGAAAAGGATGAGTAGAGAGCTGTGTCTGAGCAGACTACCTATCGATCAGGGGCTCACAAACAATTATTTGCCTTATTAACTGGTAAGTTATTACTTGACTCACTTAAAATACTAGATGGGATATATGTTCAGTGTTTCTTTGAGGAGGAGGATTTATATTCTTTACAAAGAAGGCACTGGGTGGAAATGTTCATACAAATACACAGCACTCTTAGCCTTGGCATGTCTTACCAAGCAAAGGGGACTATAGAAGCCCTGTCCTACACGGTTGAGTTCAGAAAGACATGGCTCAACTTTGGGGAAGCCTGCTGTCATCTCTAGATTTTAAATGAGAGAGGGCACTCTCTTTCCCCCTCCTCACCTCTGTTCTGGTCTCCTCCCCTCTCCTATGTGGTTTCAACTGTATGTCAGTTCTCCCCTGCCCTTCCTCATTTTCCCTCAGGCTTATTGCCCCCCTTTCCACTGACCACAGAGACCCTTGCCCTGTCTCCTCCGCTGCTGGTCTTCCCTGCTTTGGATCTACCCTCCTCACTGCACCTTCCTTCCTCCAGATCTGGAGCCTGATTCCCCCTTCTTCCACCCCAGCCCAGACGTTGCTCCTCTGCCTCTTTTCATCTCCAGCCCCTTCTGCTCAAGGCTCAGAGGAAGGCTCACAGCAGGTGAGGGCAAGAAGCTTCATTACTGCTAAGGAGCATGCTCCCAGCTCTCCAGCATGCTCTTTCCCAGCTGGGGAGCCAACATCTGATGGGGAGCAGCATCTTGACACTCCACCGTCCTAATGCAAAGTTTCATCCCTCCAGGGGCTGCAGAGCTCAAGCTCCCTCAAGCAACCCCCTGCCCCTGCAGCCCAGCTAAGCCCCCTCCTAGTCCTGCCCTTTGGTTCTGAGGATTTCTTCTCAAAACCAGGGGTGAGCATGGAGTGTGGAGGGGTTAGCTTTATCTCTTTTTTTGTTTATGGACAGATTGGAGGAGAAACCCAACTCTGAGCCCCCGAGTGGGGAATCTGAAGGAAGCCACCGAGCAGAGCAGGATCAAGATCCCCCCCACACACACTCTGCTAGTGAGAAGCATTCATGTCTATATTGCTGGTGGATGTGAAAAAGCAGGAGGGGGGAGGAGGCTCCGAGCTTTTTCCAGGCACTGCCCAGGCTAGCAGAGGCAGGAGCCTTCCCAGGGAAGTTCTGCTGGAAAATCAGGCGCCGCTGGGAAGATGTGGTGCTGCCTCCTCCCAGGGCGAGATTAATGGACACGCCGCGCGCTGTCTCTGCGCCCCGAGCGCTGATGTAACAGCCGAGAGGACCCGGGCTCTTATTATTGCCGAGGCAAAGCAGGCGGAGAGGGAGACGCCGAGCTCCGCGGTGCGAGCTGATCTCCAGAGAGCCTCCTCCCCCTCCCCCCCCGCTCCCCTCGTACCACTGCCTCGAGGGGCCGGGGCAGCCTCCAGCCCCGCTCCCCGGAGCGCTCCAACTCCTCCAGCAGAGCAAGGGCCGGGGAGGAGGGCATCAAATGAATCCATAAAAGCAGCACCCGGAGGATCACGTACCTTGAGCTCCTCGATGTCCAGGCTGGCTGATCTGTCCATAGAGCGAAACTGAAGGCACAGGAAACTAGGGAAGTTGTGCCAGAAAAGGGGGAGGAAAAAAAAATAAATTAAAAAAAAAGCAACACACACACGCACAAAAAAGAAGCCAAAATAATAAAGGGTCTACACTCTCAGCTTCCAGCCTAAACTCAGGCTTGTCCTCCAAAGCCTGGCAGCTCCTCTCAGTCTCATTCTCCGTGATCACGCCTCCACTGGTTAAAATAAATACATATATAAAATAACAATTCACTTTTTTCGGGGGAGGGGGGTCCCGTAAGGATTAAAGCGACAGGTGATCTCCCCGGTGAACCGGAATCGCGTCCTGTGGCAGTGAAAGGAGAGCGCCCAAAAACGAAGGGGGGGGGGGTATATCCACTCAGTTTAAGATTATTTCTTCTCCTGCAATGAGCTTAGAAACCAGCGAATTGCTGCATCCCAAGGAAAAAAAAAACTGCTTCCCTGGACAGCATCATGCAGCAAATTGCAAGCAAATGTGTTCAAACTGAAGAGAAGAGTAGAGGAGAAAAGCCTGTCTCCGTCGTGCCCGTGCTGGTCGCCAATTCGGTCCCCGCCAGCCCAAGATCCCGGCTCTGCTCACATTCACGGGGAAGATCAAAATCCCCCAAGTCCTGCGTGGACTCCAGAAATTGTTTTGCAGCTCAAGGTATTTTCTCAGTAATAATAATAATAATCCTCAAAACCCCAAGAGACAGATAATAAAGTCTGTAGGGAGTGCTCTCCTTTGAAGGTTATGCTAAAAGAGTTGAGAGGAAAATAGGAGGTGAATCTCTTGCAGAAGGGAGAGAGGCAGAGGGAGAGGGAGAGAGAGGAGAGATTTTCCCCTTCCCTGTTTTACTGTCCTTCACCACCAGGTGACTGACTTCACTTCTCTCTTCTCATGGCCAGCACTGAGGGGATTTCTCTCATCTGTCAAAAAGCAACATTTCCTTTCTCGACAAATACAACCCCTGGGTCTTAAAGCCTGCGTGTCCCTTAGCCTGCCTGCATTATAAGGTTGGTCTCTTCTTTCTGGTTTGTAAATTGTGAGCAGATAGAGAATCCTTCTCTCTCTTTTAGGCTACAAAGCCCTCCCTGATTTGGACTTTTTCCCATCATGGGGCATTCTTTAAATAAGCCAGTGTCTTGTGTAAAGCAGGAAAGCTACTGCCATCATTTTCCTTCTAAAAAATGCTTAGAAAATTACACTGAACACAGGGACTGACACTTTCCATTTATTTCTCCTGCTGAGTATAATTTTTGTATAATTGTTGATACTATCATTAATGTGAAAGGTGCAGTACTTTTAGCAGGACAGTATTTTGGATGGCACATGGCCATAAATCTTATTATTTTGCTTTAGAAAAAAGAAGAAGAAAAAGTGATTACTAAGGGATTCACTATGTTAAGGTTTTCATGTGACACTGAGCTGTAAACAGCAGCAAAATTAGATTTCAAAAATTCAAATTCCTCCCCACCAGGATCTTGATTTTATCAAACCCATTTCCCCCCTACAATCTGACTGCCACTTGCAGGGTTTTGAAAACAAGACTGTCTATATGATTTCTGTTTTCCTGTCTTCAGTCATTTGGGTGCCTTTTTATTAAATTAACTCTTTGAATGACAGATTCAGAAACGGTATGTTCTTGTGCTATCAGCCTCTTTTCCAAAACACATTCTACAGTTATATAAATGCATTTCATTTTTGTCCTAATTTTTAATGTAATAGGAACATTTCCAGTCCTAAATGTACACTGTACATCTATTTCAATAAGCACTTGGTTTTTAAGTCTGCAATATGTCAAGGTCAATGTAAGGTTACACTCAGGTGGCTAAATTATGTGATGAGTTCCTCTAAGAGAGGGGCATCACCTTCATCTTCTGGAATGCTCTATGGACAAGACGAAGACAGGAAAATGACATTTCTCATCTTAGAACAAACCATGTACGTCTTCAAGTTCGTTTTGAATGCAAAGTAAATATACACTTATTAAAATAGAACAGCGGTTTGTAAAGACGATTACAACCCAATTATTCCATGCTGATCAAGATAACAAATGAGAGGTGTGTCCAGAAGGACTGCCAGACTGGATGCTAAAGAAGTCATGATAGGACCTAGAAGCACTGTGATGTAAAGAAGCATCTCTCTCTAATCGTGTAAACTTAGCCATTTCATACTTTGACTGACATTTCTGCCAGAACATTTTCCCCCTAAAAGGCATTCCTAAAATATTCCCAAATGCATCAAATGCAATTCTGCTCTATTTTTAGTAGGCCAGCACTAGTATATGGATTTTGCCTATCACTAGAATAAACACTTTATTTAGATCATATAAAACAACAACCTACTATCTTAAAATAGTATTATTTAGGGTGCACTTAGAAGTTAAGAAATGCCTGATTTAAGGTTCCTACTCTAGTGCAATGAACTCGTGCATTGTAACAGTCACAAATCATGTAATCAATATTGAGGGGAGGGGATATAATGTCTTTTTATATAGGGTGCAAACAAAAATTTCATTTTTAAAGCCAATCACTGATAAGAGTGGCATACCTTAAGTCCCGCACACTTAAAGACTTAAGTAACTAACTCTAGGATGCAGCAAAACACCTCTGTCAATCTGGGATTTACAGTCTGGAACTCTATTCCTGGAGTAAGAAATGTAAATCATTCTCCTAAAAAACAGAGTAGGCCTTGTGCCTTTTAAAAAAAAAAAGCTGGAAGAAAAATGTATTGGGCACTTCCCTTTTATACAATATTTCAGTGGCTGCAGCACTTGCCTAAGATATGGAAAACCAACGTCCAATGTTCTCCTCAGGCTGAGGGAACTCAATAATATTTCCCAAGTCGAAGAGTTGAATAAAAGGCAGGGTAGATTTGCACCTTATACACCAACCAAATCAGAGAGCCAGTTAGTACAGATCCATTATATTGTGCGCACATTTCTATTCCACGGGGGTTCCTAGTGCACAATATAGTTAAGTGTTGCAGCAGGGCACATGTGCATGACTTTTGAGTGCTTATAATGTCAGCTTATTGCTAAAGTCAAGGTGTACAGTTTAAGTCCCTGATGAAATGGTGATTTTCAATAGTTTGTAACTCAGCCAGGCCTGAGTTTTATGGTTTTTAATACCTACTAAAGGCATTTCCTCCCATTGAGTTTGCAAAATTTGGTACAAATTGTACAGATGCGAAGTTCTTCAAAAAAAGAAGAAACTTTATAATAAAAGGTTTTGGTCAACCTGAATAGAGGGGTTGTTGATAAATCCTGCCGTGATAGGTACAAATAGGAAGCAAGGATGGCTTAAAGTTTAGGCTGGGGTAGTATGAAGGCACATCATCCCAGCAGAAACTCTAGAGGTATCTCTTTTCAAATGGGCTCAATAGCTCTGGTGGTGGATGGGATATAATGTCTTTTTTATAGGACACAGACACAAGTTACATTTTTCACATAATTGGTTTCCTGAAAGTGCTCTACAGCCATACCATGATGTACAGATGCTGCAGAGCACTTTTAAAGTGGCAGATCATGCAGAAAACTAACCCTCCTCAAATCAGGTATCTAATGAAGTCACTCTCTGGTTTAGAGTGCCTTCAGGAACTTTTGTTCCCATGAGTTTTTGCTTGCTCAAAGCTGGGCTGATGCAGCCCAGCCCTGCTGGGGGGTGGGGGGAGCGCCGTCATCAGGGAGAGAGGGGGGAGGGGCAAATCAGGAGCAATGAACTGATTCTTTCATGAGCTGCCAACTTGCTAGGCCTGAGCTGGAGGAGAGAATCAGAGCCCACCCCCACACCCTCATCTTGCAGTCCCCCCCCAGCCAGGGTACTGGTGACACCCAGGCTGAGTCCACAAGTCTGTTGGGTAGGGGGGTGCTCTAACTCATGGTGCTTTATTGGTGATTTAGAGCAAGGGCCTGAATGTCTATCAGCACCCATAGTCTTTCTTTGGATGCAGTAAAATAGAGACTACAGAACTGCATCTTGTCTCTTTTCGGCACCTACTCTGGGGAGAAAGTGTACATTGGAGAAAGGATTTTGGAAACTCCTCTAATCACTTTAAATATACATATGCACCTATATAAATTTTACTGGCACAGTTGTGCCTGGCCCTTCTGAGGTATTATAGGCCCCTTTTTTGTAATATTTTTATGATGTATGTAGTATTTTATGGTATCTTTTCTATAATTACATCCAATTAATTTATTATTTCTTTAAAAACCACCGCAAGAAGTGCCTGGTACAATTTTTCCTACCATGTATTTGCTAACAGACTAATCACACAGCAAGACTAAAAATCTGTTTTGGTATATACCATGATACACAAACAAATTTGTATTGCTAAAAACAATATTTAAAGGTAGTTGCTTAGTTTCTTACTGGCAATAGAGGACTCCACTTTGAGTACCAATATACTTCTAGACATAATGCCTGAATTTTTTCAAATTGTAAGAGAAATCAATATTTCTGATAATATTTTATACTGCTCCAGTGAATTCCATGATGTACAAATGTTGTTAAATAAACACTGTTAAATAAAAACAGTATAGGTATATGTATATGCCACTTGTCTTATAGTTATATTGCTTCTTAAATTATTTTGAATAACAAAGTTGGCCCTTTGGGTGAAGTAAGAAAACACCTATCTATACTCTGTCCTTCAGAATCTTTCACAGGCTATGAAGAATAGATTTCTGCAGGCCTAGAAAGTGTTTCTGAGGAGCAAGGAGACAGAAAGAAGTTTCTTCCCACAAGTTGGGTTCACTTGGTTTATCATTTGGACAGACAGGAGGCAAACAAGTCATTATTCTCCATCCCAGTATTATTTTGTTGTTCCTTTAATGGTCTGGCATATGCATAGTATGCTAACGGATAATAAGAATGAAATGAATATAGGTACAGTGCTGTACATTATCTCAGTGTATATCATGGAGATGCAGAGATTTCTCAGTTCAGTCTTCCATGCCATGCTGAAAGACTATACATCCTTGCAGACTTCCGCGTACGTAATAAAGTAGACAAATGCAAATACAGAGTTCTGGTCAAATGTTAAGAGCACACTTCAAGAAATTTGGAAGTTTATTTTCAATACATTTTAGGAAATTCATGTGCTTATCCAAGCTTTTCAAAATCTTCTGAGTTTCAGTTTCTTCATATTTAATTAAATCCAAACAAAACCTGCCTTCCTCTGTCTTTGCTTTCCTACTTTTTATCTGATCCTCCAAATCCAACACTCCTATATGTTATAACATGATAACTGTGTTTAGCATTTGTTCTGTGCAAATGCTCCAACTTCCCTAGGGCTCCCCAGATGACGAACTGTGATCGACCCATATAAGGCCTGCTTCACATTTGAGAAGGAAAGTGGTTACTTTATGAGCTCTTTCTAATAGATACATATCAGGTTGATTTTGTGTTTACACATAAACTGAGTTCATCATAGTTTTTATTTCTGATCATGCACTGCTGATGAGTGCTATGCCATATATAAAGAAAAAAGAACACAACACAATAAAAGTATTAACAGCTAGCTTGCAATCAGGCAATGACACATAGAAAGGGAGGACTTGGGCCTCTTCAGCCTATGGAAGAGAAGGCTGAGAGGGGAATTGGTAGTGGCTTACCACTACATCAAGAGAGTACATCAAGAACTTGGGGAAGAGCTGTTCACCCTGGGGAACACCAGGAGCAATGGATACAAATTCCTGGAAGGCTGCTTCAAGCTCAATTCCAGGAAATCTCCTTCACAGTCAGGGTGTCCAGACTATGGAATAAACTACCACCAGTGTTAGTGCAGTCACCTACCCTGGAAATCTTCAAAAGAACAGTCACCTTGCTGGGGTCACCTGACCCAGTTGTCTTTTCTTGCCTAGTGCAGGGGGACTGGACCCAAAGATCTACAAGGTCCCTTCTAGCCCCTAACAATCTATGAAACTACAGACTTAAACAAGTTAGCCAATGTGTGCAATCAGGATATTTCTTGTTCCGTGTGTGTGTTTTTATATATAACATGAACACACATCAAATCAACCCATAGCCTTGTAGAAAGGGTCAAATCTACTCATCACACTTCAGTTTACTTTTGTTTTACTCTTATATTCTCTATTTTCCCAAGCAAACTGTATTATATGTAAGAGCATGTGGAGATTCCTAGCTTACTCTAAGATAAAGTTGGCCATTCTTGAAGAGAAGAAAACATACTGCTAAATTAGAAATCCGAAAGACCAACACCATTAGCAAGCATGAAAGACTGAAGGTAATAGCCCTCATTATTTTCATCCTGATTGTAAAAGCGTCTCTCTCTCTCCCCACTCCCTCGCCCCCACTCATGTACACACACACACGCGCGCACACATTCCAAAAACACAGCTTTGCTTCAACCATACATAACGTAGGGAATCTAGGGGTCTTTTTTTACCTGAGTTATTAATGCAATAAAAAGTATTGTCATATATTGTACCTATGAGCAGGTTTCTAAGCTTTACTTTAATATTTTTCATTAACAATAATCTACAGATAAATTCATTCAGAATATTTCCTCCATTTATTTTTGTAGTAGGTGACAAAAATGTACATACAGAAATGAGCATTATCCACAAATCTACTATGTGTTCCTAAGTATTAAATCTATCCCTATAGATTTGTTAGATGCCACATTTAAATCTATGGGAGTAAACACTAACTTTTGATCAAATCTACTCATTAGTTTGGGAAAACCTGAAGTGCAGATGCACTGTGTATATCTGGCACAATGCACCATTTTTTAGAAGACAGTATCCCTGAGGAACAACAGTTCGTCATGGAGGCTGCTGCTAGCCCTTCAAATGCATAAATTATTTCACTTTTCAGTGCTATGCATATCTGAGGGCATAATCGAGTCTTAGTGCTGAAGGGAGATACTTTTGTTCTAAGATATGAAGTTTGGAAAGAAGCCATTTTTCTTAATCTCTGTGAGACACTCTGCTGTAACTTTTATAACGGACCTCCAATGCAGGTTGTGTTTTTTTTCTCTCAGATTCTTCACCACACTAAAATAGCTCAAACACTTCAAGACAAACAAATGTTCACACCAAAATACTATTTTCAGCTTCCAACTAATGTCCATTAAATCACGTAAGCAGATGGAAAAACTAAGCAGTTTTTGTGCTCTGGATTATACAGAACCACAGCAATGGCTGGGGTTTCAGTGCACAGATCCACAGCCATAGGAGCTGCCTTTTTTTTGCATGTGCTCCCTTCCCTTCTCCCATGTCAACACCTAGGCTGGTGACCCATTCTCCTGCCCCTTAATTAAGCTACTGCATGTCAGAAAAGGTAATAGATTATTCAGAGGGCTTAAATGAAATCTTCATTATCGTCTGTGTGACAGAAAAGCCACCTTGGGTGCCCCTCTCCAGAAACTTCTCCCTGTGCCAGCCTGAGGGGCTGCTGGTAAACCCCTCAGGGCAGGGATTTCAACCCTGGTCACATGACAGAGGCCCGGAAGAAGATGCTGTCCTCA
>JAGPOW010001338.1:55768295-55812008 GCA_030014935.1 Caiman crocodilus
GGCACCCCAAGGGAGGCACTCGGAGCCTGGAAGGTGGTCGGGCGCAGGGAGGTGGGCGGCTCAAAACGGGAGCGCCCCCTACTGGCCCGCCACAGTCTGTAGGTAACCAGTTTAAGTCCAAGTTAGGGTGCAGACACACAGCAAGTTTATTATGAAGTACAAGTGAAGCAAATACATGACCGTCTTATAACAGTGTCAATCACTCCATTCTGAATTGTAGTTACCCCTCAGAAAACAAGAAACAAGTATCATTTAGAATTATAATGATCATGCGCTCTTCACCTAGGGCAGCAGTCTCCAACCTTTTAAAATAGGAGCTCACCTTTGCCATTTAAAAGCAACATGCAGCAGGTAAGTCGGGAGAGGGGGGCAGATTGAGGCAGAGAGAAAAAATTATTTGGAGGTGCACCTTCCTAGCAGGTAAGTCCAACCCGGCCAGGGCTCCACTCAACTTACCCCCGCTCCTGCCTTTGCAGCACTGTCCCTATCCATGGGGGACTCAATCTAGCCCCCACCCACACGAACTGACCTGCTGGGCTGGGGCATGCATATGTGCACTTAGCCCCCACCCCAGCCTCAAATCGACTCCAAGATACACTGCAAAAGGCTCCCAGATCTACCGGTGGATCAAGATCTATTGGTTGATCACCACTGATTTGGGGAGTGAACAAGTATTTGTGGGACCTGGCTTAGGTTTTAGTGGCTTACTTTAAGATGTCTAAACCTAAACCATGAGTGACATGTATGCACTTGCTGATGCCAGGAGTGGTGCAGGCAGCCTGAGCCTTGGAAGCAGGAGGGGCTAGCAGGATCATCAGGGGACTGGAGGGTTCTCAGGGGATGCTGGCAGGTCCAGAGGAAGTTGACAAGTCAAGGAGGAGTTGGTAGGTCTGTGGGTCTGGTGGGAAGGGAATTGGAGGCCTAAAAATAACCCAGTCAGGGTCATGGGTGTAGGATTTGACTGAGGCAAGTGGCTATGCTGTGAATGCATGCAGGTTTCGACTAGGTTAGATTCATCCATTTTAGATTGGGTTAATTCAGGTCATTCTAAGATTAGTTGACCTCCTACGGTGAACTACCTTTAGATGAGGTGCACCATTTTTAGGGTGATTTAAGCCCTGTGAAGACCTGTACCCCTGGTCATTTAGATTCACCTAATCTTGGTTAGATTAATCAAAATGTAATGCTTGTACATGTCCCCAGTTTGCTCAATACAAAAGATTTCCCTGTCACCTAGTGGCATCTACTATGGGCAGGCAGTTTGGGACAACTGGGGGCATCTACATGAAATGCTTACTGTGGAGTTGCCTAATTAGCTCTGCAATAAGGTGTCACTGTCTATGCAAGTGGAGCTATTAGGCCAGAGTAAATTGATTAACTCTGCCATAGGTTAATACTGCTGGATATAAGTACTATCTTATGGTGGAGTTATTTAATCCATTTAATGCACATGTAGACAGTGATGTGGCTGGCTGGGGGACCACAGTGCTACAATACTGGGGCTGCCTTCCAGCTAACCCTACACTGTAGCACCCTCACATCCAAGCCAGCCCCTCCAGTGTGTTGGGCTGGCACAGATCAGGCTGACCCCTGAGACCTCTGTCAGTTGTGGCAGTGCTGCCCCAACTCATTCTGCTGTAGTCCCGGATGCATGTATAAACACTATACCGAGGACCAATAAACTCTGGCACAAGTGGCACCAGAGTTTTTTCAGCTGTGTTTATTTCACATGTAGATGTGCCCACTGTGGTGTAAATTTACTATAGAATAAAATCCTGGGTATATGCACACTTAATCAAAACAAATGAGAATTGATGGCTGGTTGAGAACATATGTAAAATATAGAAATAATCAGAGTCCATACGTTAGTGGACAGGTTTATATTATTACCACAGTTAGTACTGGTTGACTACTTAATTGTCAATTTCTGCGAGCACTGGATAAAACTATGGGTCTGAGTGAAAGTTCTTTAGTATGGCAATTAGAGGAAAACTGCTATGTCACTGCCCATGCTGTAAATAAATACGGACTTACGGACTTATTTAAGAGTTGCCAAGCCAGCACTTTTCACAAGTACAAAAAATAGCGTATAATATTGTAAAATATTATAATATTTTAAAAGTTCATATAGAATTTTGCTCAGTATGGGAAAGTGGAAATTTAAGAGTAATGAGTGGGAAAGCAATTTTTTTATGACTAAAGTAGAAAAGTAATGTGTTAACTTTCTGAAGAATTAAATATTTTTTTTTAAAAAACAAATTATTTAATAATTTAAATAAATGATCAGTACCTGGTTCTTTACTTGCCTTTTATGAGCTATCCATCCATTCTTAATATGAAAGGGAGTTGGTTGTTTCTGACATCAAAGTTTGAAAGTTGTAGTCATTTCGAGCATTTTCACACGTGCTCCGAGGGTGGGAGGGACACTTTAATCAGTCTTCCCTACTACCTAGTGCCTAATTAAAGTGCCTGTAGCATCTTGTTTATCAGCAACCCTGTGATGTGCATCAGCGACCCCTCATTGGAAAAGCTTTAGTTAAAGTACCCCTGTTGCCATTTTGAAATACAGGGTTGCTGATGTACAAAATGCTGAGGCTGGCTGGAATGCAGCAGTTACCAAGGCATTACCTCTTACATTTTAATGAAAACAGAATGAGCTTGAAAATAATGCCAGACAAATCCAGAAATGATAATGGCACTGTGCCATGCTTTCATAATCTTGGCTCCCACCCATTCTCTTTCAAGGGATCAATCTTCTTATGATCTTTCCAGTAGTTCTTACTTACATGAGTAACCCCTTTGCCCATAGGATGAAACTATCCAGAAAACCCACCATGACACAGGCTTGACTAAATTGAGTAACCATGATCTGATTGGTGGAATTTTTATCTAGCTCCCTACTTCCCTCTCTTGTTTGTCATTCTTACTTGTTGTGTCACATCTAATGTTAGCTGGGATCCTTTCAAGGGATATGCATCTTTTTATTTGTTTTGTAAAGTGCGTAAAACAAGGTATTATTTATATAGTAATGATGCATGCTATATAATAATGCTATAATGCACATACCGAAGCTATGTGAGTTCCTATATTGAAAGTCATTGAAAAATATATGAAAGTATTACAGTCTGCAAGTGTGAAAGTATTACAGTCTGCAAGTGTAATATGGAGGCCTTGGGAGCAACACTTTTTAAAACATGTTCTCAAAGGTGTGTTTTGGACCTGCATTCAAAACCCACTGAAATTAACTGAAGTCTTTCCACCGGCACCAATGAGCATTTTAACAAGACCTGGCATCTTACATTTTAAAAGGTGCTTCACTTGTACCATGTTCTGATAGATGGCTCTTTCATGTGTTAAGGCATATAAAAAGTTATTCCCTCATACACTTTTGGTGAAAAAGCCTTGATGGTTAATCTAACAGATTGTCAAAGTGATTGCCTTGATGCACTACAGCAGTGAGAGCTAACCTTTTTGGTAAGGTTGCCACAAATTAGCCCCTCACCCTCCCTGAGTACCACTCCAGTTCCCTTCTCCTGCCTGATCTGCTGCTCTGCTTTCTACTCCCTGGCCTATCTACCACTATGCTGTCTGCCCCCCACCCCAGATTGCCACATGAACAGGCTGCCTGTCACTTGAGGCACATGTTGGCCACCCAAAGAAGTAAGTTGTTTTAGGACTTCTTATAATCTAGATAAGAACCAAGGACACATATTTCTGACATTTTTCATTATGAGCGTGTGTGCACACATACATACATATATATTTCAAATGTAATTGGAAGCAACATTTTCTAACCACTCTTATCCACAACTCACTGGTTTTCTAAGTGGATACCTCAATAGGTGACAGACTCAAAGAAAGCAAATTCAAGAAGGCATGACTGTGATTCAAGACTTAAGATACTTGGTGCTGGGAGACAAAATAAGGCACAGTCTTGTATATGCAAGAGTGCCTACTATTGTGCTGGTGGCCTGATGTGAAAGGATAGTCCCTTGGGCCTAAAATGTGGTGCTTGATACTGCTGCCTAGCATCTTGTTACAATGAGGGAGCAATATTGTAAAGTCTATCAAGCATCAGTGCCTAGACATACAGGAATTCAGTTTTCTCCATACTTTGGTGTTTAAATCCCTAGCTCCCCAGTTAGAGAAGTATCAGTAATGAATGACCCAAGTGGATATTTCCTTGCCTTTTACTATTTTCATTGACACAATATGAAGCCCAGTACCTCAATTCAAAAGTTAAAGCTTTATTAACCTTTTTGGTGAATATTAAAATACAACTAAAATATTACTTATTTTTGTATATGAAACATGTGCCCTTTCCAATTGAGTGATACTCCTTTAAGGGTTTGTTGCATTAGGTTCTACTACTGTTACCTCTCTTAGGAGGAAACTGACAATGAAAACAAATTATGTTTAAATTGGTGTTGAATGTATGAAGTGCAGAAATGTTCACTAGGGAAATGAACAGATTTCCCCAAGTCTCTGAATTCTACCAAAAACATCCCAGATGCATCCCAGATTTGTACAGATTATGCAGACGCACTAATGTAACTCAGTACATACTTTTATATTCTGTACATGTTGGGTTTTTTTTAATTAAGAAGTGGTAGAGGAAATTTGAAGGTTTGGCAAAGAATCATTACAGTTGTCAGTAGACATTAACTCTTTCAGGGTACTAAAATAAGAAAGTCAGAGGAAATACCATTGAAATGGGATAAAGCAAAAACTATTCTTCCCCTACTTTTTACTGGTCTTCCTCAGAAGTATTATTTGTTACTCCAGCAAAAGGAAACAAGAAATCTAAACAAACTTTTTGGACATCCTAAAGCTTTATTTTTTTCTAATCTTCAAAATCAGAGGCAATATTTTCTAGATAATTAAAATCAGAAGTTATTAAAATCAAGCCTTAGATAAAACTATGTTCATTTTATTTTGTCCCTCTGTATATTACAATTCCTTCATCTCTTTCTTCTTCCCCAAATTTTAATATTATTTCAAAATAAAAAAACTTCTTCTTTACTCCTAGGAGCATAGTTAACAGCCAGCACATATTAACCTCAACTTGAAATGCACTTAAAATCTCATTTTAAGTCTAACATATGAGAAGCACAAGAATTTTGATAGTTTAAATCCGTGTTTATCAACCTGTGGGCTGCACCCCAAAAAAGTGTCACAAGAATATATGAAAAGGTCATGACCAAACTTTAAAAATGGATTCTCCTTTAAAGGAGAAAAATGTGGGAATATCTTGTAAGCTGGCAGAGTTTCAGCCTACACTTCATATCCCCCCAAAACCCCACTCCCCACCCCACACACTGAGGAGCTGGGACCTGGGGGGCAGCAGGTCAGAAGTGAGGGGCACTGGGTCAGGACTGGCCATTGATGCTTCCAAATGGATCCTGTACAAAAAAGGTTGGGAACCACTGGTTTAAACTACCCAATTCTCTTCACCATTATTCGAGTGGGGAGGAAAATGGGCAGAGATATAATTCCTGACCTAAAATGATACCTCACATTTGAATTTACTGAGAAGTACATATATCTCTGTAATGCTGTGATTTATAGACAATGATATATCCATGGATTGATTTAACATGCTTATAGACAATGATATATACATGGATTGATTTAAAATGCTTTTTTTAAATAGTGGCTCCTTTGTGCCTGAATAACCTGTATCCTTAGGAAATACTATAATGTGCTTCAGCTTTGTAACCCCAACCTAGTCTTTCATTTCTAAACCCTCAAGAAGAAATTTAGCTGTCTGAATTGCCTAGTTCCAAAAATTAAACTTCCAAACCTCCACTGAGGTGCTACCTAATACTGGAGCAACCTGAAGTATAAAAGTTTTGCCAGTAAAGTTAACTACACACCGAGCACTCTGAGCAGCAGCTATGCATGGGGCAGCACCAGTCATTGCTCTCTTTTTGAGCTTCCCCAAAGGTTGGTGCCCACGGTTGATGTCCCACTTGCCCCAACCCCTACTACCCTCCACTTTGTTTTACTACTGCCTAGATTCCTAAAAGGCTTTGTTTGGACATGCCTACAACTTCATAAGTCTTTATGGTGCTCATCCAGCTTATGGAGATACAGAAGTTAAGTGTCTTTTCTTTCAAGGGCCTGGTTCAGTGGGCACACTCTGGGCATGTCTACATATGCACTTGAATGTGCATTAAAATAGGCAAATGTGCATTCAAGTGTCACTAAGGGCTCCTATACACATGCAAGGAGCCTGTTCTGACCTGCTGGAAATCCAGCATGTCAGAGCAGACTCGATTAATCGTGTCTGCTGGAGCACAGAAAGTAATGTGCTCCAGCAGACTTCAGCATCATATGTATCAGTGTCCCCTTGCTGAAAATGGCAGCAGAGCACTGCTTCCTTCCCTGGAAGTGTCAGACGGCAGGCAGGGAGGCAAAACAAAAATTCCTTGTTGTTCTGCAATGAAGTTTAAAATCCAAACTCGGCTAAAATTCGGCATCTTCCATGTTTCAGGGGTGTATTTGGTAGCTGGGTTGGTCTGAGACAAAAAGACATACAAAAAAGGGACAGACTTCCAGCTTCAGCTCCCTCTGTGAAACAAATGAAGTTTATTTCCAACCTATGGGGACTTTTCACCATCTTCTACCAATTTACACTTTTCCCAGAGCCTGACAAAGGGACTTTGATCCTGAAAGCTTGCAGAAAAGGACAATTTTCTTGCCATTTTCCAGTTGGTCTAAAAAAATAAAAAAAAATAAAAAAAAAGTATCCTTTTGGAACGAAAAGTTCTAGTTTTTTGTATGTCTTTTTGTCTCAGACCAACACCGCTACCAAGTACACACATAAAAACCCTGGTGATTTAGTTAATGAACATTAAAAATAGGCTAATGTGTTTTAAGCATCGCCTGTACACATGCACTGAGGCTGCTCTGATGTGCTATAATAACTCTATTAATAAAGTCTGCTGGAGCATGGTAATTACCACATTCCAGCAGACTCCAGAATCACATATATCAGCATCTCCATGCTGAAAAATGGCAGCACAGGTGCTTTACTAAAGCTTGTTCAACAAACTTTAGTTAAAGTGCCCCTCCACACCATTTTCAAGTGGAGAGATGCTGATATGCATGACACTCTGGACTCTTTAATTAGAGCACCTCTAGGATCCACTCTAATCAACGTGCCGCCCCAGCCACTACCAGAGCACATGTATAAATGCCCTGTGCTGTTCATTTAATGTATAGTAAGACAGGCATAAATGAACATTTTCCTAGTACCTAAAAATTCAGAGTGCGTGTACATGAGCACAGATGCTTGTAATTATAATGCATTAGAACACACAAATCTGCTGGAGCATGGTTATTACTCCACTCCAACCAACTTTTGCATCTCGTGTATCAGCATCCCTTCACTTCAAAATGGTGGTGGTGGGGTCTCTAATTAAAGCACCCACCTCTGGAGCACATGTATAGATGCCCAGAGGTACTAGATTTGATGTGCATTAACTTAAGTATGAGTCTACATGTGTAGACGCTCCCACTGAGAATATTTCATGCAGGCCCAAACAAGTAGAAAAAGCAACAGAAGGAGACAGTCTAGTTTTAATTCCCTCCTCTGACTGGTGGGATTTGAACGTGTAACTCTCATTGCCTAGATGAATATTCTGTCCACCAGGATATAGTGTATAGCAGAAGTAGGCAACGTTTTTTGGTTGGAGTGCTGAAAATCCCCACAATGCCTACCTTGGAAGGTGCCAGAGTGCTGGCATGCCAGAAAAACAAAATAAGGGCATGGGGTACATGGCAGGGTGCCCTTTGTGTGCTTCTTGCCCCCCACCAAAAGCCCCTGCCCCCCAGCTCTGCTTCCCCTGACCCCTAGCCAAGGCTCTGTGGCTGGCAGCAGCTACCCAGAGCCAGGGCTGGCTGCAGCCAAGAAGCTGCAAACAGCTGTGCCAGGCTCTGAAGCCCAAGCATCAGCTCCATACTGGTTCATGCACCTGTACCTCAGAGCGGACGGTGGGGAAGCGGCCTGAGGCGGCACAACCCCGGTCATTCCCTGCTTCTGGCACAGAGCTGGTGACTGGGCTCTGGAGCCTGGTACAGATGTTTGTAGCCAGCCTGGGCTCTGGGCAGCTGCAGGAAGCAGTGGACAGGCTGCAAACAGCTGCACACTGGACTCCACAGCTCTGGCATCAGCTCTGTGCTGGTGGCGACCGCGCACGCACCTCAGGGCAGACAGCAGGGAAGTACAGCCTGCCCTTTGTTTTTGCACTTTGTTTTTGCTGTTACCTGTCAGACTTTTAATCTATTTTGATATTTTATTGTGAAACTTAATAGTGTTAGTCAGAACAAAAGCGTATTAAGAAGAATGGATATTTAAATATTCTATGCTTTTATGGATGTTTGAATATTAGATACATTTATTTTAAAGTGTTATTACTAGGGAAAAGGTTAATTACGGTTGATGTTATATGGAGTAATGATTGATGAAAAGAGACATTATTATGATGCCCTTTATGTAGATTATATTTTTAGTGTTATGTTGATGTTGCCTTCCTTGAATGTTTTCAAAAGGAGGCACTCACGCTGGACAAATGGCCAGAGTAGATCTTTTATACCTGTATTTGATAAAGGCAGGTATAAAACCTTAGACTGTTCTAGTAGTATCCTTTAGTTTAATAGTTAGGTGTCCATTTTGCCTTTTTTCTGCTTGTTCATAAACTACTACATTAAAATGATGCTGAGAATTATACTGATGACTTCTTCATGTAAGTAAATGAGATCATCTTTTATGAACAGCACACTTTTAAATGAGAGGCTATGGAAAGGCTACTGCTGCAAAATGGAATGAGCTAAAAAGTGTGTATTTCTGTCGCTATAACCTAATAGAGGTTATGCACTGATAGAGGGAACAAGGGAGCTGGCACAAACCTAGCTCTAGCTGTCAGTTTTAGGCTAGAAGTTTTTCTATTCATTTATAATGCAATAAGTCAGAAATAACTTCAATTGGGCTGTGAAAGCTCAATTTTCTATTTTGCTAATTTTTTCTTTCAATTTTTTTAAATAAGTGAAGTTTCTATGGAAACTTTTTTCTAGTTATTTAATAAAATATTCTGAATGCTCACAATTACCTTCTCTATTTCACAGAATATGCACTAGCTGTAAAATATACAAACATCTATGGAAGTTTGATATGTATGCTATGTGATGACCATTTTGGGGAGTTTAGCAAGTCATACAGTCTAGAGAAGGATCCTTTACTCTAGAAAAAAAAATGATGTAGTCCTTTCTATTTCTAGACACCAGGCTTTTTCATCAAGAAAAGTGATTTTCAAGAGATACACTAATAATGAAAAAATTTCTCAATGATCTGGAAGGCTCAGGCAAACAGTGGCTACCTAAGCCAGCTGTAAAGAAATTAGCTCAGGTGCCAGAAATTGCTTAGTCCCAGTAGCAGGGAGCTCCATGAAGTCTAATATACCTTGTTCAGAAAGGCATCAGAGGTAAACTACTTCTAAAACCAAGCTAGCTTATTTAGCACTAACTCAGGTGTCTCTGTGCTGTATCACAGTGTCACTAGATCAGATTCCTCCTAGACAAAATAAAACTTAATGAGATAGTCCTTTATAATCCTCAATTTGATAAGGCTAGCATAAGGCAATACAAGAGATTTCCCATTCTATATATCCATTCCCAATACTTATTTCAAAGCTAGACCATACCACACATAAATTACTCAATTTAAAGTTCCAAAAATGAGATCAATTGGTCATATACAGATCATTACAGCAATGATGATCACCTTGATTTTCAATTTCTTCCATCTTTTTTCCTAATCTACATTTTATTATTGTTAGCATTAACTATATTAAGCCAATCTCCTGATTCTTTTGAGGCTTCACTCACAAGTTTTGAATACTTGGAGCTGGTAAAACTGCAGCCTTAATTATCTCATCCCTAATACATATTTAATTGAAAAGGTGAACATTGTCAGAAATCAACTATTTTTCCCAAAATCTTTCACCGAGCTCCAGTCTTTTACTCAAATTTTGTAACATGACTAAGATGTTCTAAGTAGAGCCTTGAAGGTAGGTGTTTGTAAAGGTGGTTTTAACTTGAAAAGCTAAGTTGCATCTACGTGTGCTTAACAATAGAATATACTAATTAGCTGTCATGTAAAGCATCACTCTCTACATGTGCCCCAATATTAGGTCGTCATAAATTGATTAATGCTGCCATAAGATAGTATTGGCAAATACAGTACTATCTTACAGTGGGGTAATCTACTGTGATTAAACAAATGTGTAGAACCTGACTGAAGGTATAACTTGCACCTAGTCAGCCCAGCCAGTTGGGGACCAGATGCTTGCCTGCCACTAGCCACATAGTTCTGTATTTTCAGCACCCTTGTGCCTCAACCAGCTCTTCCACTGCCTGATGCTGCCACCTGGAACCTGGAGCTGACCCCCGCTCCCCCCTCCCCCCCATCTCGCTCCAGCCCAGGCCAAGCAGGGTAGGAGTGACCCTGGCATAAGCTGCTCTACCCCAGCTCATATTGCTGCTGTCCCAGGCACACATGTAAACTCTGTGCCTGGGACAAGTTTACTCCAGCTCAAACTGCTCAAGAGTTTATTGCTTTGAATTAATTGCCCATGTAAATCCACCCCTTGATACTAAAAAATTATATTCTCAGTTCTATGGAGGAGGGGAAAAATATGTTTTGAAGTGAAATTTCAAAGTTTTTTCTAGGAGGCTAAATATGTCAAATAAAAGGAAGTGAAAGAGCCAAAAATTTATTTCAAAATGAAATGAAGCCTGAGAGCCCACGCTACAAACCTCCCAGTTCCCATTAAAAGAGATATCTTGACAAGCCAGGCTAAACCTGGGATTCAATTTCCAAGGTCCCAGATGAAGAGCTTGGGCTTCTAGGGCCCCAGTTGTTCTACATTCCCCACAGAATCTAGGCTTATCAAGGTAACACTTCTAGGTCTGATCCAGAATGTGGAAAGGGGGATTGTGAAGAAAAACAGTTTAATGATTGTATGATAGAAAGATAATACAGTAATGGGTACTTCATGAGCTTCTCAGGCTAACGCCTCACTTTTCTGATCTTGGTCTGTTTTATGGAGGACTTTTTTACTACTTCTAAATGCACACACACACAACTGCTATTTTCGTAGCCAGTACCTATATTCATATAGCTCAGTCTCTGACCAGCCTTGCATATAGGCAGTATTTTGGAAGGCGAGTGCACCACTGCAGTAACTAGCTTAACTGCTTCGTATATTTATCTTGAACGAAAGCCCCTGTTCACACTCCCCCGACTCCAGCCATGTTTCATCCAGTTTCCATCATAATATGCTTATATGCAAAAGTTTCATAAAATCTGTTTACAAGGAACAAAGAATATACCAACCATATTGGAAAAACTACAATAATGAAGTTGGAAAAATAAAATTATAACACTATAATCATCAAATATAGTCTGTACATAGCTCTTATGAAAATGTTGTCAAAGAAAATAAGCTTTTATAAATGGATAAACATATTTTTAAAATATCTTGTATTCAATGCCATAGTATTTATTTTTGATACACAACATAATTTTATATTACACTATACATATGAAGGATAATTCAATTTTGTGCTCATTTATTTTTAAGATGAGGCAGAATTATGCAAGATAATAGGCATACGAAATATTTTCAGTCAATCACTACTACATGTTTAGGTATGAAAAATAAACAGAAAACAATTTTTAAAAAATGTAATGCATCAGTTCCTCAGCTGGTATAAAAATTAATTTAGTGCTATGCCTATTTACAGCAGATGAGGCTCTAACCATAAGAAAGATTCCTAGAATAATAAAATATCACTACCTAGTTTTGCAAAAAACAAAACAATTCCTTCCAACTTTTTTCACCTTCAAAAAGGAGAATTATCTATATTTCAAAACTGTGTTCTTGTTTCTACTTTGTTAATTAAAATGCACACAAAAAAAATCCAGAAAATCATGTTTCTGAATTCTTTTTTCCAGTATGGATTATAACTCATAACTCTTATGGTTTGTAACATAACCAAATAAAATCAGGGATGTTATAAAATAATAAAGGCTACATGAATGGGAAAAAAGAAGAAATGTAGTGACAGAAGCATCAGACACAAGGCATGGGAAATGATTGTACTACGGTTAGGCAGTAGTATCATCTCACCTGCAGTTCTACATCTACTTTTGAGCCATGCATTTTAAAAGGATACACAAAAACTGGAGAAGATCTAGAGGTGAGCAACAAAGATAAGGGAATTGGAATGCAAACCATATGGGGAGAAGTTAAAGAAGGCATGTTTGTCAGGACTGGAGAAAAGGAGATTAACAGAGGAAATTAACATCAATTTTCAAATATCTGAAAGGCTGCCATAATGAAAATTTAAAAAAAAAAAAGTTTTTCCATGCATATTCCAGAGAGAAAGACACAAAGCAATGTTTTTAGGCTACAGAAAAGCAGTTGCCAGCCAAATGTCAGGAAAAGCTTATTAATTGTAAGACCAGTGAAACAACTGAACAAGCTGCCTTGGGAACTTTTCAAGAAAAGGCTGCATAGGGATGGTTTAAGAATAGCGTTTCCAGCCTCTGGGCAGCAAGGAGTGTCACAGAGTGATCTGTCCCTTTAAAAAGAAACAGTGGGCACAACTACACCTGCAATTAGTGAACACAAACAAACTTCAGAGCTTATTGCTGTGGATCCTTTGACCCCAGGTGCACCTTTTTGCTCCCAGGTGCACCATTTGAATGATGCACAAAAAACTTCTGCAGTAAGTTGCTCCAGAGTTTATTTTTGTGGAGCACATTGAGGCCAGTGAGAGCAGCCCCAGCTGGCAGCAGCCCAGGGCTACTGCAGCTAGGCTCATTGTGCTGTGGGGAGGCTGGCTGGGGCATGAGGGTGCTTCAGTGTGTCAGGTTAGCTGACAGGCAAACCCCAAATGAAGCACCCATGTGCCTCAGCCATCCAGGCAGTGTCTCAATGGGTGCTGCTGCCATGAACAGACTCCAGAGCAGGCTAGTACTTGTAAATACAAGTGTTCAGAGATTGCTTAGACATTAGGGCTGGAAGGGACCTTGAAGATCATCAAGTCCAGCCACCTTGCCCAGGGGCAGGAAGTCAGCTAGGGTCAAAGGATCCCAACAAGATAAGCATCCAAACATTTCTCAAGAGAGTCCAGAGTAGGGACCTGTACCACTTCTGAAGGGAGTCTGTCCCAGGACTTGGGGGTGATGCTGCAGAGTTTATTATTTTCATGCACCCTAATAAGGCACACATATAGACAGAGCTAATTAGGCAGCTTTACAGTAAACATCTCATGTAGTCACACCTAGTGAGCTCCACTGAGAGCTCAGCTGCACGGACATTTGCATAGGCAGGAAGCACTCCAATAGGAGCCTTATAAAAGGTCCAAGAAGAAGAAGAAGAAAAGAAAGCAAGCTGTAAGTAGAACAGCTTGCTACCACGAGGGGCAAGGCTTCTGTGTTGGGGCCAGAGCTAAAAAGCTCTCCTTCTAGAGCTCAGAATATGGCAGAAGGTTTGATTTTGTTTATTTATTTGGGAGAACTGTCTGAGGAGTCTCTCAAGGAGCAAAACACGCCTGAAGAAGGCAGCAGGCTAGACAACGCACATCCAAGAGTTTATTTATTAGATTAGATGACCCTTGAGGTGCCTTCCACCCCTATCATTCTATGATTAAGAATACACGTGGTGCCTCTGTTCATTAAGACTGCAGACACATGTTCAAAGGACTGTAAACATTCTCCCAGGTTCTATTTCTTGGTAGAGAAACTTACTTGGAAACCCCTGAACAGATATTTAAATACCAAACCCTTGAGGAGCAGAGAGCTTGAAGTACTTATGCTGGACAGTGAAGTCCCCCCATGTGCACACATCTCAACATGCTCTGCAGGTTCTCTCCATCTGCATGGAGAGGTATAGCAGTAGTCCACAGGGCAGGTCTTATTGCCTGACTCAGAATGCTTGGGGTCAATGTATATCTCCTTGCACACAACATGGGGATTATGAAAGGGATTCATTCATTGCCTTTCTTGGATGGAGCAATAGAGTCCAGCCCAAGCCTCCTGATAAGAGGTTGAGGGGAGAAAAGCACTTTGGGATGTCAGAGGACTGTGCTGCTGCAGCTTCTCCGAGAAGGAAGAGTATACAGACTTTCATCTTGTCAGGAGAAACTCTCTAGGGAGTGATTTAATCCTGGATATTCCCAAATTGTTGTTGTCCTGGGGCAGCTCTGGAAGAAAAATCTTGAACATCTGTACACTTATGGTTTCTAATGGGAAAGCAGTTACTCTCCCAGTAGAAACAAAATATTTTTACATGATCTAAGTGGCAAAAGATATTGCTATTGCCTATGTACACACTGAACAAAATGTAAAGGGGATTAGATGGCAAATTTAAATAATGATTACTAAATAAATATTTTAATTAAAATACCTGGACATGTTTGACACTTGGAGCTGAACTGTGATAGTGAAAAGTTACTGCACATTCAAAAGCTGCACTGGCTGTCTGTAATTTCTGGGAAAATATACCTGAAAACTATATTTAGGGCTTGATGCTTTACTTTAGTTCTTATTCCAGAATAATGTAAGCCCTGAAGCAAATGGGATGGTTAAAGCAACAAATTTTTAAAAGAGATAAAGCATTTTACTCCACCATGCACAGAAACATGTTCAGCAGTCAACAGAGAAGCACAGATCAGGGCAACCCAACTGAAATATTAAATCAGCAGCCAGACAGACAGTGGAAAATTGAAAGAAACAGAAACTGGAAATAAAGAAAAAGGTGACTTGACAGCTTGAAAACAAAACCCCCCTGAAACATTACAGTTTTATCACAGTTTACATGTATCCTGATATAACTGTCTCACCCCCAAAGTTTGGCCTTAGCTTCTGCTATTTGGAGATTTTCTCAAATTCTCAAACATGTCTCCATGCTCTTAGGTTTTTCATCTTCCTATGGTTCTGAGTGCTTCAGGGGGCAGAGTCTTATGTGATGCAAATAAAAATTACAATGAAGGGCCAAGAGGACTTCCTGTGAGAAAAGATGCCTTAAGTTGATTTTAACTGGGGCCAAGCACCATGAAATAGCAGTCTGTTTTTCAAATTCTTACCTTCATGGGCAAGAATATTTACTCATGTAAATAGGCCATTAATAATAAAAAAAATCCTATAGCTTTTCTCAAGTTACTACCTTTGTTGCTGTAACACTGTCTTTGAATTCAGGCAGAAGGCTGTAGAAGAAGGTAGACTAGCTCATGCCACCTTGCTCTAATCTTCTGCCTGATTTTAGACTAACATGTCTAAACCCTTCTCTGTTTTTAAATTGTTGCCTCTTTATGATTAGGTATATGGATCACTTGTATGTTAAAAAGAAAAAAAGGCAGGATAACATATATATACTCATGTACATTCACACCAGAATCAGCATCTAGGAACCCACGCCTCAATCATCTCCAGCTGACATTGGAAGAAGTGTGGCCAGTGTATGTCTATTTACAAAAGCTTTCCATATTTCTCAGTCCTGTAACTATTGCATAGTATTTCAAAACTGTTCATAAGTGCTTTGAATAGCTTTAATAACCTTGAATCCAAATGAACCACTATCTTTTTAGCCTATAATAATAAGTCTGCCTGTCTTAATCCTTCTCTTCAACTCTGCAACTCTTCAGGTTAACAGTGCTCAACCTTTTGGTGCTGCAGGCTGGATGAGTGGTAAGGGAATGTCCACAGGATGGATCATGATCTGCTCACCATGATCAGACCCCACATGACCTCCTTCAGCCCTGCACTGCCAGCTCATCTCAGGCCCCGTGCCAGCTCTGCAGTCTCATATTTCAAGATTGGAGCCCCACACTTCTTCCCTCAGCTCCACTCAGGGCCTACTGCTTCTTCTTTCAGCCTGGCATCACCAAATCAGGGATACTGTGCTGCCAGATCAGATCCCCGTGCTGCCTTCAGCATAGGGCCTTTTGTGCCCAGATTGGATCTGGGCTACCTCTTCACACCAATCTAGTTTCATGGAGAGCCCCAATGGCTGGATAACAATCTGGAAATTTGCCAGCAGGGTCATGGCAATTGCTTTCACTGTTCCTAAATTTTTGGATCCCTGGGCTGGATGG
Source organism: Caiman crocodilus (assembly GCA_030014935.1). Lineage (NCBI taxonomy): Eukaryota > Metazoa > Chordata > Crocodylia > Alligatoridae > Caiman > Caiman crocodilus. The sequence continues at coordinate 55,784,460 of JAGPOW010001338.1, forward strand.
CATGGCTCCATAGGCTGAATCTGACCTTCAGGGCAGGGGTTGATTACCCCTGCTTTAGGTTAGTTTAACAGCAATAAACTATTAAATAGCCACAATTTACGTCTATATAATCTTCTTCCTAAATGAAAGGAGGAAAGCCACAGAAACAATTGGCAATGGGTTTAGGACACAGAAGAAGAGCAACTGAGAGTGGCTTCTCTTGGTTTCCAAATCATCTAATCACATTGTTTCCTTTCTGACCTACATCTCTAAACAGTATCTCATCGTGTCTCATTTTATAGATTCTTATATACTAGAGGCAAAGAGATTTATGAAGATTAAAAGGTTCTCTCTACCTGAATTCCAGTCATCAGTATCTTTTTTTTAACCCTGCTCACAAAAGCCCTTCTATAATGGAAGTTAACTACGCTCAGAAGCCTTCAGGTTATATGGCAAAGCTTTTTTTTTTGCTTTTTTTTTTAAAGACACAATTAAGACAGAAAGCTTTGTAATTCTTTTAAATAAGGCTTTTGTGAAGCATCTCAAAGAGAATTTGTTTTGACAGATAGTTTACTGATCACGTTATATAAAGACTACTCTGCTTTATCCTGCATTTTCTTATAGAAATTGTGGGAAATGAGCCACCCAGTGAAAAAATGCACCCTGTATTTGTCCTGATGCACGTATTCAATAATTAAGAATAGCTTTTTAAATTTTTTTGCAGAAACAATTTAACTAATTTAGGAAGATCTCCCCTTCCCTTTCTCCCCCACCACAAATAATGACAATGTCCTAAAAGCTTATAATGTCTACATGTTAAAATGAGCAAGCATTTTTTTAATTATTTTTTTCTCCGAAAGCATTGTATAACTCTGCTGTGGAACACTTGAAACAGCTGCCACACTCTGCTTAATAGATGTGTTCTTTCATTGGTGATCAGGCAGCTCCTGGCTATGCAGAGCCAGAAAATGCTTTATGCTGAACCATACAATGTGGCACGTAAGGGCAAATAACCTCAAAAAAGGTCAGACATTTTATCTCATGTAATATTTTATCAATAAGTGGGAAGAAAATATAATGTCACTTCTGATAAAGTTTCCAGGTGACACAAATATTAGACAGAGACGTAAATTAACAGATTAAAATTAAATTTTAAATTAAAATTAAAAGATTAATGTGATTTGGACCTTCTAGTAAGTTAGGTATAGGCAATCACTAGTACCTTCAGGAAGATTATACATTCAAGAACAATAAGTAGTCCATATTTTTGTAATGGACGACTGGGAATGTGCAGGGAAGTTATTAAGAAAAGTTCTCAGAGGGTGGTGCAAAGGAGTCAACTGAACATAAGCTCCGCCTCCCCTCAAACTGTGGACCAGAAGACTAATGCAATGCTTGGCTATATAAATGAGAATATCAAGGAGTAAAGAGGTATTGTTTGGTGTAAGTGCAACTGCTACTGGAATATTGAGACTAGTTCTGGAGTTGATTAGTTGAATCTGCTACAGCGTGATAATTACTGCGCTCCAGCCAGGGTCTTCATCTCATGTGTCAGTGTCCCCATGCTTCAAAATGGCTGTGGAGGCAGAAGCTCTAGTTCAAGCAGCCCCACTGCAATTCTGAAGTGCAAGGATGCTGGTACATGAAACACAGTTCTAGCTCTAATGCTGCCCCCACCCCCTGGAACACATATAAAAAGTGCCCAAGAGAACTAGGAAAGAGACACTCCCCTTTAAGCAGCAGGAGAGCCACAATATTTAAGAGCATGTGTTATGCTGAATTGAGTAGGAGTAAGGTGGATCTCACTGAGGTTCTGGGACTATCTTGCTGGATACTGCAAACCAGAATTCTGAAATGCTGGGATCTACTATGTAGTTGGCTTGATGTCACCACTGCCTCTTCTTTCTATCTGTCTCTTTCTCTGCCCCTCTCGCAGACACATACATAAGCAGAGAGAAAGAAAGAGGGGTCTACAATGCTATCAGATCTTGTGATTTTATCTTATATTTTCTATTTTCCTGGAGTCAGCGAGGGGAAAATTACACACATTTTTTCTAACCCTGACCCTTGGAGAGAAGGGAATCATTTTATGGATTAACTGGTATCCTACATAGTTAAATATTAAAAACAAATATAAAGAACCTGCATTGCTTAAGTATTTAAAGTCTCCTGAACCTTAAGACTCAGAAGACTCTCATGATTTTGGGAGGACCTAATTGCTAACTTTTTGAACAATGCTTATGGTAAGCATTATTGTGTGCACACAGACACAAATCCACAATCATACTGAAAGAGTGAGTATATCAGGGAAGCAGAGGCAATAATTAATCAGAATTGGTATATAAGGTCTTTTTTATATTTGTAGATGAAAGATAAGTTTAGGTCATATATATAGTGCCTATCTACATAGGAGTGTGTGTGCAACATAAGCATATATGATAATATTTCTTGCTCTTTGGAATGTATTAATGTTGCATGTTTTTTGTGCCTTTTATATTATTAACCACCTAATAAAACATTACTTAACTTAAAAATGAATTTATTTACGTAGAAATACCACTGTCTAAAAAGCAAATCAGTGCTATTTAAGGGAACTATCAGAAACACATTTTTTGTCTGAGTAAGATATTATACTATAGGTAAAATGGACTACATCAAAAACCCATTTTTTTCCCTCCCTATTTTTGCATTATTTGGTTACTATTTCCACTCCCATTTTAATGTTACTACATATTTTGTTGCCTCAGCACCACTGTCATGACTAAAGCCGATTGGTACTGGTGAAGCTAAAAGACTGCTGAAAACTACTCTCCAACTGAGTCCCATCAATGGCAGCTATTGATTCAGAAGGGCATACTGTGACAAACCCAGCAGTATTAGATAGCTCTCTTTCCTACTTTTTTTTCCCTTTTGGCTTGGGCTCAGTTGCTCTGCAAAGCAGTTCACCTACATTAACCAAAACTTGCTTCTTAATTTTAAATGAAAAAGGAATCAGAGGCATCATGTGTTTGTTGCCTGTTTGACTATGGAAGCTTTGAGATGTATATATTTTCCTACTGTGGCCAATTGTTATAACAAAGGAAAATAAATTTTTAAATTATTGGCAACATTGCAAACCCTTGATCCTTCTTAATGGCCATATGCTATATAACGTGTGAATTTTGCAACTGATTATCATAAATTACAGCTGCTTAAGGTATACCTGACCACTGTTTGAAATTTTATTTGCTAAAGGATCTGAAGCAAGCCAATTGTGAAAATTGTGGTTTAAGCTAATATGTGTAATGGAAAGACATCTTTTCAGCCAACAAGATTACTGGTAATATTTCTCTAGGGCACTCAATACTCCTTTATTTCCATATCTAGGCAAATGTCCATAGCCCTAAGCTCAGCTACCATTGCTCAGAATGGAGAAATGAGAAAAAAAATAAGGGTCAATTGGTGCCATTAAAATAGACTGATGTTATAATGTTTGTATGCTATATGCATAAACAATTACATTCACATACTTCTCTACTTACCACCACAAAATAGCAGTGATGAGTTAATATTAGTATTGATTATTACCATAATCTGTCTTCCACCAGTCATGACACAGAGCCACTTTCATATTACCTGTCCATAACCCTTTAAAGTAGATGACCCAGTGTGAGCTGAATCCTATATTTTGATCTGTCTTTGCCATTAATTTAACATTCATTCTGTCCTATTCTTCTTTGCCTTACTGTCTAGTTTCTTTCCTCTACAGTTCAACATGTTTATCATGTAGCTTTTATTAATTAAAATTGTCTTCCAAAAGAATACAAAATAGAATACCGTTGGGATATGGAGCTTTCCATACTTGTAAACATAATCTACTCTTCATATTTCATTACTTTGGGTTAAATATATTTCCTAAATTTGTTTAAAAAATCCATTTTTCCCCCGTCTCCAATGTTTCACTTGTCAGTTTTTTAAAACTATAACAATGTCAATGTTCACCAATTTAATGTTCTTTAAAGATGCACAGATCAGGAAGTGATTAAGAATCAGGCCCTTGCATCATGAAGTTTTCTTGTTTCCTCTTTTTTTAAAAGCCTTGCTAATTGAGTAGGTGAATTGAATGAATAAGGCTTTTGTTCCTGAGCTGTACATAAAGTAACACTGAATAATAACTCCACCAGAGATTAAAACTGCTTGTCAATATCAGAAAAAGGGCATTTAGACTAATACTTATTTCACACCATGATTGATATTTATGAAAAAAGAAATGGACAAACAGTTTTGAATTGTAATTGTGGGGTTAGACAGACAGATAAAAGGCAGGAAGTTGGCTGCAGCTATGATAGCCCTTGAGAAAATAGATTTGCATTGTATGTATTAGTTTTTTCTCTGTATTTCTGGTGTAGTAAAGCTCCAAGCTTAGATTTCTGAGGTTGTCAGGACCCTGCTTACAATTCTAACAGGAGGATAATGGGTTACTGACTATTAGGAATAAAATAAATCCAGGAAAATATGTTTTACTCTTTCACAAAGGGACATCCCCTTTTCTTTCATTAGTCCCAGGCTTAAAGCCAACACAAGATTTACTTATCATTCAGAGCTGCATTTTCTAGACTGTCTCTCTTTATTTTAAGTCAGTAAAGCTTAGCTCAAGCACTCCAAAAATTTTACTTACACATTTACTTACCTAGTGTAGTTTTTGATGAAACTGCATAACAGATTCAATGTGCATTCCTGGTACAGTTTAAGTGACCTAAATCTAACCTGCAATGCAATAGTTCAAGAAAATAACTGTCATTGGAAACAAATTCACTATACAATTCATTCTCAGGAATAGTTTCCTATAACTGTGTATTTACAAAAGAAGAGATGGCAAGGCACCATCTGTCTGCTTGTACTTACTAATGAAGGGTCACAGCAAAAACTTATACATCAAGTGAAAAAACTCTCTAAACCACAGCTCCTGATTCTGAATTGCATAAAGGTCCTTTAACTTCCTGCAGAAGTATACCGGAGCATTAAAGTGGACTGTAACAGCACCTTTTGGGCACAGGAATGCTAGTATGAAACCTAACTTGTGGTTCCACAGAGCCGTTCAGCCACTTCCAATACAGGTTTTAGGTGGAATTTAGGCAACTGAATCCATAACTGTTATCTGAAAATCCCCTGCTCAAGTGAGGCATAATCCTGGAAATATGTAAATACTGTAGCCTCCCTCCTGTTTATCATTAAAGTTCCTTAGACATATAATTAATATGTGGGTTGCCCCATATATAATATAGAATTGATTGCCCCATTCCGTATGCTGAGAAGTGCTGTAATCTTTAAAGAACTGCATATCTAGGTGTGGGGCTAGGTACAAACAGTCAAAAAGCCTGAGGCTGAATTGATTCAACTGATTTAGTCTTTTTAGGTCAGTCTAAACTGCACAGATTAAATTGAAACAGAAGTGAACAGACATTCAGGAAATGCAGCCACATACCTACCATGACTCAGGACAGAAGCTGGGAGGTGCTAGAGCATGGCTCTCTGGCTGTGGTCACTTCCTCTTCCTGCTGCACCTGAGGTCACTGGGATTTGCAGTCCAGAATTACAACAGCAGGACTCTGCAGGGTTTCTCAATACTTTCTCTTCTGTCTTCCAGGTGCCTCTGGAATTTGTAGTCCACAATCACAGCCAGAAGTAAGTTTGAGATAGGGAATGGGGTGTTTAGCCCCCTTTCCCTAGCCCCAGCCAGGGTTTATCTGAGGAAGGGGGAGTTCCCCTCTGTAGACTGAGCTACATCCTCAGCTAGGCTTGCACCCTTCCTACACCCTTGTCAGCCAGCCCTCACAGCTCCAGCTAGGAAGCAGAGGGATGGAGCTAGCTGTACTTTCTGGAACAGACAGCCCAGCCCAGGGCTGGAAAGCATGCTGGGATGCTGGAAGACTGTGATTTAATTTGAACCCAGACAGGGTCTAGGACAAGAAGTTTCATAAACCAGTTTGACTCAAATCAGTTAAGTCTGATACTACATTCAACTAGGTTTATCTTAATCTAATTTCAGCCATTTTGAAAATGAACTTCTGTTCTGTTACAAGTTTAAGTCAGTATCTGATCACTTAAATTGGTTTATGTGTAACTTCTGTCCCTAGCCTGATTCTTAGAACATAACTAACACATATTAGTTGCTTGTATATGCACTGGGGGTTTAATTTGGTTTAGTTGTCCTTAAATTGAAATGGTGGGTTTTTTAAAACTCGCTGTTTTCACCATTTCAATTTAGGGAGAATTGAATCAAACTAAACCTCTGTTGTGTATAGAGAAGGATTAGAGGACCCAACCTTTAGAGCTTACCTGCCTCTCCAGTGGCAGAGCTGGGAGGGTGGGCTGCTGGTGGCTAGAGCAGTCCCTGAGCTGTGGGGGACAGGTGGTTCTGAGGGGTGCTGAAGACATGGAGGGAAATACCGGGCATACACAGCTCAGGCAGGCAAGCTTCAGGAGGATAAAAAAAAATCAGGCTCCTCACTGTATTTTTTTTAATCTTCCTTCAGTTGATCCTGCCTGCATGGGCTGCCACCAGGTTGCATAGCCCCTGAGCTCTGTGGGGCCTTGTGCTTCCCTTCACAGCCATAGTGCTCCCTGGGACTGCCTGGGCTGGGTGCCAGTAAGTGGGTGCCACCTAGGGGTTGCCACAGCTATGGAGGGAAGCACCAGGGTCCTCTGAAGCTCAGGGACTGCTCCACCTGCCAGCAACTTGCCCCCTACCTGGGCCACTCCAGGAGAGGTAGGTAAACTTCAGCACCCCTCCACCAACCCCACCATCTGGGACCACTCAGGAATGGACAGCTTGCCATTGGAGTACAGCAACAATGTAGCAGGAGGGTGGCTGAGTGTGCTGGTGGTGGGAGAAGGTGGCAGGGACAGTGCATCAGACAGACTGGAAGCCTGTCAAGTCCAAACTTCCCCGAGCATGTTTGCTTCCAGCACCCTGTGCACTGTTGCACTCTGTTACATAGCTAACTAAAACACCTTGGATAGGTTTTACCTTGCTACTTAACAAAGTTATTTAAAGCGGAATACTCCACTGTGTAAATAGTAATGCTATTAAAGCAGGATACTGTACCAAGTGTAAATAGCAATGCAACAGTGCAAACGGGCAATTAAGCCACTTTAAAGGCCAGTTTTGTTGAGTATACAAAGGCTTACTGACAGAAAGTAGCTCCAACCAAAATGCAATAGTGGCTGCTTTATTTTAAAAACAGGCAGCAGAGGAGATGATACTGCTGGTGCCACCCAACTTATATATAATAACATAGTGATTAGAGCACTCAGACACAAAGTGGGAAATCTGGGCTCAGCTCCCTGAGGGGACACAAATCTATCTCCCATTTTAAAGAAGAGTTCCTTAACTAGGATGCTTCAGGCTGTTCTGAGAAGAGGATATGTTCTATATCTCCTATTGATGTTGTTCAACTAGACAGCAAAGTATTCAAAGTTTATTTGTCCTAAGAAAAAGCAGAAGGGAGAAAGTACCATTCAGTAGTCTAGCTGCTAAGGAGCTCTACATGTAAAAAGGTTTCAATTTACATTACTAGACCTGTATGTCATCCAATGACTGTTTAATTGAAAATGGTTCAATAATTTGGTGGCAAGCTTTCGAACCAAAAACTCACCTTGCTTGAATAAGTTGCCTAACAAATTACAGAGCAATGCTGCTTCTTGTCATCTCTCCTTGGCCCAGTAAAACTTGAATTCTTTCCTGCACATTGTAACAACTTCCATAGGAGGAGCTGAAAGTCTCCTACCCTGGCTCTCTCCACACACAGTAGGTTTGTCTACTCATCTCCCTATGGTGATATAGCAATGCGCTACATTGCTATATGGCATGCTACAGTGACATAGCAATCATGAAGTTCTGCACTTGATTGCTAGCTACAGCACTGTAGCAGCATGCTCCCCACTTACCGTGTGCTGCTACAGCAACGTAGCAGGGAAAATATAAGCATGTGCTACCTGCGTGGCATGGTATGAGAGGGTACCATGTTTTAGTACTTTCAATAGGAAATTCTAAAACATGGCATAGTAACAACATCGCCATATGGCAATGTGTAGACATGCTCACTGAGAACATAGATAGGTGGTTAGGACTGTATTCTGAAAGTGGAAGATGTGGGTTTGAATTCCCTCAGGCTGAGGAGGGACCTGAACCTGGTTTTCCCTTCCTTGATGAAGGTTATCTTCTATATTTTGAACTCCACTCAGTTCTATTAAAGAACGTTTATAGGTTCCTACCCTCAAGAGAGGATTGAAGGCTATGGATGGAAATATCTCTACATAGCTTGAAAGGTAGCCTAAGGCCCAGGGATGAGTGGGGTTCTCAGTAATGTTCTGAGTAGTTTTTTTAGTTAGCTCTAGACTGCTCCTTTTTAGCCTCCTGACTGGTCCAATCTAAGGCACCTAGGCATGTAGGAATAACACATGATTACTCGATTTATCCCTTATTTAACTCTGTAGTAAAGTGTCATGTTGTCACATGACCTGCTCTTCAAGATGGCTCCCTACAAATAGATGTATAATATGGCACAAGGTCTATCGATAATGAATGAAATTGACTAAAGGACGAGGCGCATGCCTAGAATACCATTTTATATTTGATCCTAACTCCTTACGGAGTGACTTTATTCCAGATTGAAGTGATTTATATACCATGTATATAGCTGTATGTTGTATGTACACTTTTATACCTTGGTGATGTAAAGTTACTCCATAGCAAATATGTTGTGCCAGCATCTTAACTCCTTTCATGCAATACATAAAAAACCCAGAATTCTGGATTCCACTTCAGGAGCCAGTACCTACATGCTTAGTCTTTTACTGGATCTATCCATTGTTCCAATTCCTAGTTTAAATACATATTAAATCTTGGCTGCAGGTTTTGAGAATTAATTTACTGTATTATGAATATTTTGCTTCCTGGTGTGCATAAGGGAAGCAGAATGGCAGCTTCTCTACTTTATGAAAGCAACCAGGGAAAGTTCCACTGGGAAAATAACCCCAGAATACAGAGGACCCAAACATAGCCCAAATTCCCCTTCTTTCTTCCACAAAGGCAAAGCACAGGAATGGAGTATCAAGCCCACATTCTTTCACTTAGAATGATCTATCAAACCACTTCAATCTGCTTGATATCTAATAAACTACAACAACAAAATTCTCTTCATGAAACTTTTCCCTTCAAAACTGAGATATCATTATTACATGTAATAAAACACAAAATAGTAATGAGGCTGTCCCAGGGGAGCTGGGACGACAGAGGAACCCCAGGTCAACAGAGAATCCCACTTACCTCCTGAAGAGCCAGAAGAGCCAGAGGAGGGGCACACGGCAAAACCATTGGCACAGGTGATCAGCTGCGCATATATATGGTCGCGGCTGAGGAGCAGGGGTGGAGGGCATTGCCCAGAACATATAAAAAGCAGCCTTGACAAGGAGGCTGGAGGGGAGAGCCCTTATTCAGAGGGAATCAGCCGCCGCACCTGGCAATGTGGAAAGCTGGGGGCGGAGCTACCAGAGGCTCCGAGAGAGTCAGCAGTGAGGCCGACAGCAGAGCTGGTGAGGAAGCCGGCTGCATAGCCAGCAGCAAAGCCAGCAGGAAAACCACAGGTGACAGTGATACTAAAGCCAGCCGGGAAGCTGTGTATAGCACTGACAGCAGGACCAGTTGGAACGCCTACAGCACAGTCAGCCGCAGAGGCGGTGGTGAAGGTAGGTGCAACAATGATGGGGAAAACAGCAGCTGTACCCGTAGCAGAGCCAGCGGCAGCATCCGCGGAAGATCTGTAGAAGAGGTAAGATTGGGGCGGGCCCAATGGGGCTGCATTGGACTGTGATAAAGAATGGACAGAGACCCAAAGCAGGGCCAGATAGTGGACTCTCGCGGCCCCAGCGGCCTTGGGAAGAGGTGGGAATTAGTCACCCCAGCAGGGGAGCCATCTGGGTGGTGGGACCTGAGCCCAGGGTGAACCACTCGGCCTAGAGGCCAGAGGCATTGTTGTGGGCCTCTGGGTCCATTAGCTTAGGAACCCTGGTTAGCTTGGTGGTGGGGTAGGCACATACCGTTACAGGGTGGTTAGATTAGAGCATTAGGGAGCAGTAGTGGAAGGACCAGGCCAACGGTCCTCGTGAGTCATACACCGGGCCTGAAGACCCAGTCTCATGGCAGACAAGCTGTAGGCAGAAGCGGGGAGAAGCCGAAGACGCCAAAGGGGACTGAAGACTGATAGCCTAAGGTGGCGAGTGGTTGTAGGGGAGGTCGGAGCCCTGAGAGTGCCCGCCGGGAGACACGACAACCCTGGAGGCCGCCCTGAGGGGGAACCATCCCAAGTCACGGCAGGAGAGTTAAGGGGACTCCCTGACGTCAGCAGGGGTAGCCTGTGGGGTCCAGCCGCAAGCCCAAGGCAGACACAATCTCTAGTCCAGGTGAAGGCTGCATGGGAGTGCCTCCTGGAACGAAAGCGGGCACAGAGGCCACTGCAATAATCTGGGGTAAGATCAAACTATGTGTATACAGACCATGCCAGGAATAGGAAGAAATTAGGTTTAAGAATAGGTTTATCTTGATGCAATGAGAACTAATTTCAAAGAAGGCTTTTCTTCTAAAACTCAGAAATGAGGACAGCTAAAATATAAAATATGAATGAGATGTTTCTATATACTGGGCTTTTAGAAAAGTACTAGTTTAGTAGAGTACTACTTACCAAAGTCAGATAGCCATGGAGTAAGACTATTTTTGTCAGAATCTTCCTTATTTTTCAATTAAAAAAATACTCCACCCTCTTCAGCTAAATTACACATCTCCTGAATTTATTGTCTTTTGTGACTTATCCCATGTGCCCTATAGCAATGGACTACACTGATAGTAAATATTCAATCAAAAGTAGCATAATAAAGATTATAAATAGGCATATAAAGGAGAAAACATCTGGAAAAGGAAAAGGAAATCAAACTCTCACAGATTAGAGTTTCACTGCAGACCTCCAGATCCAAAAGTAATGTATATCAGGTCTGGTTCTGATCAGTGTAAGTTACTTTACTGTTGCACTAACAGACTAGTTAGCTATGCCTCTCAGCAGATGCAGCAGTACATTCCTGGCAATATGGGAATATTACCAAATAGAGTACAAAACTCATGTTTCAGGTGCTGTCCAGGGAGACTGGGATTGAACTCCCAAATTCAGGTTCTATCCTGGAAAATGTGGAACAGTTTATCTAAGTCTATGATGACACAGTTTTCCAGGGCTATACTCGTGCATTGTTAGTCCACATTCTGCAGTATTTAGGAATGTCATTGCATGATATTAATGAGTGTTTTGTCCAGCATTCATTAATTACTATTTTCCATGAGAAAATGACTACCTGAAAATTGAAATCCCTGAATTAAGAAAATGGAAACAGAAATGTCAGGTCAGATTCTTAGCTGTAGCTATCATGAGAGTGTATTTCAGAACTTTGGGGTAAACACCACTAGTATTATTATACAAGGTGGGAGAGGATGAATATTAATATAATGCTATCATGCTAAATAGGTCTACTGCCCTTATTATGCCCTTATTATGGGATCAACTAGAAAAGAAAAGGACTCTTTTATGACCATGACATGACCAATAGTAGTAATGTTGAACTTTGACCTCGATATTCTTCCTAGGCCCTTAGTGAATGGCAATCTTCACACTACTTATTCAGCTTGTTTAGTTTAAAGCTAGTTTTGATGTTAATAGTTTAATACCTTCTTTATCCACCAAAATCATGTGTTTGATGATCTTATCTTGGAAGGAAAATGAAACAGTAGTTAGGAACATTTAGTGGTGGGGTGGAGGGAAGATGACAAGATTTCCACCAGAAATACTCTAAAATGATTTGACCCCATCTGGTTTTCTGTTACAAAGCTGCTCCAGTAAGCTTTTGTGGCTTTCACAGAAAAGAAAGAAACAGAATATTCCTGCTGAATAAATTCCTTAATTAGATGTGCATGCAATACATTTTAAACCCAATTTCATCCTATTCTAACTATTTAAGTTGTTCAAAAGACCAGCTCTGTGTCTGCTTTCTTGTTGATGTCTTGCTTTCTGGAAGTAAATTGACATCAACTGATGTGATCTAAATCCAACTTGTATGCAGTGTTTATGGATGACCAATCCAGCATACTATAAACTTCCAAGCTACAGTCTACTTGACAGGATAAAAGAGTCACTTCTGGGATTGCTGTCTGACATATGCAGAATCATTCTCAACACTGGATTCCCTTAGGAAAAAGCTTTTATCCTGCCAGACTTCAGTCCCAGCCTTAAAAATAGATATCTGTACATATGTATCTACATCTGCCTATCAGTAAAACTGGAGTTCTTATCTCCAGAATGGGCAAATATTCAAATAAATGAATTTATTAAAACAAAATAATAAATTATCCAAATTTAATTTCAGTGTTACATATCTAAATTATTAATGCATGCATTATCTTCTTCCATAAAATGATGAAAGGCATAAAATGACTTTCTTTGAAGTGAACAATTGCAAATGCAGGATTTTCAATTAAATTTAAGGTTTTTAAAGAAAAGCCAGCTGTTACATCATGGAAGAATGCAATGATTGATCAAATCATTACACATCAAATTATACATTTCAGCAAGAATGTAGATGCACTGCAGTGTGTTATCCTTCATTTTCTTTCCAGCCAGAAAAAAGAATATGGCATGCCAGTTTTTAAAATATGTAACAGTATAGCTACTTTTCCATTGGCTGCTTAGTAATTATTTTAACTGAAACTTTTAAAAGAGAATGAACTAGTGTTAGAAGAGATTGTTATTTTAGTGGGATAATACCAGGGAACTCCCTTGTAGAGACATTTAAGACCTTATTAATTCTTATTGGAGTCATAGATTCATAGATGCTAGGGTTGGAAGGGACTCCAACAGATCATCGAGTCTGACCCCTGCCTGGGCAGGAAAAAGTTCTGGGGTCAGATGACCCCAGCCAGATGCCTATCTAGCCTTCTCTTAAAGACCCGCAAGGAAAGGGAGAGCACCACCTCCCTTGGAAGCCAGTTCCAAATTTTGGCCACCATTACCATAAAGAAGTTTTTCCTGATATCTAGCCTAAATCTGCTCTGTCAATTTGTGACCATTACAATCATATTACATCAACAGTCATATTAAATCAACAAAAAAAATCTGTATATTAAAACGATATTATATTTGCAGAGGATTGCACTCAAAATTTAGGAAATAATTGAACTTTGATTGATTATTTAGTTTTAATTCACCTCTCTTTGTACATATGCCTTATGATGCAATCTTCAATGACCTAACCATTTTCAGGGTTTTTTTTTTTAATATTCTGGGTAGTTGAAAATGCAAACACTCTGTTCTAATTAAATTATAGTTCAAGACTTTTTTGCAGATAAGCTGTGTATTACCTGAGTAGGTGTCTGAGCTAAACACAATGGATGAAATCCTGCCCTCATTGAAATCAGTGGGACTTTTGACATTGGGTTTAATTATGCCAGGTTTTCAGTCACATGGATAGCTGTTTGTTACCAGAACTTAGTTTGGGTGGGCTTTTTTTCCTCAGGGACAAAATTTTCTTTTAAAAATGTATATATTCCAATTCATAAATACTTACTGAGTTACATTCTGTTTTATTTGCATGCGCTCTCATTCACTCAGTTCTATATGATTGCACACATATGCAAAGCTAGTATAATTTGGCTCTCAGCCTAGGATTTGCAAGTCATATTGCAAATTTATTCCTAGTTTGTGTATTACCACCACTCTTCCAAATCACACACGCTTAGGTTTTATTAAGTTTAAAGTCTCAGTTAATCCAAGGTATTTAAACAAGTGGCTAACTATAAATATGTGAGTAAACCCTGCTGAAGTCAAATAGGACTATTCAAGTACTTAAAGTGAGCAGATTACATTTCTTTCTAAAAGATTTGCTAAAGCTCAAACAGAAGTTATAAGCTTGATGAAAAAAAATCTTGGATGAGGTTCTTTGCCTGTGTTACACACAAAGTCATATTGTGCATATGATGATCTTTTCTAGCTTTAAAATGAATATCTGAAACTACCTTGTAAAACTGAGTCCAAATCAAGAGTACATCAGCCAATTTACTTAGCTTTTGTCAGTGGTGCCCACCAACAGTGGAATCTGAGAACCTCCCAAGAGATAATTTAAAAAAAAATCACAGTTGGCTAATGGTTTAACTGTCTAGATTTTCTGCCTATTTTCCTCAAGGTATTTGGGATTTTTTCTCTCTCTCCTTTCTTTTCCTGTTCTTTCTGTTTTTCTTCTCACTCCCTTTACTTTTTTGCTTGTTCTCTTTCAATTTGCATCTGTGGGAGAACTAGGCTGATGTAGTGAGTTGTTTTACTTTGCTCTGAAGACAGTGAGATTTGCAGTCATTCTAATCTCTTTTGGTAATGAGTTCCAAAAGTTGGCCCTGTTTCTGAGCAGACCATCTCCCACTAAAATAGGTTCATTCTCAAGATGGACAACTTCATCCTCCCTGAGGAATATAGATGTCTGGGAAGTCATTACTGGTGCGAGAGGGGGAGTATTCTCTAGGGTAGCTTTGGCAAAATTTTTGGAGGACCTCATATGCCTGTATGTCAGAATTAAGTTAAAGTGGTAAAACTGAGTAGAATCCAATAACCTTTCCTTTATTTATATTTGCTATGTAAGTGCTAACAGAAGTGAAAAATGAGCTATACTGGCAACACTGGCAGAAAAACGGGCTGTACCGTTGACCATGGTCCTCTTCCACCACTACAGGTCTCTCATAGCCTGAAGATCATGTACTGGCCCCTCAGGGGCCTTATGTAGCTGTAGCCCACAGGCCACCAATTGGCTGTCCCTGCAAATGAAAGAATCTGCTTTTATTTAGCTCTGCCTGTGTCTGCTTCTTTTTCAGACTTGAAGAAGGGCATTTCATGCCTGAAAGCTTATCCAATTTCTCTCCCACTTGTACAGTTGGTCTAATAAAAGACATCACAAAAACACTCCCTTTCCTCTCATACATCTCCTGGACCATCATGGCTTCAAAAACGCTTTAACACAGGAATGGGGAAAATACAGTCTTGTGGGCCAGATGCAGCCCTCCAGGCCATTTTATCTGGCCCACAGGGCCCCTAAAAAATTTAGGAAATTAATATTTATCTGCCCCTGGGTGCCTGTCATACGGCCCTTGATGGCTTGCCAAAACTCAGTAAGCAGCCTTCCATCTAAAATAATTGCCCACCTCAACCCTAACACTACTAATAGCCCAAAGATAGATTCCTAAGTCCATATATAGGTGTCTAAACAAGTGCCTGATTTTCAAAGTGATCACAACTCAACAGTCACTTTGCTTTCAGTGGGAACTGCTGAGAGTGCAACATTTGAAATCCAGGCCACTTATTTAGATATCTAAGTATGGACCTAAGACTTAATGTTAGATATCTGTACTATAAAATTTTAGCCTGGATGTGAATTTCCTTCATTGTATCGCCTTTGCTTAAGTTTACTACTTAAAAAGGGATGTGAGGGAATAACCAAAGATAAAGAACTCATGTTTTTCCCAATGTTAGTCATTTTTATTATTAGAGATATATTTCAACACCCCTTCTCCTTTCTTAAAAACAGGATTTTTTGTAACTGAGGATGGAATTTTTTTAGTTTTCAGTGCTGAAGATGTGACACCATTTCCCCCATAGTTCACATTATTTTTTCTTCCTTTTGCATGGGAGTCAGAGGACCCAGCTGCTCAGCTGTAGAAAACATTTTCTCCAGCAGTAGCAGCAGCTGCTGGCTGTTTGGCAGCCTCCTCCATCAGCTGCAGCTCCAAGGTTGCCAACACCTCTGGGTGTGATGTGGCTCAAATGCTGATATGGACTGCCTCATGTGCTATTAAATGCTGTATCCCTTCAACTTGTGTTTGATTTGGAAGACTCTATGCACTTGTATCAATTTGTAAGTAAGAGCTTTTGCAAATCCCTCAGAAGATCTTATTGGGGCTTTTTTAATAGGAAAAATTGTTCCATTTTTCCACTGTAATAATTTGCTTGTGTTGTCCTGGCCCTGAAGACATCCTACCTATTAATCCCACTTACACAGTAAACTTTCTTTGCTTTGTAGTCAAACTAACAGGCTCCCTGCCAAACCAAAAAGAAAAAAAAAATCATGTTACTATTGTGTTCTCTGACACATGACCTATCTATTTGTGACTAGGTTTTCAATTATGCCCTAAGGAGCAGTGACTCCAGCAGTTCCCTGCCACTTGGAGGAGCTCAGGTTAATCTGGAAAACCATGGCTCCATCAATTATATTTTTAACAGTTCAGAATGGCTTTCAAATTTCATTTGGAACCCTCAACAAAGAAATTGGACTGGAAGCTGGATGTAAATACAGATGAATGTATTCTTTGTAATTCATTGTTTATTTAAAGCAAGAAGCACTTGACATAAGTAAAATGCTATATTTTTCCTTCTGTAAATAATGTCTACACTGTTTTATTACCTTTAATTATGTCATGCAAACCCCACTGGCTGTTTCTTTTTTTATCCACTTACCATATTTAAAATTATCCTATTCATTTTAATCTTATAAAATTCATGAGCCATGTAAAATCCTTAGCATGTTACAAACACTGCAGTATTTCTGTTTATTCAGCTATTTCACATTCAAGCAATTTTAGCAAACATAAGAACTCTGGCTTTTTTTTAGATTCTTACATATTCAAATAATGTAATTCACATACCATATCTTGGATACACATTACTTTTACAAGGTCCATAGTATTTTAAAATGAAATTGGATATTACATTAAATAATATTTTCTCTTCACTCCACAGAGGCTGAAAGCAGCAGGACACATTTAACAAGAAATCTTTCCTTTTTTATCTGATATTTTGCTAATTAAATGCAAATACTATTCTGATGCTAAAATGTTGTTTATACACCCCAAAGTATTTTGCAAAGTAAATGTTTACTGAAGAGTTCTGAGGGCACAGTTTACAATTAAAATCGTGATTGGATACACATTGGTTCTAAGCAAAGATTTTAAAGTGAGGCTTTAAACATATACTGTTAATGGCTTAGCACTCTAGTCAACAACGATGATACGCATGAAAGTGCAAATACCACCAGTGGAGTAACTCAGGAGGTACCTCAGATGGATTGTGCAATTATTTGGCAAAAAGCCACTTGACTGTTTTAAATAAGCCTCTTCAGTTTAACATTGAAAAGTCTTATGTATTTGTCATCACAGTGTGACATTTCCTCAAGCTGCTGGAGCAGGCAGGTAGAATAAAGAGCACAGTATCAGTTGGTGCACCATGATCAGTTGATGACACTCAGTATGCCTGAAAGTTGATTTTAGGCCAGGTTAAATGCATCCAAATTTTGAATACCAGTCCAATACTTACTGAACTATGAAAAAAGGAAAAGAACTAATGTTATTTAATCTGGAGAAGATGAGACTGGGGGGCGGGGGTGGGTTTGATAATAGTCTTCAAATACCTACGTGGTGATTACAGAGAGAATGGAGACAGTATTCTCTGTGATTGTAGAGCTAGAAGTAATGGATTCTAACTGCAGCAGGAGAAATTAGGTTGGAGATTTGGGAGAATTTTGTCACTAGGAGGGTGGTCACCTTAGAACAGACTACCAAGAGAGGTTGTAGGTTCTCTATCCTTGGAAATTTTCAAAAGCAGGTTAGATACACACTTGACTGGGATGGTTTAGTCAGGGATACTCCTGGCCTGAAAGAAGAACTGGATTAGATGACCTCCTAAAGTCCCTTCCAGCCCTTTTCTTTTCACCTTAATGCCAAATTCCTGGTTCAGAAATTAGAAATACAGAGCCCTGGCCATTGATAGCATAAGCAATCGAGACACAGGATTGTTTTTCTTCAAATGTTTTTGGCAACCTGAAACCCAACCCATTCTCTTAGACAGGCAAAACTGAGCAGGATTTCTGATAAAAGTGATTATTAGTGTTTCTGCCTCCTGGCTGGACTGGGCAAACTAAATTGCAGGCATAGCTGCTCTGATAGTGGTAGTTCATCATTACCACTTTGTCCTTAGGCACTTTGATTTTCCATGCTTTAGTGCTTAAAAATAATACAAGTGAAAAAAAGAAAATAGTGAGCCAGGCTTTTCAATACTAAGAGATTGTGCATGTGGGAAAAGTTCAATTTTTGTTTTGCCATTGCAAAACTTAAGTTTAGCTATAGAGAAGCTGAAAATCAAAATTTAAGTAATTTTTAATATCAACAAGTTTGTGTAGAAGTCCTGTATATCTATTGTGCATCTAATATTTGATATAAAATCTCATGCCCAAAACTGGGTTTGATATTTTGTTGTCTAATTATCTTCCATATGTTTTTGAAATTTCTTCTGTTGCCTGTAAGAAATAGTATTAACTTGGTGTCTGTTTTTATTTTATTGCTCATCAGATCACTCCACTGTAGATGTAAATTGGAACGTTTGGAATGAATTGAGTCAGCTGCACATAGGATTGTTCAGGAAAGGATTTCTAAGATCGAGATGACTAATATGTTTTAAGGACAACATTTTCAAAAATATGCATCTCAAAAGGGGGAGTTTGGGCAAAAAAGCCCCAAGCAAAACAAAATATCCTTGTGTAGTATTTGACTGCCAGCGGCAAGTTATGTTTTATTAAGTTTCAGAAAATGTTACCAGAGTCACCATGGCCAACAGGCTCCAAAATGCTTCCACTTCTATATATAGGGTTGGTACTGTCTGTACCTGGCTATGAGAATGCTAGGGTTTTCTATTCATCTACTCAAAACCATTTCTTTCAAGACTTCTTTTCCCTTGACACAAACATCAAACATTATGGTGCATATTCTTACAATTTCTTCAATGAGGCTTTTTTTCCCCTCTTAAATCTTTAAAATTTTTCTTTTTGTTTTTAATTTCTTCTAGGGTTAACTTGCTTTTTCCTCTCCTCATCTTTGCCTTCTCTTTACACCCTCTTTCTGCATTTACCTCTCTCCCCTATGGAGCCATTTTTCCTTAATCATTCCCATTTGGCTTCACCTTTCTTAAAGTTATTTCTGCCAGTCCTACATTTTTGTGCTACACGGGGAAAGGTTGTTGACAGAGCCATTTTGTTGACATTAGGACCTTTTTCTTGGAGTAGAGGACAATGTGAGGGATGAGATAAACACCGAAACAAATCACTGTCCCTCTGAAACAGCTGAACCTGAAACTGAAATGAAATGTAGCCATTTTACATAGCCGTAATGGGAGCCCAATAAACAAACAATTGTACTGGAGTCCCCTGATTATATTACCTCTGTGGAGCAGTCTAACATTAGCTCAACATGTTTTAGGTAATACAGTTTGGCGATACACCTCTGTAGTTAAGGCCTAATTTATAACTATGCTATGATGGGACTTAGCACCTGCTTTACTGCTTGAACGCTCAGACACAAATATTGTAAACAGTTAGCATATGCTAAGTGTAATGTGTAACAAGGGCCTGAGTGAATTCACCTCTTCTGTCCCTGTTTTTCTCCGCAGGCAACACAATTCAACAAAATCATCAGTGCTTCTCTTTCCTCTTCCCCACTTCCCTAGCTAATAGAGGGAGGTAAAGTAAACATGTACAAAAGCTGGACTATCACTTTCAAACTCAGATTTTAGATAGAACCCTAGAGTTAACACACTTCTCTTGAAATAAATTCCCAAAGATCTTAATTGCCACTAACAGCCTCATCCCCAAATTTACACCTCATTTGACAAGAAAACCTACTAACATCACAGAGTTTTATCTTCAAGGTGTGTCCTTGCTTAAGCCATAACCCAAAAGACAAAAACTATTGAATAACTGAACTATGAACACTCCTTCCTGAGCAAATCCACATCTTCTTTCCTCATGAGAAGTAAGGCAAGGTATTCCAACATACTACATCAACAGATGTTGCAAAGAGAATTAAAATAATTGAAGAGGAGGTCTGATTGAGAGATCCTGGTGCAGAGATACGGGAGACAATATTATATGATCAATAGAGAGTTAGTCTCCTGATGTAATGCCATCTATAGGATATGTAGTTTTGGAAAAACAAACAAGCAAATAAAACAAAGTCAAGGTATAAATTTGTCAAGTTTCTGCATTTAGATTTATAAAGTTTGTTTTGAGTTTGAAAATTTTTATGGGATAGCAGGATTTATATTCTGCTAAAACGCTGACTTTGAGCCAATTCATAGATTGCACTGTATTCATATTGCACTGTAATATCTTTTTTTTTGTATTAATTATATATTTGTAGTTTTTTTTAATACCACAGGCATGCAATTAAAGATTTTCTTTTCTTCTTTAATTTTGATAAAAGATTATAATGGACTTTTGAGGGTTTCATCTAAATTCAAATCTTAGGCCTTCATTACAAATTGTGAAAGTAAAATTATCTGTAAAAGTATTTTTTAAATACTTTTAAAATTCTGAGAATGTGTTTGGCTATGATATCAGGGGGAAGATTAATTTAATCTTAGAACTAATATTCTGCATGTGTATTGTTACATAGATGTGTTGATTCCTATCATCACACTTCCTAGTAAGAGAGGCTTATAGATTGTTTGTTGAACTTTCTGGCAGTTTTAATCAGGTCTGAACACAGGTTAATCAAAATTCTCACAGAGTACTCAGTATCTCTGTATCTTGACTATATTCTAGAATCTTGCACTTCCATATTTTAATTTATTTCTTCTGGAATGCAAGAGAAAGGTTGAAGGATTAGTTAG
Organism: Caiman crocodilus; assembly: GCA_030014935.1. Taxonomy (NCBI): domain Eukaryota; kingdom Metazoa; phylum Chordata; order Crocodylia; family Alligatoridae; genus Caiman; species Caiman crocodilus. The sequence continues at coordinate 55,805,207 of JAGPOW010001338.1, forward strand.
TAACTGTATATTAGACAATCCTTATCAACTGCTCTCTCTGATTGAGTTTGTAATAACACAGCTGGAGCACTCTTCTCTTTATATTTTACAGAAAGTTAAAAATCTTATAAATCCTTGTTTGTTCGTTAGGTTTATTGTCACCCTTGCAAAGTATGGTTACTTTCAATTCCTTGAAAGAGCCTCATCTCCATTTTAAAGTTAGCAACAAAAATTGAGCAGATGTATTCAAGTAATTTTTATAGAAACATAAAACTTAGACTTCCCTTTCAGTTCTGTGCCATTAAAAAGTTTTTTGCTCAAGCTCAGTGTACTTGTGCTTTAATATGAGAGAGAAAATATTTACCCAGGATGATAAACATGACCTGAGACAAACCTATGTATAGCCTGGTATCAGTAAGAAGCACTAAGCTCCAGCGAGCATTTATATCCACCATACTGTGGGTTTTCTAAATATTTTTTTTCATTTAGACTGATATTTGATTTGTGCCATAGTTCATGTCACAGCCCTGTGCTGTGGGTCAGCATATGACAACTGAGAGAGAGGTCATTTTACTTCCTGTTGCAGGCTGTGATGAAGCCACAAGCAATACGAGCTGTCCCAGACCCACTTACCAATGTGCCTTCGTTTTGACTCTTTTAAGGCCATCTTGACAGGTAATATTAGGCCTTCCAGTGACTCCAATACAGAAGCTAATTCTTGCTAAAGGTAATGATGATATGTATCCATTTTTTTCAGTGGATGTGATACCAGTTTACTTCATGTAAGACTAATAGGCATTGAATAGAATTAAATTCCATTCCCTAAGCCAGGTCAAAAGTTTATTTAGCATGTTATCCAATTCCCTTGTCTGAAGGCAATCTGTAGGTTTTGCAGCTATGACCACACTGCATACCATACATGCTCTCCTAAAAGCTTTGAATGTATGTAAGGCCCAAATTAGCTCATGTCAAGATAAAACTTCATAAAAAGCAAGGGTTGCCTGTAGACATACTCTTTCATGTTCTAACTAGAACACCAGAGATGACTCTATGATTTGAGTCTTTCCCACATTCCAGTTTGAATACTCCAGCATCATTGTCCCTATCCATAGCAAGAGTAACTCTCTTAGGTAAATATTTCAAATATAATCATTCAAGAGGGCTTTCATTACCTTCCTGTAACAGAAATGGGTAGTGGGATGCAGCCTTGACTACTAAAAATGTTCTGCAGACAGCCTGGTACCAAAGCTACAGAAATCCTTTCTTGTATACCAATGAATTCACTGAAATTTACAAGATCCTTTCCTATTTTCTTTGCAAGTAGAGTATATTACTCAAAGTTATTAGGAATATAATAAAAAAGTAACATTGAGGCTTCCTCTCCAGATCTAACATTTCTGAAAAAGAACAAAGGATTATTTCATATGACATTTCCCTTGACCTCTCTTTCTCTATGTATTAAAAAAAAAATCATAATCAGTTTCTTTCAGTAGCAATATCTGATTTTTTTTTTAAATCCTTACCTCAGTTTTCTTAACATCAGATCAAAAGAAATAACATGAAAGGATGGCATCTCTAATATATATGTTAATTCTTGAATTGTGTCCTAAGGCTAGGGCATGGCAAAGGAAAGGGCTAAAGTTAAACCCAACTTTCTTATTTTGAGCGCTACTTTTCTGTAAGACACAAGTAGAAATATGCCTAATGACTCATTCTAGCTCTACGTGGTACTTTTTCACATACCAAAGCTACTACAAATTTTTATGACTGTCAGTCTCTGCTCAGTAGAGGCTCAGGGCTGAAATCAGAATAGAAGCTGGAGTCAGGATTGAAATGCACTGGCAAAGATGTGCCAGGAAGTGTGAACTTCATTTGCTAGGACTATAAGCCATTATTTAGACCCATTCTGTGCATAGACTTCCAGTTAATCTCAATAAGAGTTGACTGCAAGAAAAGAGAATAAAATCTGGCCTCTATTCAATGCTAGTGTTCCTTCATGTCCAAGTACACCTCATTCATTAAACTGGAAGAGACAGAACACAAAAAAAATCTCCAAAGTTCCCTTCTTGACTTTTTTCACTTGCAGAGGATACTGGTCACTCTGAGCATAGACTAGGGTATACTAACAAAACAGATCTTCAATAAAAAAAAAAAAACTCATTCAATTTGCTGAGAAGGATGGCAGACTACCAGAAACCAGGTTTTACTTTTGGCTTCCCTCAAAAAGGAGCAGTAACTGCTTTTTACTTTCATTTCTTTTGATCTCCCAATTTAGCTCCATAACTAAGGGTGGCTAACATTGTCAGATTCAGGAGGAGTCCTGCGCTTTTAAAATATTGTCAGAATGCTCCCATGAGACAAGTATATTGCTGATATTTTTCAGCTTCTGGGTCTCAATCTTGTCCGCAGAAAGTATGAATAATTTTCCAAGACTTGAATATTATATGAGCTGGCAGCTATGGATATACAAGTGAACATTGAAGGCTATAGGATTTACAGGAATGATTGGGTTGGGAAAAAGAAAGTATGGCCCTGTATGAGAGAGAATGGTACCGCTATCTGCAGGTCACATTTGACAACAGGGAAGGGTCCCTTGAGACCAGGATACAAGGGAGATCAGGAGAGGGAGGCCTGATACTGGGAGTCTACTTCAGGCCTCCCTCCCAAGAAGAGGAGCGTGAACAGTCATTCTCTGGAGAACTGACTGAGGCAAGTAGCACTAGAGACATGATTGTCAGAGGTGACTTCAACTACCCTGACATCTGTTGGAAGGACTATTCAGCCACCTCCAGCAGGTCAGCCAACTTCTTGGCAACAATAGATGATCTGTTTCTGACAAAGGTTGTGGAACAGCCTGCTAGGGGAGGGTAAGTCCACTCTGGATTTAGTGCTGACTTAAAGGGAGGACATCATAGGTGACCTAAGGATTGGTTGTATTCTGGGTGACAGCGATGACTACCTGATTAGGTTCACCATCTGCCATAGGACTGGGAGATCAGTCAGCAGAACAGAAGTCCTAGATTTCAGAAAGGCAGACTTTGGCAAACTCAAGAAGCTAGCTGAAGGGGCGGTCTGCGACCAGCGACTGGATGATTTGGGAGCTCAGGAACACTGGCGCTTCCATAAGGAGTCAATTCTCACTGCTCAAAAACAGGCCATCCCCACAAGAACAAAAATCAGGAAAGGAGCCAAGAGACTCATTTGGCTCAACAGCAATATTATGGAGCTATTGAAAAAGAAAAAAGAAGCATACACACAATGGAAGAACGGTTCAACAACCAGAAAGGAATACCAGGGCCTGCAGATATGAGACACAGAAAGCCAAGGCAGCACGGAGATCAAGTTGGCAACTGGAATAAAAGACAACAAAAGGTCCTTCTATAGATACATAGAGAGCAAGGAAAAAAATATCAGGCTTCACTGTGGGACCCCTACTGAATACTCAGGGGCAGCCTACAGTTGATCCCCATGAAAAAGCAGAACTCCTAAATATGTACTTCACATCAGTATTTCTGAAATCAAAGAGGGGGTGTTCACCTGACCATAGACCCAGGGAATACAGGGATGACAGCAGACTATATGAAATCAGTCCCAAACAGGTGAAGGATCTCCTACAACACTTGAACTGTGACAGGGGGCATGCCCGGGGTTGGGTCTCAACCTTGGCCCACCCACCTAAGTATGGCAGTCCACCCAGTCTCACATGCCATGATTTTCCTGTAACCAAAATTGGTGTATGTATACAGGAGACTACCTATTGTAATGCCCCTATACCAGGGACCACTATGCATAACTCCGACTTCTGTTATCATGTCCCATGCCTCACAGATGGCATCCTTGAGTTGTTCTTTACTCTGGCTCATGGCTGGGCCAGGCTCAGCCCCTTGCTAGGCCTCATGCCAAGCAATTCACTTAGTCCTGGGCAGAGCTCTGATCCAAGCCGCTCTCCAGGTACCTCACCACTCTCACCCCCTCATTAGGGGCAACTATTTGCCCTTTCTACCAGCAATTTCTGCTGAGCTGCATCACTCACCCTTGGGCCCAACTATGATCTCAGGCATCCGAAGATCAACCTTGGCCTCACAACCCCTTTTGACTAGGACCCCTGGGGCCCTACACCCCCCACATGGGACTCAGGTGCTTCTTGCCAAGTGTACCTGGCCCATACACCTCAGACTGGGCTCAAGTGCCTCTCTCTAGGCATGCCTGGCCCCACTACCCTTTCATATTAATGACACACCATGGTGAGGGATGGGGTAATCAGGTGTTCCTACCCACTTTTCACTGGGGCAGTAACTGGCCTGGCATTTCTGGAGGACTGCCCTGCCATGGACAGCCCCACCAGACTACCCCTGCAGTTTCTGGTCACACCCAGGACCATGCAGGCCTACCTGCCCTGGTTTAGTTCCCTCATTAGGGCTCCTGAATGATGTACCTGGGTTCTCTTTCTCCTTGGGCCCAGCTCTTACTCTGATCCCATTCAGAGTTCATAGCAGCCTGCTTTCTGACTGACCCCTACTCTCTTTGGCTGTGATGTTCCTCCCATTGAAGGGAACTTTGGGTTTTGTGGGCTCTGGCCCCACTTCCAGGCTACTTGAGATAGCTCCCTGTGGCCCTGGCCTGCCCTTCATGTTGGGCTTATTTTTCCTTCAGCCATCTGTCCCTGGCTGTCTTGCATTGACCAGTATGAGGGATCAGAAAGTCAGTTTAGCAGCTGCTGACTCCCATACTCCAGAGGGTTTCCTCCTGGGTCATACCATAAAGCCCTTCCCCTTATCTGGGTTGGCCTAGGACCCCCATAATGTTGCCTGAAGCCTAAGTCAGCTGGGTTCCCCTGAGTCCTGGCTTCATGCCTGCCAGATGTACTCTGGGGCTTGCCTGGCCCCTTTGTAGACCTACAATCTCTTAGCCACATGCCTAGGCTAGGCCTTATTCTTAATAGGTCCTAACCTTCTTCCTGGGGCTTAGGGCCCCACTGGGCTTTCTAGGACCCTCCTGCCATCTCCATAGTTCCTCCCTGACTGCCACAGTGTTCTTAGAGACTCTGAGAATGGGACCTGTTCAGTCTGAGCAAGCGAAGGCTGAGAAGTGACCTGATAGCTACCTACAAGTAGATTGGGGTGAGTATCAAGACCTAAGGGAGCAACTCTTCAGGAAGGCACCTCAAGGGAGGACAAGGACCAATGGGCATAAGCTGATAGAGGCTTAATTCAGGCTGGCTATAAGAAAAACTTTGCAAGGATCACCAGAATCTGGAACACACTCCCAGCAGAGGTGGTGCCATTGCCATACTTGGAGGTGTTCAAGATGAGCCTAGACAAGCACATTGTTGAGCTCCTCTGAGTCCAATAACTTCCTGCCCCTGGCAGAGGACCAGACTTGATGATCTTACAGGTCCCTTCTGGTCCTTTGATTCTATGATTCTAGGATACACATTGTTTTCCAAGTTTTTTTACCTTACTTGAGAGGTATAATAATTAGAAAAGTGCTGGATGGTTGTTGGTTTCTGTGATATGGATATTTTTGCAAATGTTGTTGCAAAAGATTTTACTCTGTGCCTGAATCTCTCTAATTGGAGTAAGGGGAGTAGATTTAGGGCACAGACAGAAGTACAGCTCCCCATTGTAAATCAGAACACTTTCCAAGAAGCATTCTGAGTTACAATGATCCTCCGGACCAAACAGAAGTTCACTATTGATTGCAGGGGGAGGGTAAACTAGCTGCTGGCTGTGAGCCTGCAGCCAGTTTCCCCTAACAATGGCCCCTCCTCCCTCCCAGCCCATGCTGTTTTCAGGATGGGAGGGAGGAAAAGAGAGCAGAGTGTGTTTGTTTTAGGGGTTCCCCAGGCAGCTCTGGAGGGTGGGGTGAATTGGAGCCCCCTCATCATGGGGGGTGCTCCAATACACCCACCTCACTCCTCAGTAGGGCCTAAACCCCGCCCAAACCAAATTCCCTCCACTCTCTTTCTCCCCTCCCATTGCAAAAACAGTTCAGAGGCTGGCAGACAGGAAGACAGAAAGACATAAGTTATAGAAGATGCTGTTTTGAAATGCCTTCATCTGATTTTTGCCCGATCTGTCATTTTTTAAACAGTCTGCAGCCATGCACTTGTGTTTGCTCATAGCAATAGACCACTTTCTGTAGCCAGATCAGGTGAAAATTGTCACTCGCCTGTGCCCTAAATCTTCATTAAGTTCTGGGTCTGCGTTCCTGCAAATGGGGATTTCCTGCATGCATTTTGTGAACACCTCTGTTAAAAGACTGGGATAACTGTATAAATAAATTGAACTTTGAAAATATCTTGATTTAATGTTACAGATTTGATCTTATATGAGGATCCACAGTGGAAGACTTCAAATCTGCTACCATACAGCAAAGGAAGGACAAAATGTGAACCCACAACATTTTCAAATAAGCAAGTTGCAATAAAACCTTTAACTCCACTTTAATCCTGGCATATTGCTATTCCTTCCACAAATTTCACTTTTACTTTCCCAGAGAGTGGTGGTGGATGGGTCGTATTTGACCTGGAGAGATGTGAGCAGCAGGGTCCCCCAGGGTTCGGTCCTTCGGCCTGCGCTGTTCAACATCTTCGTCGCTGACTTGGATGAGGAGGTGGAAGGCAAGCTATCCAAGTTTGCTGATGATACCAAACTGTGAGCTGAGGTGAGGACACCAGAGGAGAGGGAGAGGCTGCAGCAGGATCTGGGCAGACTGCATGAGCGGGTGGACAAGAACAGGATGGGATTCAATGTGGAGAAGTGCAGGGTGATGCATCTGGGGAGAAGCAACCCCCAGCACACATACTGGCTGGGAAGCTCCC
>JAGPOW010001338.1:55822095-55874845 GCA_030014935.1 Caiman crocodilus
TGGCCTCAGGCGTTACTACAAGGGGTTTGATTTCACTACGGAGGTTTGGCTTCTTAGGTGGTGTCATGAGTCACCGCCTACAATGCAGTCTGCACACAAGATAGCTCCATTGTGGGTGAGGACTTGCAGAAGAGAGAGATACAGCTCCATATAGAAACATAAGTAACACAAGCAGCACATTGACAGAATTACACAGACCCCAGAAATGTACCCCTAATAAATGAGTGTACCCCAACATGCCAGGAAAATCTGGTAATACATTGTCCCTCTTCCAATCCTTAAGAACCTCATCTGAGCACTACAAGTTCTAAAATATCCTCACGAATGGCTGCACTATGGTGTCAGCCAATTCTTTTAGCATTCTTGGGTACATTCCAACCAGGCCAGCTGATTTGTGGGTGTCCAGCCTCTCAAGGTGTCCCCTCATGAGATCTTTGCCAATGATGGGTGTGTATTCACCCATGCCCTGATAATCTTGCATCTTGCTAGGCACGTAGATCCCTTTGGGCTGGTGGAAAACCAACACAAAGTAATCAGTAAGGTTATCTTTTTCCTGAGTGTCAGTTGTTAGCTGCTCCATTTGGTATAGAAAGGGTCCAACGTTGCCCTTGTTTTTCTTTTGACTATCCACATGAGGTATCTGAAGATGAACTTTTTGTTGTCCTTGATTGCCAAGCCAATTTGAGTTCAGTTTCAGCCTTGGCTTTTCTGGTTTGCTCCCTACAAGTGCAGACCAGTGCAAAATAATTCTCTTTGGTGATGTTACCTGACTTCCAACCCTTGTAGGTTTCTCTTTTCAGATACAGGAGGCTCATGAGTCTCCTATTTAGCCAAAGAGGTCACCCAGACCTTTTCCTCCCTTTCCTACAGGCTGGGATGGACTTCTTAAGCGACCACTCATCATGGACTCCCCTCTCTGTTAGATTCTGAGCTTATGAAAGTTGACTTTCCTGAAATCAAGGATTTCTATGTTGCTGACTGATTTGCCAGCTTTATGATAGATAAAGTGATCAGCTCATGATCACTGTCTCCCAGCTTCCCTTTGATTCTCAGGTTGCTCACTAGATCATCCCCTTTGGCCAGTACCAGATCTAAGACTGCCTTGCTTGCCATTGGCCCATAGACTTCTTGAGACAAGTAGAGTTTGTCAATGCAGGTGAGAAAGCTACATGACCAATCAGATTTGGTAGAGTGCTCCTCCCATGAGTTGTCAGGGTACTTGAAGTCACCCTTGACAACCATGCACCAAGAGTGTGCAGCCTCTGCCAGCTCCCTAGTGTATGTGTGGTCAATATCTTCCTCTTGGTTAGGAGGTCTGTAGTAGATTCCTACCAATATACTCCCTTAAGCACATTCCCCCTGTAATTTGACCCAGAGGGTCTTGAGTCACCCTTCTTGAGTGCCAAACTCCATTTGTAGGGAAGTGTACTGCTCCTTCACATAAAGAGCTACCCCCCGCCCTTTCTAGCAGCATGATCCCTCCTGTACAAGGTATAGCCATCTATACCAGTGATCCAGTCATAGATGAAGTTCCACCAGGTCTCCATTATTCCTATAATATCATATTGATTTTTATTTATTTCCTGATTATAAATGAAGAATGATCCTGCAAATACATATACAGACATATTAGGTTGAATGGGTTATTTATACCCATAAATTCATATAGCATGAACTCCACATCTTCTGGCTGAGAAGTAGATCTGTCTGACAAATATATTTTTGACAAAAATATTTTTCATTTAAATGTGGAATTATCAAAACCAAAACTTCTCATAGGAATGTATCATTTTCAACACTTTATATATGGAATCTCTCTTAGGTCCAGGATGCAATTATGGTCAAAATTGGTGGGAAAGAAAAAGACCTATACATTAAAAAAATCAACATGATGGGTATCAGTACACACAGGAATGTGGGAAACCTAAGGGCAAATCTTTGGTGTGAAACTCATAGAAGAAAGGCTTTAACTTGAGTATGCCACATTCTAAGTGAGTGCCCTCAACACCAAGTCTTCTGGGGCTTCTAATTTTAAAAAAAGGTTTTGTTTGTTTTGTTTTTAAATCTCAAGAGATTTCTGGACAGGAGTACTGTTTCCTTCCCAAATCTACTCTAGGATCAGGCCCATGTAGTTTTTCCTTTGAAAAGTAGAATATACCTTTGGTCATATGTGCAACTACAGCAGGGTTGGGCCAAACCTGATAAGTCATCCATACCACAGAGCAAGAAGGATTTATCCTAAAGTGTTTTAGGTCACATATACCACACAATGAAAGGGACTAGCACACAATAAAAGTACAAATAAAAGTGTAAGCATTTTCTATTCGCTTTAATTTAAAATGTATTAATGTAATACAATCTTTGTTTCAATTGAATGAATCACTTGCTTTTTTAAGTGCATTAAGAAGAAAAGAAGGTTTTAAGCCATGTGGCCAGAGGAAAAAAGACCAGCAAATTGCTTAGATTAGCATTTCTGAAGGCATTGTGTATCTTAGTAATAGCTCTACAGTTCTAATTTCATCTCATAAAAAGTAAACCATGATGTCTAAGATCAATTTTTAATCAAACTTTTTTCATAATACTATCTTAAAGGTATTTCCTTAACGTCATGGTAGATTTCTCATTCAAGTAAAAGTATGCTTTTATGATGCACCACCTATTTCTTTTATATGTTTTTGTTGCCTTCAACAGTGTGTAAATTTGATTGTTTTAAAATCAATAAGACCAGTGCATGTTAGATTGTAATAAGTTCATTGTATTTCTAAACAAATATACTTCTAACATTTTCATTACAAAATCCATAAGAATATACATGGAAAGAACTTATATTGCACTCCTTGTTTTAAACTAATTTAGAACCTGATTCTGGAAATCCTTCTACTACTATATCAAGTGGATGCTCCCAACTAAATTCTAAGGGACTGCTTCAATAACCAAGGGCTTGCCTTACTGTCACAATGCTGAATATAAGATCAAGTTCTTAAAAAATTAATAAAGAATTACTAAAAGCCTGGTCTAATAGGTTTAGCATGAGTCATATTAATAATATGTAAGGCATTTCTAATTTCAAAATGCCTTTACACTGATATATTAATTGAAATGATTCCTTGAAGATTGATTGCTTTAAATTTAAATGATTTATTAATTAACCATTAAAAAAATAAAATACCTTTTACAGCCACCATCTGGAAAACTTCATTATTACAGTTGTTAGATAACTATGAGCATAAACTAAATTGTAGAATCAGAGAGAAGTAGGGCTGAAAGGGACCTTAAGAGGTTATCTAGCCCGACTCCATACCTGAGGCAGGATTGTTCCAAACGAAAGCATCCTATACAAATCCATTGTCTAACCACTTAGCAAAACTAGTCAGCTCTGACACACAATCTAAGACATAACACCCTAAACTGCCACAGGTGAAACAGGGGAACCACAGTGGCCAACGTCTGTCCTAATACTGCCAAGGTTGTTAATGTACATTCAGGGGTTTTAGGTTTTTCTGGGAATATCTACATGTGCATTTACGGCACTGTAAGCAGTTTTTATGCTGGTATGTATATGTGCAAGTATTACAGTGCAGTAACGCTGTGTATGGATAGTCCCAAGTCAGTCCATACATACAGGGTTACTGCACTGTAACCACTATATTAGTAAGGTGTCTAAATGTGCCTTACTGTGCAATAACTATTTGGGCATAAATTTGCTGCACAGTAATTTTTCGTTAGTATGCAGTAACCTAAATTATTGCACAGTAACTGTGAATGTGTAGATGCACCCACTAATTGTCATAAGTTTGTTCAGAAACAAAGAATAAATTAAAACAAACTGGGACTGTAATAATGTTCCAGGGTCTGATTCTCATTTGCTCTAATGTCTTTAACACCATGGAGGAACATACTTTATATTGGAATTTAAGAGTAAATAAAAGTTAATCCCTTGGATTTTTGATTGACTTCTATAAATTTTACTAAGGATCTTTTGACTCTTTCAAATTTCCTTCTTCCTCTACATCCACCCTACATTTTGATATTCTACTGTACATCATTGCAGTTTTGTTTAAAGCCATACAGTGACTGAATACTAACATTATGTTCAATACAGCAGGGTTTTTTTAAAGCTAAATATCAACTATAAATAGTCAAGTTCATCAAAGGGCAGCTGGGAAATATATAGCCAAAAGAATTCTGATGACTTGATTCATATTTTTACTAGATTTCATATGAAGCTCTACATTTAGCCAATGAACATTCATTACAATTCAGTTTGTTACAGATCTCCCTGCAGGTGGAACCATTGGAGTAATATTCTCCACAGATGGGAGAAGAATCTGGAAATTCATTTTGGAAATCTGAGACATGTACTGTCTTGTAGAAGGTAAATTCAGACACACAAATGCAGGTTTTTGTTCTTTCATTGGAAGAGCTGCAGCTGCTAGGAGCCTGAGCATTCTAACAGCTCTTGTTGCTACCAGCAATGTTGAGCTTTTCATATTAGCTTAAAGATGTATTTGATCTTAACAGAATACATTCTTACTTCCCTCCACAAATGCTTTACTAATGTACTAAAGACTCTTAAATGTTCTATAATTTATTTATATATAAACCATTGATACCATTAGTTTTGTAAAACCATCTTCATTGGTCTTGTTCTTCTTACTGTGGTCACATTCAAGTGACACCCTCCAAGTCTCCCTGTCACATTTTGTCTGCAGACATTTTAAAGAGGAGATGATTTTATATTTCTAGTTGGCTGTTATGAAGTTGTCTACAGGCATTTTATCACAAATGACCTGGATAGTCAATGATTCTCTGCAACGTTTTTGACCATCATAAAGTTGCCAGTTTTGCTTTCTAGTATCCTTGAACAATCCTACATAGAAGACAGGATGATGTATCTGCCTAGTTCTGTCTTTCTCTCAGTTGTGCTGTCAGCAGAAAACCCATATTCTTTATACTGCAGCATTTGATTTTGTTTGACCCAAACCAAGAGAAGCTGTAGAGAAGAGACATGGAGATTTCCTGGGATACAAAGGTCTCTGAACAATTACAGAGTTCAGGATGGGGCAACTCAACTGGAAAGGTCCAGTAAAAGCTAATAATAGGATGTGGCAGTTATTGAATATGCTCAGTAGTTGTTTCTGAAGCTACATAAGAATTTGTCATTAGGCACAGACAGAAATGCAGCTCACCAATCTAACTTATGGCACTTCTCAGAAAGCACCATGAGTAAAACTGATCCTCCTGAGCCAGCCAGTGTTAGCTGTTGGGTCAGGAGGGTGGAGAAATGACCGCAACTTGAAGCCAATCAAGGGAAAGAGGCTGTGGGTCTGCAGCCTCTCTCTCCTAGCTCCACTCTCCCCCTGCCCCCTAGCCCTCCCAGCTCAAATGCTCTCAGGATGGGAGAGGGAAAAGGCAGGGGAAGAAGGTTCATTCTGTGGGTTCCCCAGCCATGCTGCAGTTGGGGAATCCACTTGCTTCCCACCACACTCAAGTGTGACTTGGGAACCCCCAGAACAGACCTCCCTCCCCTGCCTTGTCTCCCCTTCTATTCTGAAAACATAGCTGGGAGTAGTGCTGAGCTGCGTCAGCCAAGGAGTGCTCCCAGCACATGCAGACACAAATTTATTAAGGTGCTCCATTTTGGATCATCTTTATCTGAACCCTCATGTCATGGGGGATCCATTAGTTTATTGCAGGATTGGGCCATTTTAAAGTGGTCTGCAGCCACTCACTTGTGTTTGGTCCTAGTTGTAGACTGCTTTCTGGGGCCAGATTGAGTGAAAATGGCCACATTGGTCTATGCCTATTGTAACCAATCTGCCTGACTTGTCACTCCAGACCCCATCCAAGAATTGTGCTTATTAGTATAGAATTATAGGTAAAAGTTTATAAATATAGGAATTAAAAACCACCGTATGGAAACAAGAGTGGTTCTTAAACCTTTATACCACTAAACTCCATGCCCTGCTCCAGGTAGTGTGGAGTGGTACCTGATTTGGAACTACCATTTGTTTATTTGTTGCTTGGGAATACAGATCTATGCAAGTTTCATGTTCAGTCAGATTTTTCATAACTTTCCCTTACATGGTTTGGCTCCAGTTTTAGTCTGGAGATTTTCTTCCAGACTTAAATACTCCATGGGAAAAATACTTCTGAGGATGCAAGGGTAATATTGCTGCTTGAACCAACAGCATCAGCAGAACTAGAGCTGATTCTTTTAGGGTCAGCAATGTATGCATCAAAAAAATGAACCCACAGACACACAAGCTGACTTTAAGTGTGACTTTCTGTAGCTACACTGAATCACATGAAAACAATAGGAGGAATAAAATAATGCAGAGGGCAACATGAGTATAAAATTAATTTCCCAAATTCAAGCCAAAATAAAATGGTGCTCAAAGCAAACATATGAAGATCGATTAAGTGGTTGACAAAAATATTGAGTTTCTCAAGAAATGTGTTGTCAAAGGGTGCACCAAAATGCAATGAAAATTGGATTTAGTGAATTGGTTCATCACTAGAAAGAAGTACATCTGTCAAGCAAATTTTTACCAGCTCAGTCACCAGGACGTTTAAGTTTTTAGAAGTCCCAAGGATCTCATGCATTCATCTTCCCATACCTTATTTTTATTCAGGGATTGGAAGATTAAGAGTTTATGAAAGAAAAGAAGGTTGTTATACCTACAGTGTGGAGTAAGATTATCTGGACTAAGGCCTGCAGAATTTTGCATTCTTTTGCATTCAGAAAATGTTTAAGTCTACCCCAACCATGCAGGTGGTCCAATAAGAGATATCACCCACAAAAAAAGTATTTACTCCTTAGAAGAAAGAACCTGCATTTTTCACTTCCTAACTGATTTCTTTATTTTCAATGAGTTATTTCTTGAAATGAACTAGTTGAATTTATCTAAATTTAAGAAAATATTCTCTTTGTATTTGCAGAAGTAGCCTTCACTGTCAGAAGTCAGTTGAGAACTTCAGGAAACTCTGGTTCAAAGTGGTTAGCCAGTGACTTTTATCATTTCAGGAGTATTTACAGAATTACATTATATAAAAGTTATTTTAGTTTTATAATATTTAATTGGACTTAAAATATTTTTAAGATAATTGTTATGTAACATAACAGTCTTCATTATTCTCAGTGTCTGTTTTTAATATATATGGTCAGGCAACATCCTGAAAATAGGTTATGGAATTCAGAGTGGTACACTGTGTTCCTGCTTGGCATACTCTATAATCCAAACTGATGCTCAACTTTATGGTAGTTCTAAGTCTGCCCTTAGCATTTCCATGCCTTGGATATGCATCTGCTGTATTCACAGGACATAATGGTTTTTCCTCCCCTTTCTCCCCCTCCTCCCTGCAATCTTGGATGTTAATTTGGGATAGATTTTTTTTTTGGATGGACATTATGCCATAGGAGGAAGTGTCATTTCTTGCCAAGTTTATACTATTCCTTTCCAAGCACAGGGCAAGCTGAATCTCCTCCAAGATAGAAACTCAATCCATTATAGCTCCTGTAAGGATTTCAAAATTTCAAACTCCAGGCTTAAGAATCGTCTTTCTGGAAGTGCAATCTGAAATACATTGCTTGTTATGCTCAGAGTCTGTCACTTGGCTCCATCTGTTATTAGCTCTGACTCACTAAGAGCTTTTCTCTGGAGCTTATTTGATTAACACTGTTACACATTCTGATTTCATAAGCCAAGCAAACCATCTCACATGTTGGTATTGGTGGTTTAAGCTGGCATAGGAACTGGTCAGTCTCCCAGCTGGGAACTGCTATGCTTGTTGAGAGAGAGAGAGATGGAGAAACAGACAGAGAGAGAGGGGCTGGCTCTAGCAAAAAAAAAAAATTTAAATATTCATTGTTTTTGAAGAGATGTAGTTAGTCAGAGCACTAAGAGCATATATACATCTTCAAAGAAGTCCACTAAAAAGCACTGTGCACCTGTAGGCTGCTTATTAGTGCAGTGTTTGTGCTCTAAAGGTTTACTAATGCATACACCCTCCAGTCTCTCCTCTATTCAGTAGTGTCACCTGCCACATCTTGATGTTAAAATTAGTAGGGGAGGCTGCACAAAGGGCAAGGCATGCTTCTAAAGAGGCAGGTCCTGTCTGGCCCAAGGATTCCCCACCAGCTTTGTCCCAATTTTATTCTTACTGAGCCTTCTAGCCTGGGGCCCACAGTTCAGGACCACATATTTCTGGCTTAGCTCTAGTCATGCCCCAGGGCCTCAGGTTCTAGCACCCGCAATACCTGCTACGTAGGCAGCTAGGTGTCTTGAGTCCTGTTTTTCCCCTGCCACCTCCTTCATTACAGTCTAGTCCAGGCACGCTGAGTCTCAAGTCACCCCAAAATATACTTTAACCCCCAGGATTTACAGTCCAGGCAAGCTTGGCCTCATTCAGCCAGAGAATATACCCTAGTCCTTTTCTTCCATCCACTCAACACAATTTCAAGTTTGGGATGTCCCCAGTCATCCTTCTCAGTGTCCTCTGCCTCCCCTGTAGTCACAATCCAGCCCTCTGAGGGGAAATGAAAACCACAAAATGCAAGCACCAGTCCCGATTCAAAGAAATACCCCACACGGTTTGCCACACTCCTTGATGGCAGGTTCCAAGTAGAAAGGAAAAAAATAAAAAGTGCCCAGGATATTTAGCTTACTTCTTATGTAGGTTCCCAGCTTCATTTCACTTGGGGCTGCCTCCTGAGTCCTCTTACTGCGGTCTGAGCTCTAGACCTCACATCTCTCAGAGAAGGTACCATTCCCAGCAGCTTCCACAGCCCAATACCTCCCCTGGCCAGAAGCTTGGTTTTATACAGTGCCTCTTGGGTCATGAGACCCCTTTACTTCCTCTTTCTGGATCATCATCAGGGGTCTGGATTTCCTGTTTCTCACAGGAAAATGGAAAAAATGTGGATTTTCCCTTTTGACTGAGAACAATGTGGATTTTTCATTTTAACAAAAAACCATGGATTTTCTGCTTTTGCAAAGAGCTCTCTTCAGGCTGGCAGAATTCCAGCTTGCAAGGGGCTGGAGGGGAACAGCAAAAGGCTGCTCAGGCAAGGGGCTCAATGTGTATGTGTGTGCTCACACATGCACATGACCACCAGCAAACCTAGATAGCAGCTGCTGCAGGTAAGTCTGGTGAGGAGGAAAGGAGGAGAGTGGATTGGGGCCCCCATAGGAAGGAAGGGTGGGAAGAAATTGGCCCAGGCTAGAGCTAGAGCTGCAGTGAGGCTGCTGCCCAGCTGGGAGGTACATGAGGCTTGGTGTCTGGGGGTGGAATGTGCATCCGCAGTGCTCCAGTGGTGAGCGGGTTGTTTATCTGGGTTGTGGGGGGTGGTTCCCGACCACTGCATGCACTCCTGGGGAGCAGAAAGGGAACATGCCCCTCACTGTAGACTTGGGCTCCCCTACTTCCCTCCCTCCAGGGTCTCCACAGCCTAACAGGAAGGACCCAGCATGCCAGGGCAGAGCTGGGCCAGGCAGAGAAGCCAGGCAGAGGCTTGCACAGCAAGCCCTGTGCCACCCTGGAAAAGTGCCCATGCCCAGCTGGCAGCAGCTGGGGTGATGGCACAGAGTCATGCCCCTTGCTGCTACTGGGCAGGCAGGGGGCACTTTGCCAGGGTGGCATGGGG
The DNA here is from genome assembly GCA_030014935.1 of Caiman crocodilus. Taxonomy (NCBI): domain Eukaryota; kingdom Metazoa; phylum Chordata; order Crocodylia; family Alligatoridae; genus Caiman; species Caiman crocodilus. The sequence continues at coordinate 55,831,742 of JAGPOW010001338.1, forward strand.
CTTGAAGTGGCAAGGAGCTTCCCCCCAGTCCCATTCTGCCCTGCTGTGCCAGGTCCCACCCATTGGACTACGATGGCCTTGTGGGGAGGACAGCAGGGAGCCTGAGCCTGCAATGGGCAGCCCACAACTGTTCCCCTGGCTTCCCTTCTCATACTAATAAGAGGGTAGGTGCCCTATTACAGGTCCTCAAAAGAATATGATAGAATCCTTAATGCCACACTGGGCACATGCCTAGAAGTGTGTCTGAGACAAAGGGCTTATGGCAAATGCCTCGCACCATACTAACCATAGCTTCATTACATCCTTTCATACTGTAGCATGTTTTTTTCTTAATTTTACCTCTTATCCCACATAATGTAACAGTGCAGTGTCTCGTTCTGAATTTCCAGTTTCAAGTAACTTCAGCAGATTCTGAATCTGCTTACCCGCTTCTACTATCACTGAGAAAATGTGTATCATCACAGATACTGGGAATTTAATCAGGAAAGCACCATGCTGTTTTTTCATGTTTTCCTTTAAGAATTTTAGGTACTTTACTCATGCTTGTATCTTTTCCTACCTTTGTTACTAGAAATTCATTAAGTCTTGTGCTTGAGACATTCCCCTTATTTCTGTCAGAAGCTTCCTATACATCCATGCCCACACAAAGCTCACTGCCCAAATTTGCTTTTGGCTTTGTCCACTCAAGAAGGAACAGCATCTTTCTGCCATCTGTAGTGTGCCATAAAAGTGAAATTTGGATGTATGGATGCATTCAAGTACATACACAAACACATATGGTCTCATCAATTATTTGTAGAGGCTACGATCAGTTGTACTAAACCCTAATAGTATGGGGGTTCATAGGCAATATAAATACAGTAATTTTAAGAAACCCACCATTACTAAATGCCAACATTCAGGAAAAAAAGCAGCTGTGTGCACTTTAATTGTGCCTCAGACACATGCCTATTTTCCAAAGCCCAATGAACACTCAGAATTGTTTGAAAAATCAGAAGTAGAAAAACTCCAGAAAAGGATATTTGAAAAGTAGACTCAAAGTTCCAAGTTAATTAATTTCTGTTTGTCTCCAATGCTCTGTGGCTGTCCCTGTAGATAGAATTTAGATATTCTCTAGCATCCTAGGACCTAAGGTTAAATGGCTCTGTCTCTACTGGAATACTGACTTATTCAGTGCATTATAAGTAATTATTTTACCGAAATTTAACATTTACACAATTAGCAGAAACACCCAGCAATAGTATTACTGAAGGCAAGAAAAACAAAAGCCCACCAAAAATATGAGCTGGGCTTCCTTTCCTGCACCTCAAAAATAAAAGGGAAAGGCTAGTAAAGAGTGAATTGTTATAAACCATTAAACCCTTAGTATTCATAAGCCACCCAGCTATCATGCTTATTTTATTAGGCCTTGGTAAAGGTATCTTATAGGTGGTAAGGAAAAGAATAGATTAATACTTTGAAAAATACACCAATAGCCCAGCAACATCTTACCAGCTTGCACACACCAACTTTTGAATGTAAACATGTAAGATGGATGAACAGGAATCCTGTTGTGATTTCTGCGTGTATGAATTTGTACTTTCTTTCTATGGATGTGTCCTTACTACAGGAGTGTGCATTTACCCTAGCTGAAACTGAAAAACTATTATTCACATTTACATATTGAAAATTAATCCCTGTACCTAAAAGCTTATACTCTAAACAGAAAATGTAGAGAAACATAAGCCAGTTTAAAAAAATGGCATACTGAAACATGGAAAATAGGGGGAAACAATATATATTTTGGTTCAGTGCCCAAATTGAAAAAAATGCAAGTTTGTATTGATCCAAAATACTTTTTTATTTGTTTTTTTTCTGGACAAAATAATATTTTCACGCCAAAAATAAATGTTTAGTTCAACCTGAAAAAGAAATATTTTATCTTGGGGCATTTGTAAGAGAAGCCTAGAAAACAAAAGGCTAGATTCACTTGACTTCTAAAAGAGAAAGTGACACCCATTTTACCCAATATTCTGTTGTTAGATTTGTCTTCTCAGTTATGGCTCAGGATTAATTTCCTCCTTTGCCTGTTCTCCCACCTCCCTTGTGAATGCCCTAAGGTGCATGCCATAAAATATTCTGACGTACAGTGTTCACAGTTTCTCCTACTGACATAGTTTTGCTTGGTGTAAGTGCGTAACCATTGGAAAGACAGACCATCTCAGTGTCTAATCCAGTGATTCAACACAAGGGTGTTAGGGCACCTTGGGGTGCCACCAGATTTTCTGAAGTGTGCCATGAGATGTGAGGAAATAAATGAGCTGTAAGAAGATAAAATAAGCTAAGCAGATAAGCTTGCCCTTTCCTAGATGGTCTCCCCACCCTCAAATACTGTACTCCTGTATAAAGAGGTAAGCCCTGTAATATATGAGTTTTTGGAATAGGGTGCCAGTCACTTCACAAAAATTATGGGGGGGTGTCTCAATTCCAAAAAAGGTATAGAATCACTGGTCTAACCACTTGGATCTATTATTTTTACTTTTTCTTTCTTGCTCAATAACAATATAATTATCTTACACAAACTGGAAGAACATTAGAAGGAAAGCTTGGGTGCCTATACGTAAGCCAAGAGGCTGCTCCAAAACACTGCAATTACAGTGCATCAGAGCAAACTCAATTAACTGAGTTTGCTGGAGTGTGGCAGTTACTGTGCTCCAGCCAGCCTCTGTAACTTGTGTATCAGTGTCCCCATGCTTAAAAATGGTGGCAGGGACAAGCTTTAGCTAAAGCAGCCCCATGTCCATTTTAAAGTGCAGAGTTGCTGATATATGAGACACTCCAAGTACTATAATTAGAGTGGCTTCTGGAGCCACTCTAATTAAAGCACCCCTCTCCCCCTCCAGAGAGCATGTGTAAAAGGGCCCACTGAAACTAATACCCCCTAGTATACTCTTAAATGTCAAGTCATCAAAGATTGCAGGTTCAAAGCTCTTCAAAATCATACTGAATGCAACCGGCTTGACATCATCCCCAAAAAACATTCTATTAAGTAAAGAGCAGCTGGATTTCCTTCCCATAGTTTTTGGAATCAATTAAAATTGACTTAAGTTCTGTTCTGCCTCAAATTCAAGTGTTTCAGAAATATCAAAACATCTGACATTTCCTAAATGCTTCACTCCAAATTTGCATTTCTTAGTAAATAAATGTGTTGAAAAAAAATTACCTACATCCAACAGAGAAGTCAAATGATCTGGCAAAACTGAATAAGAAAGGTCTTGCAGAGCCAGACACTGAACTCATCTTCTGTATCTGAGTCTAGTGCCTGGGTTCAAACCCCATCTTTTTACCATGAAGGTTCTTTAAAAAATGTGCCCTTGTTCAGGAATTCTCTAAAGTAACAGTTAGTTTTGTTTCACTTAGGGTCCAGCATATATCAAGTTGCAGTTCCAATATTTTCTTTTATGTTCTCATTTCAAACTTTTAAATCAAAATCCAGCAATCGTTTTTGACTCCAGAGTCAATATCAAGAAGGAATAAAAATCTATTTTAACGTCACATTCTTAAATGGCATATCATTTTGTTTCCAGGGAAACTAGATTTTTTTTTCTAGTGAAGGCAATGCCAAAAAGGAGGAGGAAAAAAAAGAGAAAGCAGGTGCAGAAACCATCACACTCACTCACTGTCTTTTTGGATAAAATATACATGTACAAATGCCTCCTTGGTTGTCTCGTCTCTGCCCCATTCAGGTGTTAGCTACACCATTTCCATTGTAGTCATTTACTGGAGTCACTTTTTGTGTTACTGTATCAAGCAGTGAGGTAATCAGAAAACAGGCACTATTGTTCTCCATAGCAAATCAAACTAAAGGTTAAAACAATTACCAATACTATGATAGATCCAAGTTTGCCCTCAGTTACAACATTGCAAACTTAGCATAACTTCAGAGATTTAAATAGATATACTCCAGTCACACATTTCAGCCATGTAGATTTTGCTTCTCAGGGGCATATCCTTTATTAGTGCAAATGTATGTATCTATCCTGACTTGCATCAGCTGAAAGCTAGCTCCTGAACCTCTTTCTTTCTTACACAAGGCTAACTGCTAATACCTGAAGACAAAAATAAGATGTTTTATTGTCACTAATTCCATTGTACTGAAAATCAAGGAAAAAGAAATACAGATACTGTAAACTTGACTCCAACAGAACTAAACTTATTTATACCAACTAGTGTAAGGCACCAGGGCGTACACAGCAGCTCCATTGTTAGGACTGAAACCCAGAACCAGGATACAAATAGAGGACCAGAAGCCAAAGTCAACAGCCAGGACATAAGCTGATGGTCAGAATCCCAAAATAAGAGCCAAAACTCAAATAAGAGGTCTGGAGGGATGCTTCAAGCAATATCTACAGATTTCTATGTTGACTGGTTTTGGAGCATTTGTAGATGATGCCCTATATACCACAGAAGCCAGTCCCACAAGACAATCGCATAACAACCCAGCTGACAGGGATTGCTGATCTGGCAATTGCTCAGAGGCCTCAGCTTGGAAGAACTCTTGCCCGTGTTCATGGCTACTAAGCAGTAGCCTTAACATCTGAGAAATATTCCTACTGGGATTAAACATCCCACTCAGATTAAATTGTTTGGAGCTATTCAAATTCTTCCATCACACTCTGTAAAATGACATAAAAATGGTAACATGAACACTGTTATTTCCAAATGCAGCCATTTTCAGCAAGATCCTAATGATTATTTTACTACAGGCAACATATGTTGTTGCCTCCTTATTCTGCTGTTAGTGTTCACCATACTTACATATGTAACGTTATTCAAATGCATGCTACTGTTAATGATCACTTTTAACTCAACAGAAAACAACTTATGCACAAGATTTAACCATGAAGAGGAAGTCATAGTATAACTTCTGTACTTACAATGAAAGGCTTGCCAACTATGTTTCTGACATTTTAGTCATAGTTACTGAATCCAGTTATCAGTCAAGTCAAGTATCCTCATCATGAGTGGTACAAAAAGTAAGCAGTCATCAGGTTGTCCTTATTGTTATTCCTTTATCTGCTTTAGTCTGTGAGTTTTCATGAAAACATTTTGGCTTTTATTGCAAAATAAGTGGGGAAAATATTAGCTTCTGTGTTAGATGGCAAGAGCCATAGTTATATCTTAGCATGTAGACCATAGCTCTGGTTACTGGCAAAGTTATTGCTTGAATAAGCAAGTGCAACTCCAAAGAAGTTTTTGGCATTTGGGGTTGATGCAGGCATGTGAGTTGTCTCTTTGAATACCACACAGAAATGGACACACAGCTCCAAGCTTCATCCTTCTTTCTGGAATACAGCATGAAAATAATAATTCATTAGGATCTGGTAATTTGAAGGCTCATAAATTAGAGCCAGGATCAAGTTCTTCTTCCCAGTTAAGCTTGAGCTCCTGGGCTATTTGCACTTCTGGAGGCTTGCTCCCTCTCACAAATTCCTAAGAAACCTCTTTGACAAAATAGCTTTTTAGATGGGAAAAAACAAGTTGTGTCTCTTTTTTTTGGTGGGGGGGTGGGGGTTGTTCTTACCAGCACTAGTAAAGAACTCTAAAGAACAAGTCACTGGGAGGAAACCTGTATGTAGCTCCCCTCTACCTGCAGAGATGAAACAGTGTACTATACCTGTTCATTCCAGGCCGGAGGCTGACTATTCCAATCAAGACAGTTTACGTGTAATAGTATTAGTAAAGAGAGTAAATGCTGCCATAAGGCCTTGAAACATTTGGGTTGTCAGTTTAAAACTGGGTAGCCCTTTGGCTTCCACATGGTCCCCTCTATAGGTTTCATAGATTTCATAGATATTGGGTGGTGGAAGGGACCTCATGAGATCATCCATGATCCAGCCCCCACCCTCCCATAGGCAGGAAGTCAGCTGGGAGCAAGTGACCCCAACAAGAAATCTATCCACCTGTTTCCTGAAAGGATCCAGAGTAGGTGCTTGCACCACCTCTGGGGGGGGGGGGTTGTTTCAGACCATGGACATACACCATAAATAATTTTTTTCTTATGTCTAGTCTAAATCATCCTTCTTGGAGCTTTTGGCTGTTAGTCCTTGCTACCCCTTGGGGAGCTCTGGTGAGCAGGTATTCTCCTGGGTCCTGATGTACCCCTCTTATGTAATTGTAGGCTGCCGCCAAGTCCCCCCTGAGCCTTCTCTTTTCCAGACTGAAGAGTCCCAAGTCCTTCAGCCTCTCCTCGTATGGCCTTCCCTCCAGGCCTTGGATCATATGAGTGGCTCTCCTCTGGACTCTTTCAAACTTCTCCACATCCCTCCTGAAGTGCGGGGGCCAATACTGGGCACAGTACTCCAGCTGTGGTCTCACCAAAGCTGAGTAAAGTAGGAGGATGACTTACCTGGTTTTGTTTGAGATGTATCAGTGGATGTACGCCAGAGTTTGGTTTGCTTTGCCAGCTACAGCATCATATTGGTGGCTCATATTCATCTTGTGGTCAATCAAGACCCCAAGTCCCTTTCGGTCGTGGTGCTAGCAAGCATAGCACTGCTGAGCCTGTAAGTATGTTGAGGGTTCTTCCTACCGAGGTGCAGCACCTTACACTTCTCTACATTGAAGGCCATCAGGTTTTGGTCAGCTCACCTTGAGAGCGTGTCCAAATAAACCTATATCCCCAGCCTGTCCTGAAGTGTGACCACCCACCCCTATAATTTATCATTCCCAAACTTTGCCAGTTCACATCTCACTCCCGAATCCAGATAATTGATGAAGATGTTAAAAAATACTAGCCCAAGTACCAAGCCCTGAGGGACTCCACTGGTCACCCTGGACCACACTGATTTGCTCCCCTCAACTAGTACTCTTTGGGTCTGACCCTGTAGCCAGTTGCCTAGACATCAGACTGTATGATGATCAAGGCCACAGTTCCCCAGTTTACCCATGAGGACATAATGGGGAACTAGGTCAAAGACTCTCTTGAAATCCAAATATATAACATCCACATCATCTCCCTTGTCCAGGGCACATGTTACCTGGTCAAAGAAGAAGATGAGGTTGGTCAGGCAATTGTATTTTTGCTGCAATTAACATATTAATCCCAGCATAAGTAGGAAGGGCATTACATATTCATCGGATATAAGGAGTCATAAAATGGGAAACCAGGCATAAAAAATGTTTTACACAATATAGAACATTTTTATGGCTTGTGTCTATGGTGCCTTAAACTTAAGTTGTGTCTGGGCCTGACAATCAGCTGAAAGGGTAGTGGGAAGCCAAAGGACTTCCCTGATGGGGACTTTAAAATATGCAGGTTTAAAGTCAGTAACAAGGAAGCCTCTGTGTCCACACACAGGAAACCTCTGTTCCTTTGCACCTAGTAACCCAGCCAGAGCTGCCAGGCACTGGCTGGACAGTCCCATGTCTGGTTCACCAGGGCTGTCTAGGAAAGGCTGACAATCAGCTGACATGAGTCTCAAAATGGCCCTGAAGAAGTCCCAAAGCCAATAATCATCTGATTGTTAGTCCCAGCCAAGCACTTGACTTTCAGTACTAGGAACTTGACCCCAGATTCCCCCTTTACTAGCAAGTAGGTATCTGATCCTCAGTCCAAAAATCATATGTGGCATGACAGGAGACACAACTGCTGGGATCAGGCATCAAATCCCATAGTACCTTCAAATGAACATGTGCCAGAAGCCTTAATTTCATGCCATGGAAGGAAAGAAGTATTTGGCCAAAGCTGCTCATGCCCCTAGGACTCCTCATGAGACAGAAAAAATAGGTTGTGGAATAAATACTTCCTCCTCTAAAAAAAGGAAGGTATGACTAAAACCAAAGATTATACATTTCAAAAGCCTCAGTTTGTCTGATCTGTTGATTCACTTTCCCATCAGCTTATCTCACCTCTGTGGTTTGGCATAAATAAGCAAAAATAATGTTCAAAAAGTGCTTCCAAGGGTCTGGCTGATTTCTTGGCTGAATCAGCAGAGCAGGTGGGATCTAATTTCAGGCATTTATTGTGGCTTTGTATGGCATAGAAACCATAAAATGATTTGATGTGAAAAAGAAGGTTAAAGGAAGCACTTCAGTGAGCACTATTCTTTGGTACAATTTTAAATGCTTTTTCCAAATAAAAATCACCAGTTATATTAATTTTATCAATATTTGCTGTAACTATAAATGAAATAGTTAACAAACTAAAGCCTTCTTTTGAAATTACCATTAGCTCTGAAGAATGTGGAAAAGGTTGTGAAACCTTTGTCTAGTGATTTTGAAACCTGCTTCTCAGAAAATTAATTGTATCTTGTCATACACAACATGGAAAATAGGTTCTGTATAACATGCTTTGAAAGGACATATATAGTATGATGGGACATGATTTAATAATTTCTTAATTGAACAGAATAAGAAATGAAATGCAGAAAACATCTACTGAGATCTTGTAGATTTTGTTTACAATACAGTAGACCAGATTCTTCTCTGGACATGAGATGCTTTTTATGTGCTAAGGGTAGAGGTAATATGATTTGGTTTTAGTGTTAACCCTAAACTTGTTGATTCAGTACCTAAAATGACATGGAGCATCCAGAGTGCTAGTCCATATTTTGCTGAATATCTCAGATTTTTTGTGACAGGGATTAATGGAGTGCAACAATGCAGTGCTCATGGCCCATTTCCAGCCCAGCACAGTCCAATATATTCCTGATTCTGGGGCCAAAAACAGAATAGTTGCATGCAGCTTTCTCTTTCCTGCCTGTGACAAAACTGACTCCTGAGGATGTCCATAACACCTCCTATTGGTGGAAGGATGTCCATAACACCTCCTATTGGATAGGAACACCTATCTCCTTCAGCTCTCTAGGGTAACTGCCTCATTGTCCCACCTGCCACACCTTGATGGATATAGTATTTTACACTGGGAGGCTGTTCGCTGAAGTCCCTGAGTGTATGTCCCTGAATCACTCATGGCCTAGCTGATTGGACGCAATTGACCCTATCTATGCCCTCAGGCACTAAGTGGCCTTAGGATGTTAATCATGGCCACCAGCCACCCCCATAGCAGTGCCTATCCCTTACAAATATCATTCCATCATGGTTTTTCATGGGTTTCCCCAGTCACATTCTAAGGCACTAATCTCACACTCTCTGCGCCTCAGGCACTAATCCCTTTGTCCAAACCTCAGCCTTCCTCCAGCCTTGTCTCCTTTTCTTTCACTGGGACCTTCAGACCTAGCCCATTGACTCAAGTTTTGGTTCCCTGGTCATAATCCCACTATGCCTTGGTCCCAAGCAGGGTTTAAAATAGAGCATCCTCTTGGCATTCTGCTGCATGGCCTCCAAACCTCTCCCATAGTCACAATTCAGTCCTCCAGTTACACACAAAATACAATACATAATTCTAAAGAAAGCTATATAATACAGTCTCTACTCAGTCCTCCAAGGAGGCCACTAGAGCTCTTTCCTCCTGCATGGCCAGGGTCCATCTGAGCATCTGGCCTTAGGGTCACAACTGTCTACCTTATTTACCCTCCGCTTCCATCATATGAGGGGAATTAGGTTGTTTAGTTTAGAGAAGAGAAAATGGAGGGGGGGGGGAGGGAGCGGGAAGAATTTAATAATAACCTTCAACTACCTGAAGGGTGGTTACAATGAGGCGGAAGCTAGACTGTTCTCAGTGGTGACAGAACGAGGAGAATTGGTCTCTAGTTGCACTAAAGAAAGTTTAGGTTAGATATTAGGAAATCTTTCCCACTAGGAAGGTAATAACACATTGGAACAGGTTACCTAGAGAGGCTATGGGATTTCTATCCTTGCAGGTTTTTAAGACCCAGCTCAATGACATTTTGCTGAGATTATATAGCTACAGATAGTCCTACTTTGAGTAGGGGGTTGGAGTAGATGATCTCCTGAGGTCCCTTCCAACCCTAAGTTTTTATGATTCTTTGATCTGATCTATGTCTGGGCATAACAGGGCCCAAATGCTGCTAATCATCTCCATTCAGAAGCCCCACTTGCCACTTTCTGCAGGCTGAGCCCTTTTCAAATTGTTTGCCACTCTGTGTAAAAGTCTGTACCATGTAGCCGTTTCCCCTATTAACTGCTGCTCCTCAGCCCACCTACTATAATCTGCTCCTGCTTCCTCCCAGTAGCAGCAGTAGGGGTCTCCTGCTGCACTGCCGTGTCACTGATAGAAATATCTATGCAATAGATACTCCCAGTAACATGTTCTAGACCTTCTTTCCATCTCTCCAGATACACAAAGCAACTTTAACTTGGACCAGGCCCAACATTGTTAGCAAGGTCTCAGAGAGGTATTTAAAGCTTATGAATTGCCAAGATAATAAAGTGTAAATACTCACCAGAGAAGAGTCATATATAGACCACATTCTCTGATCTGCAAAATGGAATATACCACTGCAAGAGTTCAAGGACATTTAAAATGTTTGGCTGCAGAGATTTTTGTTTCTATAAATTATCCCAACGGTTGATCAGAAATTTCTGTCAGTATAATTTTAACTTCTCAGCTGTTCCAGGGACAGTTGTGTTCACTACCCCTTCCTTAATGAATAAACCTGGTTTAGTGATCAAAGCCGTAAGGTGTGGGAGATGTTTCCACTTCATTATAAATTAAAGGAAATGGCACAGTGTTTGTAAGTCCAGGGGGAAAAGATATGTGTTAATATCATCCCTCTATCAGTTTGCCTTGGTGGTGTAAAAAGCCAAGAGAATAAGGCTCTGAAAGTATGCCTGGAAGTGATCTTTTAAAAAAAAACAAAACATGTTGAGATTCACTTACTGGAAAATTCAACAGTTAACATTTCCCCTGTTTGGCAATATCATTATCAAACTGGCAACATGCCCTGGAGGAAACTATATCGAAAGTTCTTTAGGTGAAGAATGAATAATAGAATGAATAATATGAATTTTTGTTTGAGGGGGTTTTGTTTTGCAAATACTGACAAAATGCCTATTTTAGTATTAAGGATAAGGATTTTTTTCTTTTTGATACACAGGGAAATATTAGTAACAACTTTGCAATTTTTTAATCGATATTCCAACATTTAAAATATCATTCTGTAGAGACATATGAAACATACAATTCTATTGCATTGTAATGGAGGTTGTTAACTTGGTTTCCCTCTTTTTTTGGTCCTGTGTGTTTATCTTCTATGAACTGTACAATACAATTGAATTGTAAGAGCTATATTTGGTCAAATACTACAGGTAATATTACTTGTGATTTTTCTTTAGACATTTTTTCCCCAAGATATTCCTAAATGTGGTAGAGTTTTAAAAAAAGAGGGAAATTATTTTGAATCTGTAAATCTACAAATTATATTTCACTGTTGCTATTAACATAGCTTTATTCTGTTTGCACTCCTGTGAATTAATAAGTTTTTGTTTCAGAAAGGATCTTTTACCCAAGAAAATACTGACAAACACCTGCAGATGTGCAGTTTCATGCCATGGCTGCTCACCCAGTCACCTTCATAATTTGTATTTGTAGGAGTTAAAAGTGTGAGAATGAGAAAAGCTAAAATATGTGAAAATATGTTTTTAATAAATACAGGTGAGAGGCACTGAAGGGGGTAAAGAGAAGAAATGTCTCATTAATGAAGACACGTGTTGCAACCTCAGACTGTACAGCAAGACAGTTGGAGGATAGCCAAATACTGAGGTAAGGGAAATTATCTTCCAGAAGCTCCATATGGGATTGTTTACTTAAGATAGCAGTTGCCCAAATGTCCCAGTCAGGCACCTAGCAATGAACAATTAATGAAATATGATGTATGACGCTGTATGTCAGTGGTTCTCAACCTTGTTGGACTCAAGGCACCCCTCATTGGACTCAAGGGCCCCTCCATCGTGTTTGAAAATGAAGTAGCACCAAATTTCAAAAAACAATTTATATATTACAGTTCTTATCTCCTTGCAGAGGCATCCAGACACTGGAGGTGAGGAATGAGACAAATCTGAGCCTGCACTTACCTGTTTAGCTAATCTCATCACAGTTTCTACACCCTTCAGATTATCTAGTGGCATCCAAGGCTGGTCCATCACCCTGGCTGAGAATCATTATGTGTCCAAACTCCTTATGACTAGGTGAGCATGTGTATCTGTGTAATGAGGAACCAGCAGCTCCCATTATTTTAAGGGAGAAGCAGTCACAGGGAAGCCCCAAGGTGGGGGAAAACACAGCCAGTTATGGCTTGGCTGTGAGAAATATGCAGCCAGGGTTACAAGTGCCTATTGCTAGGCTAGTGTCCCAGCAATGTGACACAGCCTCACTTGGACAGTTGGTGTATTGCTAAGGCAGCAAGAGTAGCAGTCATAGGCTGACCTGAAAACTAGTCATCAGGCCTGAAGTGGAAACCCCTGTGTGTGGCTAGGGAGTTATCTGACCAGAAGTGACAGGGCTTAGGAGGCATATAAACCCAGGGCCTAAGCTATAGCAGGCAGTCTGGCCCTGCAGGTGTCAGGGAGAGGAGTTCCTGAGCAGGATGGGACTGCACCTGAGCTGCACTGAGGACTGCAAGTAAGAGGTTTATAGCTTGCAGGGAGAAGGACCCAGTGTGGGGGCATTTTATTTATGGCCAGTGGACCTGGTTCTGCTTTGGCTTCAGACTGGGTGTGCTATAAGTGGTGATGAGGACAGTACAGAGAGACTTCATAGGATGCACTGAGATTTAAGCCTGAGGGCCACATGTGACTTTAGAGCCATGCCAGGGGCTGAGGCTCAAGAGCAGGCAGACGGAAAGCTAAGAGGGATGCAACCAGGGACACAGACTTACAGCCAGAAAGGAGCCTAAACAGGGTAAGGGGCCCACAGCCCAAGAGGATCAAAGCTTGGGCTAGGAATCCTTAAGTCCTAGAGAAGTGAGACAAGGGCTGGAGCCTGGAAGCCAGGTCCAGGACAGTGGACCTAGGCTGGCAGGGGCCAAAGCTGGGAATGTAAAAGCCCCAACAAGATCATGGAGGCCTAAAGTGATAACTGGTAACATCTGCAAGGTATGGATATAGCTGTAAGATGTAGGGCATAGTGGAAGGAGGTCACAAATCGCCCTTAAGGCAGCAGGTACTCTGGGTCATGGATAGGTCAGGAGGGCCTACTTAGCACTTAAGGTGAAGGACTGGAACCATCAGGGTCAAGGAGAGACCAGGAGGCAGGAGAACAGTTAAGAGCTCTTTCTGGGACCCTAAGGCAGCTTCCTTTTTACAAATCAGCTAAGCACATCAAGGGATGGCAGGTGAGAAGAAGGGTACACAGGGAGCCTGAGTAGGTCCGGAGCACATAGCCATGAGCAGGCATCATGACCACTCCTAGGAGGCTTGAATCTACTACAATATGACATTGCTACTCATTATAATGATCACCACAGACAATGGTGACATCTGTAAAATGGAAAAAACGAAATCAGGACCTCCAGAAGGTGACTGCACCCTTTACAAATAAGACTACACACCCACAAACAATTACTTTATGACAATGTGTGTGGAGGGGGGTGGGAAGGTACCTTGTTCATAGTGACTCTTAATTGTCTTATTGTTTCTTCTTTAATCAGGGAGGAATGAAGGTAACTTTAAATCCAGAGAACTAAATATATTATTTATTACGAGGTAAAGAAGGAAACATTTTTTAAAGCAGAACTATTGATACTAACATTTCTCCAAGATCTATTTTGTTGACATTTAGTACTTGTAAGAACATATGTAGAAATAACAATGTCAACTGGTTTACAATAATGTTATACCACCCATTTTATGAAAGAAAAAGAAAACATCAAGTTTCTGCTAAGAAAAATTAAGGTCCCAGTCCCCAGGTCTAGTTATGCTATACTTTGGCCCCAGTTGGCCAAAATTTATGCTTCTCTAATACCAGTAGCTTTGATGCTTAAATTGGAGCAGCTGTAGGGTATGTTTTGATTTGTTAAGCTTGAGTTGAAGGTACTTGGAGGATCACTGAAGCCTAATACATTGATACATTCCCCATGTGTTCTCTACATCAAAGGAACTGAGACAAAATGGGATGGAGTCATATATGACCACTTGATGTTACTAAAGGGTTCAACTGCATTATGGGAATCCTCAGCAGACAACTTAGAATGAATGTCAAGTTGCTTTGTCTGCTTACAGTTGTGCAAAACAACCTTATCAAAGATAACAAAGGTAACATGGTAGTTAACCATATGTCAGCATGCTGCTACACTTCCAACCTTGTTAGTCAAATATTAATTTCAAAAGAAGCTTCCAGAAGTTTACAATTAGAATCCAGCCTAACTTTTCTCCCATGATTATGTTCACAGATAGTAAAAGGGCAAACATGTAGTTTTGATCTCCTTAAATTTATTTAGAAGGATAAGATTCACTTGATAGAGATGGAGCCAGACAGTTTAGTTGAAAACTTCCAAAAAGTTACCAAAAAGATATTTTTTTCATGAAAAATTGTTAAGACTTGATATTTTCCATTTTTCTACATATGGTGTTATACCACTATATGCTAGTATAACAGTCCAGGTGGCTGCACACCTTTCCTTAAATATAATCCACATTTTTTAAAGCATTTAACATGACTAACACATTGTACTTCCATATTTCACAGTTCACACTGAACTTTTATCTACACATGCCCAGATCTGGCATCCAGCACACTGTAAAATAAAGTTTCTGTTACTTTTATTTACTACATTGTCAAATATAGTTGACTGGTAAGAGTCATCTTTGACTGCCCTGTGAGTTTTTGCAGTCATTTCTCTTGTATGTGACTTCTCCAATACTGTCATGGAGTTTACCCACTCTGGTATTATTTATTTGATCAGTTATCCATATTTTCCCATGTGTATATGCAATTTATTCAAATTTTACCATGGAAAGCAGAGCTTTTTTTTTCCGTGAAGGGCATTATAAGAAGTATGGCATCCTTTAAATTTATGTTCTTCAAAAAAAAAAAGGCTAGAATCTACAAAATTCATCTATGTTTTTGTTTTTTGTCCTTTTGATACCAGTCATCAGTGCCATGGAATTATGTTACTACTGTTAATACCAAATTGATTAACCAAAGAGCTGGGTACACTTTCATATCAGCTATTGGAAGTATTTCTATGTTGACAATGCAAAACTTTAGATGGTTTGTATACTTACTATGCTCATGCATAACACTGTACATAACTTGACCTCTTATCTCACCTACAGACCTAACATTTTCTTAGGCAATTGTTAAGAATTTTGAGATGTGTTCATGCACTCAAACAAATATGAATATTGTTTTGAATTATGCATCATTCCCCCGTTGAAATGTAGCCTAGTAATATTTCTCTCCATGTGTTCTCTGGCTGTGTGTTGACTAATTGAGAGTCATGTGTGCACAACACTTAAAGTGGACTAAATTATTTTGTGCCACCTTTATGGTATCAGTGTTTGCACACCTCAGCAGCATATTGAACATTAATTCCAGCCACTGTAGGAAATTTGGCAGTGCAATGCACCTTAAATGACTTGGGGGCGTGCTTTATATGACATGGGGCACAGCAAACTAAACTCCTTCAAGGAGTTTACTGCCCCTACTGGTGTGGAGTGAAGCACTGAGCTCTGTGCAGCTCCATAGCTCTGCAGACAGCCTGACAACAGCCCAGGAAAGCAGCTCCACTCAAGAAAAGTGGCAAGCCTGATCTTCCTCCTGCCTCCTCCTCCCTCGGCCCCCCCCCCCCCCGGAGCCTGCCTGCCTGGCTGCCTGAGCTGCATGGGGGCCCAGTGCTTCCCTCTGCAGCTGTGGTGCCCCTCAGGGCACTGCCCAAGCTGGGTGCCCCTCCCCACCCCCACAGCCCAGGGACTCTTCCACCCACCAGCAGCTCACCCTACCCTCTCCACTGGAGCAGCAGGTAAGTCAGCAGAGTATGTGCACAACACCGGAGTTTAATCAGCCCTAAATTGAAGCGGTGTTTTTTAAAACCCACCACTTCAGTTTAGGGCCCCTGTTTGGTCTATGCATGCCCTCTGAGAATAATGTCTGGACCTGATTACTGAGGGGGATTTGGGGGTTTGTTTGTTTGTTTTGTTCGTTTGCTTGTTTTCTGAAACAGTTGCTGTTTCTGAGTCTGTGCAGATGACTCCCTTCCACATATGCATCATTTGTTCTCCACTGGAGCTTCTTGTCCATACCTTATTCTTTTGAACTTTTTTTAACATTCCTTTATTTATATTTACTTAGACTGGTAAGACAGCCAAAGTGATATGGGCATATTACAGTCAATAAGGTAAACAAAGAAAAATCTCACACAATCAATTAATTTCAAACATTGCGGTTTTAAATAAAACATTAAATAGAGCTTTCAGGTTGAGCAGGTCAGAAGTACTTGCTTTTGAGACACTGTAGAAAGAAGGACTGCAAAGCAGGGAATGTAGAAAGCAGGACAGCTAAATAAAGAAATGACCCTTCATTGTTCAATATAGACCTCCTGGTGTAGAATCCAGAGAAGATTGATCTAGGTTCCTTTATTGTTTCTCCCCCCAGAAAAGAAGAACTGAAAGGTCTGAACTGAAAGAATGGGGAGAATCTGAATGCTGACTGAACAACCTTCTAGATTTTGTAGTTTGCTGTCCTAATAGGGTAAAAAACTGGCAAATACTGAGCAGGTTGTGGATGAGCTGAAAAAAACTCAAATGCCTGAGTACCAGGTGGTGGAGGGAAGCCACAGATGCTAACAGAGTCCTTTCCCAGATATTAATGGACTCCAGTGGAATCCAGACCCAACCCCTTAACTCTCCTCCCCAACCCCAACATTCCTTATTTGGGAATGCTAGCACAATTTATTAGTATTCTGAATGATTTAATATACCAGCTTATTAATACTTATAGGCCTTAGTCCATCTGTCTGGCTGTCCATAACGCTCTTGGAGGACTCTGATTGGTTAGTGAAACAGCCAATCAGAGTGTGGAGTGCTGCCATGATGGAAGGGATGGAATGGGGGTAGGGGGAGAGACCAGCGGTGCTCACCTTGCCCTCCTCTGCTACATCCCCACCATCATGGCGGTGCGCCACCACCTCCAAGGAGCAGGGCAGAGGTGAGAGGGGGTGAGGACAGTGATATTGAAGGCAGCGTAGGATGTTGGCAGAAGGGGACGGCAGGGCAACTTCCCCCCGCTGCACTCCTGGGATATGATGGCAGCATGGAGCGGTGGGTGGCTGACAGACAATTCGCTAGTATATTATAAAACCATGAACGTGAACTAGATTTGACATGGGGGAGGGGGAAGGAGGAGGATCCTAGTTCCATTTAGCTGTATTCAAGAACCTCTATGACTTCATAACAGAAAAATTATTCACCTTAACTACTATTTTGTCAGATCTGACACAACCTTTATATGGATCAGATCCACTCCTGGCTTTTACCTATAGAAATGTTAAATAATTTAGTCTCAATTGTTATTGTCCTTGTCAGTCTATTACTCAAATATCACAGTGCCACATTGGGGTAAGTCATGTTAAGCACATAACTTCACGCCTGTGTGTCAAGTGTACCTTTTGTTAACATCCCAATAAAATAAAAATGAACATTAGATGTTCTTTATATCCTGAACAAAATAACATGCCTGAGTAGAATTCCCACAGGTTTATAAAAGACTAGGCTTTAGTAGGCATAATGCTTTTGGCCTTTTTACCTTCTTGTTACTTTAGGAGAATTAATTAAAACCAGTTAACAGAAAATACTGACATTCCCCTAAAACTCTATCAGTGTTCACACTTCTGTAATTCTATTTATTATACAAAACTTAACTTTTATTTAGATACCAATGATTCCCAAAGTATTGCAGGTGGGTCTTTCTCAGTATTAAACATAAATATGCATTCAAATTGCAATGGGAATCAAATTCCAATTAAAATGCAGAACATTTAGATAAGAAGCAAGTGTTTTGACAAAGCTGATTATGGGCAAAACTTTGTACAGTATGTATTTGCCCTGAGCACTGGTTAGAGCCAGGCAATTTGTATCTCCTTCTAATGTGCACTAAATTAATTTTCACATAGTTTAAATAAATATATAGAAGTCCTGCGGAATGCAGACTGCTATATGTTATAAATACCCAGTGTTGTTGAGATTTGGTGATATATAAAATGGGTGTAAAGTGGCAAATTTCAACAGAAATATCACAAACGTGATGTATAATTGTAGCCCATGATTTAAAAAAGAGCATAGCATATTTTTGAATGTCTATGCAATCTTTGTTTTTATCAATGATATATTGTCTAAATGAATTCTTCAGCTATGTAATAACTAAGCTTTTAAAAGTACAGTATAACATCTTAGAGCAAAATGAAGTGCACAGTAGAACACAGGGCAGTTTATATGTTACATTTTATACAATACAGAGACATCAATATCATGCAAACAGGAGTGGAATCAAAATCCAGAATATCCTTTTTATCTTGTTTGGTGTTGACAACACTATTAAAAAAAGATAGAAATCTTGACTAGAAGATAATGAAAATGAATGTATGTTTGTTACTAAAGGTAGACGCATCAAAAGCCACAGCATTCAAGACTTTTATAATCCAATTAGGGCTCAAGTAAGAACATCCATTATAGTGACTTCAAATTAGAACATTTGACCTTTGATATTTAACAACTCAAATCAGGGGAGGAGAAAACAAAGATACTTTTAGAAATACAACTCCACTTGGAAACTAGGATAAAAAACAGCAGCAACCATGCATGCTAAAACTAAAGTTAAGCATGGTTCACTGCCAAAAGGAGGATCTGGATAGGTGCGGGGGACTAACATCAGGTATTTTCTGCAATGTGGACCCTGATAGGAGTGCAAGAAAAGGAACCCCAAGAATTACCTGTGGGTCCACAGTTTTCATGATGCCTTCTACATTTATGACAGGAGGGTAAGGTTGTAGCAAGGTCCCACAACTGGCACTGCCCCTAGTGAGAATCCCAGTGAGCCTTCAATCAAACCCAGGCTGAGGATCTTCAATATCATACCTTTAATGTCCATGGCTGTAGGACAGGTCTCCACAGAAGTCACTGCAGCACAGGATAGGGTTGGCATCCCTGGCAGCCCTGTGCCAGGTGAGACTGTGCTGTAGGGAAATGTATTCACCCAAGTCAAACACTCAGTGAAGGTACCCAATTCTCATCTGCCATGCCTTGGTGTTGAAAATCTATTAGTTGCATGTTTGCCCTACATGTGCCAAGTCCACTTCTCCTTTGGGGCTACCTTCCCTGGCACCCCATCCAAGAACCACCCAGCTGTTAAGGCATCAATTATGGCCCTGGCTCTCAGTGGGCATTTTCCTTCTCTTTTTCCTGATCCTTTAGGCTCATGGTAAGCATGGGCCTGACTCAAGCATATGACAACTAAGCTGGCCCTGGTGGTCATTTTGCTGAAGCATGTTAAATAAAAGGGAAATGACAAACAACACAAAGGAAGGAAACTGGAACTCAGGTAAGCCTCTCAGCCACTAGGGCCACCATGGCTGCTAACTATTGCCTTCACTCGTAGAGTAAGTCCTTCCTAACGGCTGTGGGCTATTCCTCCAAGGCCTGGCCCTATTGAACAAAATAAACTCAAAAACAATGCAGGAAAGTCCTCATTTTTTTTGCCTACAAACGTCAGTGTTTATGTTGACCTTGGATACATTGGCATCAGTTCCTCAGCGCTCCTTTCAGATACATCAAGCCTCCACAATGGAGCAAGCCCTCTTACTGGCCCTTGTTGATTCAGATCCATTCTTGAATAATGGAGTTTGATCCCTCCACCAGATCTCCTCTATCCCAAGCCTGTCACTGATTTTTCTCTTTTCCAGAGAAGAAAAAAACTCATGTTCAGGGCGTTGCTAGCTCTACTACACCATCTTTCTTATGGTGCAGCTTCCTCCTGGCTCTTCCTGCAGCTATCACCACTGCCAGCTTGGTGGTAGTGTCCCATATTATTGCAGCTCCTCTGAGCTTCCAGGCTGAAGATCATCCCTATTCCCATCTCCCAGGGTTTTAGCTCTGGTATCTAGGGGTTGTGCTCCCTCTTTCTGTCTGTCCCCCACCTCTGCCAGTGTTGGTGGCAGGCCAGAAATACCAATGCAGCTGTGAGGAGGTCCAATCCAGAAGGAGTAGCAATTAGTTAAAGTGGAGTTCCTACAGCGGCTGCATGCCCGGTGTTATTGCTAGCTCTGGTGAGGCAGGTATATCTCTTCCCTCTACTGCCAGGGTCTCATAGGGCTTTTATCACCTCTTCAAAAGATATCAAATACTCCTTGACCTCTGGGAAGGGAAATATCTTGTGATATTCCTGGATGAAAACGCTTATGACCTCAGTTGACACCTAGCAGCTGAAGTTAGAGGACAGGATCCACTTCAGCCACATCACAAAGACATTGTATTGGGTGGTGACCCTGTTCTCCCTGAACCTGGATTCAGTGATCCTGCCACTTGCACTTGGTGGCCACTTGTAACTTGAAGTCTAAGTTGCAAGTGGCCTGTCCTGAAGGTGGTCAATATCACTATCTCTATTCATAACTGAGAAATAACACAATTTTACTAGCACATGGCCAGCTACCTTGGGAACATGAGTGTTTGGTCCTTGGTAGAAACTTCCACGTTACCCTCTTGACAAGACCAAGCCAACAAGGAGTGAAGCCAAGCCACCACAGACATCCCATGGGATGTCCACGCTGGTCACTTCCTGATGGACTGAAGGCATGACATCACCACTTCACCTTTGTCAAACTGGCAGAACATCAGGTGCAATAGTCATGGCTAGACAAGATCTACATTTTACCCCTGAATATTGTCCACCAAGTCCACTTCTCTAGATTTGGCTGTCTTCATCAGTGATCACTGATCACTATAGCTTTTATGCTTGGGTCACTTTGAAACTTGAGTGCCCAAATGCAGCTCACTAGCACTTCAAAAACAACCTACTTGAGGTCATGGCCTTTCATAGATCACACTAATGAACCTGACATGAACTGAGCTGAACCTTTCCTATAGTGTAAAGATAGTGGAATAGGGGAAAAGTTTGTGTGAGACTCTTGTGCTGCAACTACAGCAGGGGCACATACAGCAGATGGAGGCAACTGTGGAGCAACTAGAGAGGGATGTTTTGGAGCTGGAGAGGCATCACACTGCAGATCTAGAGAATTCATCCATCTGGAGAGTGTTGGGAGAAGGAGAAAAAGCTCTGAGCTCTGGATGACTGCCAGGCCTGTGGTGTACTTGTCTGATCACAAATCTAGCTCCTCTGAGAGATGAGTCTTCTTCTCCCACTTCTATGCCCTGGAAAAGAGGAGGAGTGCCAAAATGTATACCATCTACCTCCTGCCAGACGACAGAAATCTCCCTCATGAGTCTCAGGTAAAAAAAGAGCAATTGCCTTTTGAGGAGGTCTCGTTTTCCTTGATCCAACCAACAGTGACTCCCATAAAGACCGGTAGGAGAGACTCCTCCAAGTCAATATGGTTGCTTGGAACTATCTAGGTGACCAAGACTGGCTGGAGGATTGTCACATTCTGGCTAAGTTATCAGAAGACTTCCACCTAATGCCCACCAAGATGTCTCCAGGTATTCGTGGATTGACAGTGGAGTTCTATTGCATGTTCTATGATGTCTTGGCCCAGATCTGGCTGTAGTCTGAGCTGAATTTGAAGGGGATGGGGAGCTTTCCCTTTTGTAATTCGATTTATGACCCAGATACTTTATTCTGGGTGGAGCCACACCTTTAGACCAACCACAACTTCTTCCATTCAGTAATAGACAACTCTTATTGATACAGAGCAATAGCAGATAAGAGTAATGCAGGCAAAGCAAACAAAATAACCCCTGCCTTATCTACATGTCCTAGGGTTCACAAAGGAAAGGGATGCCTGGATGCCTGGACAGTATGTGAGCTTCACCATGTAGTTCCTTCTTGAATGTCAGCAGTCTTAGGGCAGAGCTCCCCCTCCCCACCCCCGCCCCCACTTGGGTGGGTGAGATGAACCAGTGCCGTGCCCTTTACCTATGGTGGCATCCAGCTCCCTCCCCCTTGGGGACTATCTGCTGTTCTGAAATCCCTCCTTTAGTAGTCTTTTCCTCCTGACTAACTCTTAATTTCTAGGCATCATTAATTGGTCTCCCTGTGGTCATCATACTGTCCACATTCTGTTCTGGCACCATATTGATCCCATCTACCACAAGCAGAAATCCCAGGGGCTTTTCATCTGGGCACTGTGACTTGGCCCCAACTCAGCATGCCTATCTTTGTTACAGGTCTTCAGAAAACACTGTGCAAATTTCCCAGACTGTTTGTTGGCCTCAGATGTAGTGTGTGTTTTGAAGTCTGTGAAACTTTGTCACAAACCAATTTTTAGAAACCAAATAACCCCTGCTGTTGTCCTGGACCACTGTTCTAATGCAATATATACTTTACCTACAAGCCAATTCCTAAAAACAAATCTCTAAATATAATTTTCCAGTCATTATGTATACTCAGCTTGCTTTGCAAGAGAGATCTCTTAGGAACTGGCATCCAGTCTTGCTCCCCTGCGTGAAGTAACCTTGCTGTAACTGAAGTCTGTGCTGGTAGGTGTAAGCTACCTCATCCAGACACATGGTTCTGGTGTAAAGCAGTTTTGACAGCCTGTATCTTGTCTGGGACCTCCTCAAGTTTGCTCAGACAGCCTGTCATTTGTGTCCCTTGACTGAGGAAAAACAGTTGATGGAGTGGACCTTGGTTTCCTCACATACACTCTAAAAGTATTCCATTTCAATCCTCACTTCATGCAGTTTCTCCAAATACTATATGCCTCTGCAAACTATTTGGCAAAACTCAACTGGACCCTGATTGATCCCATCATTTTTTGGGTGGGTAGTGCATTAAGGTTGCCTGCTCTTTGGCTAGTTCTATGCCATCATCACCAAACTCTTCCTCTGTCTCCTACACAAGCTGTTGATGAGGTTGGTGCTTGTTGAACCAGCCATGAAAGTAGTCCTGTAAGCATAGGCCAGCAATATGCTCCTCACCATAATGGTCCAGGTGGAAGCTTCCCAATCCATCTGCTCTGTGGTCTCCTCTGTCTGGGTCAGCTGGGTCAAGAGGACTGGTCTGGTGGTGGGTGAAATGGTAGGTGGGCTTATCCTTGCCTGTGCTTCAAGACATCCAGAAGAATGTGAGTTCACTGATCTATCTGGGAGTCTACCTACCCCCAAGCCATCCCTCTCCCCTAGAGAACTGGAACAGAATAAAAGTCAGAGTTTCTGATCAGCTGTGGCCAGGAATGGTGATCCTCCATATTCTTTCCCTCTGCAGGAGGGCACTAGTCCTCAATCAGCTCATCCTGTTCATGCTCTGGCACTGGCACAGCACCTTGTCTGTGCCTCCAGGCATCCTAACCAATCTCCAGAGATGGGTGCTAAGGATCCTCTGGCCAGGATGCTACAGGATATCTTCAGGTGTCCTGTGCTTTCCCTTGTGGGAGCACATCTTGACTGAATCATGTTGTAGCACTTCTGCCTCCTTCAGAACCTTTTATTGAAGTTCTAGTTGAACCTTTATTTTAACCACATTCCCTCCCAGGAGCTTCTGGTCAATCTCCTGACCCTAGCCAGGACACATAGATGGACATAATACCAGAGCAGGAAGATACTGCTGGCTACTCTTGAACCTAAGAGACAGCAAGGCTATCTTTCTTTTTCTTGTCTTTGTACATATCCAAGAAGAGTTTCACTAGTGGTGTCTACTGGCTTTTTAATTATATTGAAGGGGCAGTAAGCATTATCTGGAGTTCTGTGCTTAATGTCCTCCTTTGGCACACAAGTTATTAACCTATAATATGAATTGCTGTTCCTCTTGTAACATAGGTTGTCCCACAAAGTTAGTTGTTGTAAATGTAGTGGCCTTCCCTTAGCCGTTGATAAGGATTTGCCAGTCCTGTTGAGCCTAGGTCCACCATACTCATATAACAAATAGGCCTGTCTCCAACAATGTCAAGTAGTAGATGCTTTAGCAGTAGTGGGCAAAATACAGCCTGCAGGCTGCATCCAACCCACTGAGGGATTTTATCCAGTCTCTGGTGAGTCCCTTGGCCACACCCAGCTCAGGTGCAAGGGGTAGCCCAGGCCATGTGGCCTGTGTGGGCAGTCCTGCTGCCCCTGGGCATGCAGCATGGCTGCAGCAGGCAGCATAATAGCCAGACCTCACTTCCTGGCAGCCCCAGCAGTGGCGGCTCCTTCTGGCTGCCACCGCTATCTGACCCAGCCCTGCTGCTCAGAGATCCCAGACCATCCACCCCACACCTATTGCCAGGGGCAAAGTCTGCATAGGCAGGGTACTTAGCCAAGTGGCTGAGATGCAGCAATGGGCTGGCAGAGAGCCGTGTCCAGGTGTGAGACAGGTGAATGGGGCCAGGGAGACCCCAGGACCTTCGAGTGGTAACAGCATGAGTTTGGGGCCTAGGGCAGAGCCACCACCCACTGCTGACGCACTGCTGCAATGGGTGCTGGTTCCATGTGCAGGGAGCAGATCATGGCTCTGCTCCAGTTCATGGCCCCATGCTGTTACCACCTCAAGATATCCTGGCCCCAGCCCCATCCACCCCACTCCCAGATGCAACTCCCTGCCCTTCTGTGGACCCATATGCCATCTACCAGCTGTGCACCCTGCCCGTGTGGTTCTCAGCTGGTGTTCATGGAGACCTCAGGATTACAGGGTGGTGACAGCACAGGGTCAGGGCTGGGGCAGAGCCCTGGTTGTGAAGACAGAAACATGCAAGAAGTGCATCAAGGCTCTGCCCCAGCCCTGCGCTGTCATCATTCCATGATCCCAGGGCCTCCATGGAGACTGTCCAGGACCCACGCAGGCAAGGTGACAGGATGGGGCTATAGGCAGGAGGAGAGCTACATCCAAAGCCAGGTCCAGGATCTTGTGATGGTGACAATGTGGGGCCAGGGCTGGGGCAGAGCTGCGATCCACTCCTTGAATGCCCTTGCCCACAGAACCAGTACCCATTGCAGGGGAGTTCAGTCATTGGATCACAGCATTTCCCTAATGCTTAGCCCCATGCTGTCCTGGCCCCACAATTCCTCCCCATGATCCTGGCCTCATGTGCCTGTCCCATTCCTGAATACTACTCCCCACATACCAGCAGCCCCATCACACATAGGGAGTTTTGGTGAGTTGCGTTGGGGGGGAGGGGCAGAGAAAAGGTGCTGATGACAGCTCAGCAAAACTTCCTATGTGGCCTGCAGGTCCAAATCATTGCCCACCCCTGCTTTAGAGGGAAAGTAAAAGTACAGCACCTTTTATAACCAAGGTTATAAGCTATCCCCATCATACCTTTAATAACATAAAACTGACATCAGATGACCTATATGTGCCCTTGTGGCCTGCCCTTGGACAGAGAATCACTGAGCTAAGAGACCTTCAGACTGTCGGGAAGAAATATTCTTTTTCAGGGGAACAGAATAAAAAGGGATTCCAATCCCTTACACTGTTGCCAATTTCCACAATTTGGGACAGTATTTAAAACCCTAGGGCATTTGTAGATGACACTTTAAAACAAGTTTAAAGAGGCTTAAATGCCTTTTGCACTGCTTTGATGGCTTTGCTGTTTGCACATTTGGCGGTGTATTGCACATCAATTCTAGCTGGTATAGCACATTCGGTAGCGAAATGCGCCTTAAATGACTTTGGGATCTAGCAAATGAGTTTGGAGTTCTGCAAAGTAAAACACCTCTGAGGAGTTTTAGTTTCCTACCCTACAGCCATGGAGGGAAACACGGGGTTCTGTGCAGCTTAGGGGTTCTGCAGGCAGACCATGCAGGCAGCCCAGCAGCAGCTCAGGAAGGCAGGCTCCACAGAAGGAAAAGAAAAAAAAAGCAGCAAACCTGCTACCCCGCCCAGATCCTGCCTGCTTGCCTGAGCTATGTGGGAGCCTGGTGTTTCTCTTCACAGCTGTGGTGCCCCCCAGGACTGCCCAAGCTGAGTGCCTATGGACAGATCCTACAGGGGGAAAACGGGGCAGGCACCACTGTCATGGAGGGAAGCAACATCTCTCAGGGACTGCTTTGCCTACCAACAGCTCCCTCTCCCCTTCTCACTTCTGGAGAGGCAAGTAAGGATCAGGCTCTGACACAGGTGTACATGACATGGGGGCATTTACTTTGCCATAAGTCAAAGTGGCATTTTTTTAAAAACACTGATTCTATTTAGGGAGAATTAAACCCCTGTGCTGTGTACAAATGGGCCTAGTTCTTGGAGTCATGGTTATTTGATAATCTCAAATGTTATTAAGAAATAGCAAGTTTATATAGTCTGTAGCACTCTCAGAATCATCTTCAAATAAAACACAAAGAACCTCAGATTTATTCTCATGATTTTAAAGCCTAATCTACAATTTTTTAATGCTTGAGATGCACGATAATGTTATTCATCCTCTACTTTCCTGGGATGGACTTGTTCAGCTGTGTTAATTTTAGCACATATATAAACACCCAGTCTGCACTCAAAGCTAACTTCAGCTCCATCATCAAGATTCACTTCCTGTTTAAGGATAAATGCCAGCATGCTATTGTAAGTTTTCCAAGGTTGTGTTGCTGTAGCAGCTCAGTTGAGCTATAATAAGAGGCATGAAATATGCACTGAGGAGAAATGAGGAAGGACAAATGTGTGAGACAGTATGGAGAGAGAGTAGGTAAGAGGACTTACTGTACTTCAAGATCTTGGAATAAGTGACTTCTGAGGAAAGCACAAAAAAAATCAGAACTCAAAAAGGCAGATGGGAGAGGGGATGGAAACAGTGTAGAACTAGGACAGAGGAGAGGCAGGACAGTGACAAAGTATATGGAAGAAGGTGAGAGTGGGATACAGGGACTAAAAGAAGTATAGAAACTGGTATTAGGGTGGAGGAAAGGGGAGACAGAAGCACAGAGGCAGATACACAAAAGAAGAGCCTTTTAAAATGCTTAATATTTTGCTATACTAGTTTTATAAATTGTAAATCAGTGTCATACTGAATCATGGGCAGCCAGGTTTGGGAGTCACTCAGGATCTCGGGAAGGAACTGGGACCAGAAGGAGGATGTAGAATCTGAGCATTGGGAAGTCAGAAGACCAGGAGTCAGGAGGTAAATCTAAAGAACTGAGTTAGAGAGCTGGAGACTTGGGCACTTCTGGAAGGTAAGCCAAGTGATTAAGCCAGGAAATCAGTTAGGAAGTCAAAGGATCAGGCAGAGCACAGAATCCAAGGGTGAGCAAGGACAGGTTGTGAAAGGATCAGTCAGAGAGATGATAAAGACATAAGACAAGGGCAAAGCAGCCTGGGTATAGGTTGAACCCTGTTTCCCAGACACTTCCTCTTCCAGGTCAGGATTTTAAATGGGAAGGGTTAGAGGGTCAGCTGATCCTGGCTAGCCACTCTGGTAGCAGGGAGTGGGTGGAAGGCTAGCCCCAAGTGGAGGTTTCTGTCTGGCTGGTTGATTGGCTTGGCCTGAATGGTCAGCTGGGAGGGTGGCAGGGAAGATTACTTGATGACTAACCACAGCTTGACAATCAGGTTGGGTGGTAGCCTGATGATGATTACAAGGCAATGGGGAACTGATTCGGTCCCTTTGACTATTTATTTATAAAGTCCTTTAGATTTGTGTAACTTTTTATTTAAAAAATCAAAAATTTGAGTGAATTTTACTTCTATACCAATGACCTTTCTGGTTTTTCAATTGTTTTTTCTCATTTCACCTAATATAAACAAAATCTTAATTTAAATCCAAGATAATAGACACCATTTTCTAATTAATACAGGAGACCCTCTCCATTTGCAAGGGATAAATCTTTGAGATCCTGCAAATGACAACATCCACAAATAAGGCACAGTATTCATGAACACCATCTGCGCTCATGAATGCATTCACCTTGGAGGCTGGGGATGGGGCACAGCTACTCTGGTAGTGGCGGGAGCATGGTGGTGGTGGCAGGAGCATAGTAGCTGCAATCACAAAGTCCCAAGGAGCTCCTGTAAGTGTATTTAAGATGCGGGTTTGGCATTCGCAAATATTTGAAACCGTGAATGCTGAACCAGTGAATAGCAAGAGCTTCCTGTATTTCTAAGGAATTTCATTCTAATTCTATTCTAATTTCATTTTCTAAGGACGACAAGTTCTATAATGAAAATGATTCATCCAGTTCCTGACCGTATTTCTGACAAACATTTGATCATGTACAAAGAGAGGAGGCAAACAGTGAGGTTCATATAAGACTTCTCTCTAGTGAGGAAGGAACAATCCTTGCTGCTTGGGCTGAGGTTATTTGTCTGTCACTCTGGTTTGCCTGAGTTTGTAGTTTTTAGGGACTGTATTCTGAACAGGGCACAGGCCTTCCAAATGAGTGTGCATAACAAGCTTTTGGCCTTCAATTTACCACTTATGAATAGCCAACTGATGAGACTAAAAAAAGCCGATTATGACAAAAAGCTTAATAGACAAATGGTCAACAACTAGACATAGCTACAAATGGATCCAGGATTTTATAAAAAGGGATTTGGGAGCTGCCACTAGTTCTATAGGGGTGGGTGCATTGCCTAATCCTCACTGTTTCCCTCACCAGAGGGGCATATTGTGCAGTGACATACAGATACCAGGAGTGTCTTTACATGTGTTCTAGGGTAGGAGGGGGCATTTTAATTAGAGAGGCTCCAAGAGCTGTTCTGATTAAAGTTCCTGAAGTATCTTGTGTATTCAGTGTCCCATGCTTCAAAATGGCAACAGGGGTGCTTTAACTAAAACTTGTTTAATGAACTTTAGTTAAGGTTCCCCACCATTTTGAAGTGTGGAGATGTGGAGTATGTGAGATGTGAAGGCTACTGGGGTGCACTAATTAGCATGCTCTATAACAATTCTGACACTCTGTCACACTGTGACACGCTGTAGCAACAGTGCATTAGAGCAGCATCCCCACACATCTAAAGGTACTCCATTGAACAAAAAGGACCTGGAGGACAAGGCAGTCAGTGAAGATGGTAGACAATGTTGTAAAAACAACACAGACACATTCACTGGGCTGAATTGAGGCCAACTAAGATGGTCAAAGTGAAGGCTCATATAACTTACAATGAAATTCTTCTGGTGCTAGAGAAGAAGGGTAAAGTTTAACAAGATAATTACTCTTAAATGATGTCTCAAGACCTGGTGGTTTGAGAAATACCATTGAAGAAAGCATTTATGAAAAGAGGATTCTCTTCAACAGATAAACTTGGTCTGAGTACCTGGGGACTAGCTTTCTGGAATTGAGGCTGTCCAACTAATGAAAAAAGCTTCAAACTGAGAAAATGAGAGAAGGTTGAGCTGCACACTTGGTTTAAATACACAATAGGAGGAAAATCAGGTAAGCAGAGGACCCTGGCCTCCTTCTGTTGGGATAGGAATAAGTGTTCTCCCAAAATAACATCACTGGATGGAAGCAGAACTGGATTTTCTACATCTGCCATAACCATCCAGGAAAGCAGCTGTGGCACTCAGTGCTTTCCAGGTCTGTGAGGGTCTCAGGGGGTTGGCATCTGTGTTGCCTTCCCATGAACCACACCTGATAGTCCTGTTATCCACTCATGACCTCATTTGCCCCCTGCTATTTAGCAAGTAGTTTGCTCTCTGATGAGGGGAGTAAGAGCAGAGCCTCATAGGCCCAGAGTTGCACATTCATACTATAATGTTGTTTCTGAATTTTCTGTCCATCCCTGACATTTCCCTGGCAAAGACTAGGTCCAATCACGTTACATAGCTTGGTAATATATTGGATGCCATTCTGGGCTTTTGTACCTTGTGCCTGCCATGTCCTATGAAGTAGGTCTAACACCCCAAAAGGTTGCTTCACATATAGGAGTTCAAAAGGAGGGAACCCTGTAGATAATTGGGGCACATCCTGGACTGTACACAGTAGATAAAACAGGAGCACATCCCTAGGAGGTCTTAGCCTTGAACCTGAGGTCTCAACCTGCCTCATATAGCCACCCATTCTAGGCTGACACTTCCTCAGCTGAGAATTGGACCAGACATAAGTGACTAAAACCCAGTATCTTTGCCTACCCACCCATACCCTGGAGCTGAAGTGACTAGCCAGATTCATTTGACTCTTTACTCCTTCTGATTCCTGATTCAGAAGAGGAAGTGCCCAACAAGGTTCAATTTTGTACCCACGCTATCACACCCCTGGTTTGTGCCTCTCTAACAAATTCTCTGGCTACCTGACCTAGCTTGCCCAGAGACCCTGAGTTTGACCTGACCCTTTGGCTCCCTGACTGGACCCTGGTTTGATCTCCTGATTACCCAGCCCAGCTGGCCTCATGATCCCATGCTGTCCCTGACCCTCTGGATCTGTGACTCGGTTCTCCATATGGAAATTCTAGCTTTTAGTTCCCCCTATATTCTGACTCTGCCTGCTCCCCTTGGATCTTGGTTGCTTTTTCCAAACCTGGGTGATCCCACTATGACAGTCCTACTTTGAGGCTCCTCATCAAAAATTTCTTTAACTTCTCCTTCAGAGTCTGGTTGAAACTCTGCCCCAAAGTATCTATCTGGAGGTAGTAAAAGCAGGTTCTGACCAGGTAGATTTTCAGAAACACAGATTTTGCAGAAGCTGGGACATGAATATAGTGCTGTAACCCATTAACATTTCTCATGGGAAGCCCATGCTCAAGAAGATTTTTAACAGTTCTGTGGCTACTGTTTGGACCAAGGCACCGTGGATCAGCAAAACCTCTGGGTAATGGGTAGCATAATCCACAAAGGCCAGGTAAAGCAGTTTTCCTTCTCTGAGGGCCCTTCATCCATCCCTAATAACACAAACAATCATCCTTCCCCAAACCAATGATCTTCAGTGATTTTGTTGTGGCATCCTTGGGTGCTTTGAGATCCTTGCAGGGATGCCATGGGATGTTACACAACGTGGAGTGTGCAAATATGATTCACAAGTTAAACCCAGCAATCTCAAATAAGAATCCATAATGTTAAAAAAAGAAGTGACCCGTTATGGTCTTTCTGAGTTCTTTGCAACAGAAACGTTGCTATATTCATTTTCCCTGGTCAAAAAAATGAGTGAAAATTAAAAACCAGCTTTTTTCAAGGGATGCCTTGGATCTAAAAAGGCTGAGAACCACTGTCCCAAACAAACAAACAAACAAATAAGTAAAGCAAAAATTTTTCCACCTGGTAGGAGTTGCTTCTTTATCTCTATCCCATTCCTAAAAGTGACCTTATCTGGACTTCAGTCTGCTTCCTGGCCACACATGGCTCCTTCCCTCACTCAAATTCCCTGCTCACTGTCTCCTTGGGCTTTTAACTGCCAGCTAATCAACCCATATCTGGGATCATATCCCAGAGCTGTCTGCCCCCTTTAAAGGGTGAGAACTCCCTCTTACAAGCAAGTTGTGGGGAAAGGTGACCCAAGCAACTTCAAGTCTTTTTGCCTGTTTTTGTATACAAAGCTTTATAGCATATTATGAAGGAAAAAATAATTAGATATGGTAAATGGAAAATAGTTCAAAATGCAACCTAGGCTTATCAAAGGCAGATTACTCCAGACCTGTCTTTGATATGTGCAAGACAAATGTGGTAGATTTCATCTATCTGGAATTTGGTAAACTATTTGTAGTGTACCACATGGAAAATTATTAGTTAAAATGGAATTAGTACAAGAATTGTAATGTGAGAAGGGCACTGGTTAAAAGGGAGACGATGTGTCGTGCTGAAAGAGAACAATTGGGCTGAAAAGAGATTACTAATAGAGTTAAAGCTAGGCATGCAACGATAGAGATTTTTGGGGCTGATGCCAATCCATTTTCTGATACGTTGCCCAGCATCTTGAAGAGCAGTGTCTGGCTTGTAAATCTGTTGTGGTGGGAGGGGAGGGAAAAGAGAAGGAAATTAGGGATTGCAGATCGAGTCCTCTGTGGTGAGGGAGGGAGTGAGGCAGAGGCTGGGGCACGTACTGCCCACCCAGGGCAGGGCAGGGCAGGGCAGAGGAAAGAGCCATGGCTCATCCAGGAGGGTGCAGGGGCTGGGGCTGGCTCCTGCCACTGTGTGCACCCCATGAAGGCATGGGGGGGGTGTCTCCTGGATCTGCAGATGGGGAAGGGTGGGGTGGGCCAGGGTTGTGCTGGGCTCTTCCCAGTGGGAGCCGGGCCAAGCTGTCCTTGGGGCAGGGAGCGGCAGCACTGGGAAGAGGATATGGGGGAGCGGTGCTGCAGCCATTCCAAAATTTGCCATAGCACCACCAACTCCCTATCCCAGTGCCACTGCCCACCATGAGCACAGCCCAGACCCTACTAGAAAGAGCCCAGCACAGCCCTGGTCCCATCTTGTAGTGGCAGCCTTCCCTCCCCTGTGCAAATCTGGGAATCACATTCCCCACGATGCCCTCCAGGGTGCATGCAGTGGTGGGAGCTGTCCCCCCTCCCTGTGTCCCCTGGACAAGCTGTATATCCATCACATGCCCTGCCCCACCCTGGCTTGACAGAACCTTTTCCAGCCCCTGCCCAGCTCCAGCCCCACTCCCTCCCTCACCACAGGTGCCTTGATCTGTCCCCCCACACTCCTTCCCCCCCCCCGTCTCCTTCCCTCACAACAGACTTACCAGCTAGACACAGCTCTCTAAGCTGCTGGGCTGTGCTCCTTACTGTCTATGTGCTGTGCTGCAGCTGTGCACATGCACAGTGCATTTACTGGCCACATTATCAGCCACATCAGGCAAAAAAGCCCTGATTTCCAATGCAGTGAATTTTCTTTATATCTGTGCCAGTCTGATATTGGACCACTGTATCGGTGCATCTCTAGTTAAAGAATAACTCTTGTAACTAATCTTGTTTAATGCTCTTATGAATGACCTTGGCACAAAAAGTAGTAGTGTGCTGATGAAATTTGCTGATTATATAAAGTTGGATATCGTTACCAATACTAAGGAGGATTTGAATATTTATATAGAAAAATATTGAATGACCATTTGTCTGGTGTCATAGAAATGAGACCGAATTAAAGATTATGATGTGCCAAGTCATGCACTTAGGGAGCAATAAAAAGAATTTTTGCCAAATCATAGAATCATAGAAAAATAGGGTTGCAAGGAACCGTAGGGGGTCATCTAGTCCAGTCCCCAAACTCCAAATCTTTAAGCTCATCTGTTAGTAATGCCAGAGGAAGAATCTTAATTTATCATGGGATGACTATGAGTTGCCATCATGATATGGCTACAAAAAGGCAAATATGATCCTAAACTATGATGGATATGGTATTTCCAGTAGAGAAATCAAAGTATTAATGTATGTTTATGAGACATCTGGAATATTATGTACAATTCTGGTTGTGCATGTCCGAGAGAAATGAACTCTAATTGGAACAGATGTAGAGGAGTGATCAAGAA
Organism: Caiman crocodilus; assembly: GCA_030014935.1. Classification (NCBI taxonomy): domain Eukaryota; kingdom Metazoa; phylum Chordata; order Crocodylia; family Alligatoridae; genus Caiman; species Caiman crocodilus. Next base: position 55,865,105 of record JAGPOW010001338.1, read on the forward strand.
AATGAAGAGCTCGTCTTATAGAAGGAGACTAAAAGAGTTTGGTTTGCTTACCCCATAAAAAGGGTGAAAGGTAGTATGATTGCCTTCCATAAATATATTGTGGACTGGGCGGGGCTGTATAGCAGGGATATAAAAGAGCTATTTAAAGAACAATTTTGGCAGAAAAATAAATGCACATTAACTAGGAGTACATGAAGCTGAAAACCAGAAAGTTTCTAAATATTAAAAAGAAATGTTCCATACCAACTTTCCAAAAGGACAAGTGGCAGCAAGATTTCTAACAGGTTTTAAGATAGAGGTTAATAAGCATCTGAAACAAATGGTATGTCATGTTCTTCTGCAAAAGATTAGACTTGATGACCTTGGAAATTTCTTCTAGTCACGTGTCTATGTATTTAATATATAGATAATAGCCTATTTTAATTTTCAGATGCACATAATTTGCCTAATTTATATTTTTCCCCAAACTACTTTTCTTAAAATATAGACCAGGTACTTATCCTTGCTCCACAGCCTTTGGATCGCCCAGCAGGTGCCTGCTGCGTCTTCCCAAAAGGCAAAAGTTTGGAATAGGTGGGCATGTCTACACATGAATTTAATGTACCTGAATAAACTCCAGTGCAATTTGCTCTGGAGTTTATTGCTCCTGAGTACTGTATTTACATATGCACCTGCGACTGTAGCATGTTAAGCCAGGTTTGAACAGACTTGGCTGGCAGTGGGTTTGGGGTATCAGCCTACCAGACCAGGGCTGCTTCAGTCTCACTTAATGTGCTGCAGAGGGGCTGGCTAGGGCAAGAGGATGCTTCAGTGTGGGACCAGCTGGCAGGCAGTGTCTACATGTGCACTGTGGTGCATTAAATAATGCTGCCCAGGATAGTACTTGTGTTTTCAAGTATTATTGTACAACAGTTTTTATTAGTTTACTGTGGCCTAATAGGACTGCACCTGTAGATGTTGAAACTTTACTGCAGCACTAACTAGTTGGCTCCACAGTGAATGTCCTATACCACTCTCAGAAGCTATTGTTGAAGTAACACGTGGAAAGAAGTATGCACTGAGCTTTAGCCATCTCCAGTTGGCACACAGGTTCTTAAAAGTTGTTGGCATTTGTGTGACTTAATTGCATCTTATTGGCAGCTCTGTCTGCCATCAAGCCTAGCATAAAAATGTCTTGAAGATCAGGATGCCTAATGTTCCCCCCACATTTTGACTTCCATAAAGAGATTAAGCTCAAGAAAGGAATTTAGGACTGTGTACAAAACCTATCATGCTTTCTCTCTTAGCCATATGAAATTCCCCATTCGAAATGAATCACATTGTGAATAATTTATGTGGACTTGTAATGCATGTTTATTGACATAGCTGTGTAAAAAGTGCTTTTTGCTATCATATTGTTCACCTACTTGAAATGCACTATGACAACACATTGATATTGTTAAGATTAATGATGTACTGATTAATACCAGAGAGCACATTTGCAATCAAATAGTCTATATCAGTGAAGCATGTGGAGAACATTTTATATATGAGTTCAGCAGTTCATGGAGCAGTGCCATTACTGGAGGAAAGAACACCCATTATTCACCTCATGAGCACTTGTGTAGTGTTTCAAAAAAGCTTAATCATATAAAACAGTGTTTCTGGAGTCTTAAAATAGATGCTCTTGCTGTGGTTTGGAATTTTCACATTGGCAACCTTGACTGCATTTTAAAACAGAGTGTGATACAATATTATCTCAGTTCCATGACTGCAGGGCAGAGAACTATTGAAAAAGGTCAGTGGCCATCTTGTCCATTATTCAGACAAAGACGCAGATATAGAAATGAACAACTGCTGTGTTGCTCTGGAAAATGGAAAATCACCATTAACACAGTACAATACAATGAGCTTTTTGATACCTATGTCATTTCTCACTGTATCTGCAGAGAACAATTTCTTATTTTCTGCAAAATAATTTGCAGAAACACTAGCTTCCAACAATGAGTCAGAAGCTCGATTTTTACTTAAATAAACAAGGATTATTTGCAAGTTCTCTTCCACTTTTAAAATTTAAAAGGCTCAATTCAATTTTCACTTTATTCCAGGATTATACTTTTGCCATTAATTATCTTAAACATTTCACATTTCCACCTATGAAATTTAATAATTGATTAGAAGAGCTGTCATTAATTGGCACACAATTGTATTGTAAACCCCACCCCCTACTTCTTGAAACATTTCTAACGAAAAATGTCTTTTTGAGCTGGAAAAGTCATACAACTATTCTGGTGAGAACTAAGGCAGATTTTAAGATAACTTATTTAACAACAAGAAGTAACTTGAAAAATAAAAAGTGCAGGTGCTTCTGCAATCTGTTCTGGCTCTATTCACAGTTTCAGGGTTTCTTCCCTCAGTTCCGGTCTCCATGTGTGCAAAGGACTGTTAAAATTCTTATAGGTCTGCATGGAAAAATATGCATATCTTCTTCTAAATTATGCATTGTAAATGGCTTCTTGTGAACAATCTCTTGCATGTAGATCTTTACTGACGGTCATCAGGTATGACGGCACTGCAGAGTATCCTTGTAGCAACTGCAAGATGAGGCTTAACCCTTATGATCCCTCTTTAGATCTTGTTACACAGTAATTTGGGGGAGTTTCTGGAGCTCTTAACACCTGTTTGTCTGCACAGAAATGCCTGAAACTAGTTTTAAGTGTTCATTAAGTGATTCAGAGTTATGCCACTCCAGGGCAGGATTATGTTCTGATCAGTGTTACCCAGCTTGTGTTACACTGGTGTAGCTACTCTAGGCTACACCTTAGTGTAAACATACCACTCTCCCCCTCTCTCCACTGACTCAGATCAGACCCACTGCACCCCACCCTCACCTTCCCCAGGACCACACTCATTGCTAGGGTGACAGCCAAAAAGCGAAGATAGGACACGTTTGCCTAAGCATCCCCCTACCCCTCCCCTGCATGGACAGTGTGTCTGGAGCAGAGTCAGGAAGAGCCAATGGGGCACAGAAGCAAATATGGGTTGCCCACTGCGGGGCTCCCTGCTCTGCTGCCCTCCTCCTGGGTTCTCTGCAGCCTAGTGGGCAGGACCTAGTAGAGAAGCTTGGTGCTGCCACCACCAGGAGCCCCACATCAGCCGCACCATCATGGTGAGCTGCTTTCTGCCAACACAGCAGCATTGGGGGCAGTGGCATGAAGTTGTGCCCCCCACTGTTGCTGGGTGGGTAGGGGGGGGCCTTGCATGGTGCTGTGGTTGGCACAGGGGTCTCCGCACCAGTGGTGGCAGCACTGAGTCTCCCCACCCCATTGTGCCCTCCTGTGCCGGGTCCCATTTATTGGGCTACAGAGGCTCCTGAGGGGAGGGCAACAGGGTGGGAATCCCTGAGCCCACAGCAGGTGGTCTGCATCCTCCCCCACCCAATCCACAAATCTGGGGGAGCATGTGCCTCCCGCCATACCTCCCTTCCTAAAAGTGTACACAGCATTGGAGAGCCAGCCTCCCCCACACAACCCCATACAAACTGTCCGTGGCTCTGTCCACTCCTGAATGCAGGCCCCACAGCCACACGTTCCCACCTGGGTCTGGGCCCTACACACCACCCAGGCTCAGCAGAACTCCAGCCCCAGCTGCCAACCCTGCCCCACTCCCTCCCTCACTGTGGGGGCCCCAATCTGCCCCTCTACCTCTGCTATGTGCCCTCTCCATGAATAGCCTTATCTGTAGACAGCTGTGAGAGCTTCTGTCCACCGCTGCCTGGCTGAATTGCTGGCCAAGTGTTTGTGTGTGCATGCACACATGCATGTAGCACCCCCCTGTGTCCTACTCCCCTCAGGTACAAGCAGCCCCCTTCAGGCTGGAACTCTGCCAGACTTCAAAGGGAAACCCACCATTTTCCATGTTTTTCTCGTTCAAAGAAGAAAATCCACATTTTTCTGCAGTGAATGGAAACCCTGGATGCCTGCACATAATACTGGGACCTTAGCTGACTGTGTTGAGGGGAATCTGGGACAAAAGATGTTCTGGAGTCAACCAGCCTGGGACCAGAACTTTATGTTTTTGTTTCTGCTCTGTCAAGCCCAATCAGGGATGGGTGGTCACCCTACTCACTGCTTTCTCATTCTCTTACCCCCCCTGCCCACACTTGTGGCTGCCTGCACTGTTTGTCCCAGGGGAGCAGGTAGGGAAAGGGTAGCCTGATCAGCCCAGAGAAGAGTTGCAGCATGGCAACTATGGCAGTGGGGGCTGAGCAGATGGGTTAACCCTTCCCTGCCTGTTCCCTCAAAACAGACATCACAGGCAGCTGGGGCTGTAGGGGGGACCCTCAGAGGCAAGGGGGTAGGGTGGAACCCCAAGGGAAGAGGCAACTGGGAGAGCCCTGGGAAGCTCAGAATGGGAGGAAGGGTGATTCTTACTTTTCAGTCTTCCGTGTCCCTGCTGGCCTGAATGTGTAACTAATCCAAACTCAAGCTACCACTAAAACCAACCAGCATTTGAGCAGCTCATAGTGTAATGTGTAACAAGGCTCTTTGTCAGGCTTGATCCTTCCCAATTGAAATATGTAGTATTTTTTCACTATATGGTCCAAGCCTGAAGAACATTAGGACATATCATTCAAGTGTTGGCACTTTCAAGCTATGCATTTTATTGTTAAGCACTAGTGCTCTGAGGATGTGTTATTTTGTAGGGACTGCTTATATTCTTAATATAACTATTACATAGTTCTTTCAGCACTGCTTGTATTCCAAATCACCAAAGCAATGGCTGTCTGCTGCATAGACAGGACACTTTTTCTTCCAGAATCACTAAACAAGTGAGTGAAGAGCTGTAATTTGAGTCAGGACAGCTCAACAAAATGTCAGGTTTGTTAAGGGAAGTTTTAAGTGGATCATGAGTAAAGGAAATTGTATAGTTTTACGAGATGATGAATGGGCATCTGTTAAGTCTTGATGTGACACTGAAAACTGAAAGAGGTGAAGAAATGATTGTTCATAGCAAAATAAGTCAGTGAAAGTGGCAGTATCTCACTGACATTATTGTAGAGGTCTGAGATCCTAATGTAAAGGAAAGTTGAAACTGTATATTACAAAGAAGCTATTGCACCCTATTAAATAGACTTCTGTAGTCTATTATTTTATTTAAAATAATAAAGATAAAGATAGAGTAGTATCTCTAATGGCCATAGATAAGACTTTGCAACCTTTGGTGTTTGTTCTGAGTACTTGATTTTTTTAACTTTATGTCATTATATCATTAATGCCAAGGTTAATTTTTCACAAAATAAATATTGAGTTGTAAAAGAGAGTGTATATTTTGTTTTGGAAAGAGTCAGTCTAAAAGGCTTTATGTTGCATACTTGATTCTTGCTATTGAATCAAAAAGTTCAATTATTGCATTACCATACAAACCACCCAACATTTCACATTTGATGATATAAATATCCAATGGAAATTTTTCAGTTTTTCTAGCATATTTTATTTTTATATGCAGGTATAATTAATCTGAAGTGTGGTAACCAGTAGTAATCTGTTCCTGCTCTCCTGTTTGCTTGATGACTGTGTAGGATGCTCCATGCTGTCTTATTTATCTGTTCAGACTTTACTTCCTCAATAAATTATTTAATTTCATTTCCCACCTGTGCCTCCTTTCCTTCAAAATTTCTTACTGAGCCCTATTCTTTCTTATCCAGCCAGCAACATTGGGCTTCTCCTCCAAAATCCTAAGGACATGGCCTAGTAATGCCTATTACCCATATTGGTGGTAACCCATAACTTTAGGTCAAACTACCTACAAACCTGAATTTGGCCTAAAGTTATTGGTCAACAGTAAGAGTGATACAAAGCTCCACCACCCAGATAATTCTGCAAATCCTTACTCCTTCACCTTGAAGAGAAAGCATATAAGTGAAGCAATGATTATTTTCCCTCCCAATCCTTCCCTTACGTTTATGGGTGCCTGCATGGCCATGTTTTCAGACAACATATGATCAAAGCAGAATCAAGTGTCATACAGTGATGATCTCAACATTGCTTTCTGGGTATGAAGCTGCCTGCAAGACAGCCCTTTGCTCTGGGAAATAGTCCTAGCAGTGGTGACGGTGTGGTAGTGTTCCTGTGTATCATTTGGGAGCTCTGATTTCAAGTTCCAGCTGGAACCAGTAGGGATGAATGAAATGACAGGGGAAGAAGTTCTTATTGGAGTGGGAGGGGCTCATTGTGTTTCCCTAGCATCTATGAGAAAGCTGGGTAGGTATGAGGATAATCCAGGAGCGTCATAGAAGAATTTGAGTGCTATCCTTAGTGCCAATAACTTAATCATACTATAGTACAGGGAAGACTAGCTCCCCAGCACAGGCATGCCTTAGAAATCCAAAACAATTTGCAAATGATAGTTAAAGCTTTACTAAGAACAACATCTTCAAAGAAGGCCTAATGCAAAACTAGTAAGCATTTATCATATGGCCAGCTATGGCATAGGTGAGATGGGTAATTCAAGAGTCAACTTGAAAAAGGTAATATTCCTATGGACAACTGTCAAGATATTTTTTTTCAAACTGGCAATTCTAGCAAGCCAAAGTAAAAGCTTCTGTGGACAGTTTAAAAAAAACTACAATTAGAAGCAATAAGACAGGAAAGAAGAAAGCTTGAGCCATACATTTACAAACACTGCTGGTAATGCAATTTCCTGTTTTTACCTGTTTGCTCTGCAGCCATCTGTTTCTCAATAATTTGACTAAATGGTCACTATAGGGCTATAGATAATAGTTAATTTAATAATAACTTCACATTTTTCTCCAAGGAGTATGGTAATACAGGTCATGTAAGCTGAGGATCAGGCCACATTCATTATAAAAGGTAACTTCTAAAGTTGTTACAAAAAGATTTTGTTCTCTTCTTTTAAGCTAAATGAATAATAGTAGCCATGTGATCCAACACTGACATTCTTTGCAGCTGACCTTCTTTTAGCAAATTTGGCAACACACAGACAATTAGACTAAGCTAAGTGATATCACATTATTGAAGTTATTGTATGCCTGCACATGAACTCAGAGGCTGCTCCAACGCACTGTAATTACTTGATTAATCAAGTCTGCTCCAGCAGCCACCTGTGTCTCATGTATCACTGTTCCCTTTCTTAAAAAAGAGGTGGGGGTGCTTGAACTAAAGCTCATTGAACAAACTTTAGTTTAAGCACCCCCACTGCCATTTTTAAGCATGGAGATGCTGATACACAAGACATTGTGGTGCTTTAATTACAGAGGCTGTCAGAGCCACTTTAATGAAAGTACTACACCCCTCCTCCCCCCACAATGTGCTCCCCTTGGAGCACATGTAAAAGTGCCCGTTGAGTTCACTACATAGGCAAAACAAAACAGAAAATGATTCTCTTTCTGGCATTGCCTGGCCTTGTTTCATGTCACAAGGGACTTTTACACAGTCAGGTAACAGATGACTATGGTCCTTCTAAAACAATGGTGTTCCATATTTAAGACTAAGGGAAAATAGTTTGAGAAGGAATCACAATTAATACTTAGATACTGATTGTCTATTCAGTTAGTAGAAAGGAACTAAATGTCACCCACGTCTCTTGGAATTTGACAAGAAATTCCTTTACTGTCTAGGACTACGCTGCAAGTATAACTGATTCTTATACCTCCCTTCCTACAGATACACTTTCAGGTGCTAAGTCTTAAGTCAAGGGCAAGAAAGGATAGTGGATGAAAGGAGATGAACTAAATGGTGTGTGGTTTCTAAGGCTGAAGTAGAAATTCACGATCATGGAGAATTTTTTTAGGTGTTTCATATATTCAGAACCATCAGAGCTACTATTTTGTATGTATTTTTGGGGGGCTCCTACATTCAGAGCTAGCCCCTATCATACCAACACAGAAACTAGAGTGTAGTTTATTATTGGAATTTTATTGGAATGTGGATATGGGGCTGATGTTTTAAAGCAAAATAAGGGAAACCATACATTCTATGCTGTTTTTACTAGCTTGAGACAAATCTCCCCAAGACTCTGAAATGCACATGTAATGTAAATACTATTTAATATATTATATATATATTTAATGCAATGTAAATGCAATGTAAATACTGTTACCCTTTTCACTGAAGCAGAGGCTATTGAGTTGCCACCTTGCAACCTCCTGTTTCATTTTCATAGCTTTCCAAAATTCTCTTTTTGGGAAGAAACTTCTTATTCTTTGACACAGCCAAAATTAATTGTATATATTTTGTTTAAAATGAAGAATAGCTGAAATATATTCTGCTCTTTCACTGAAGGAAGCTTGTTTTAGAAAACTGGTCATATGTACTTGAGTACACTGAACACAGTTGTAATTTCAGGGCCAGATTTTCAATTGCTGTTACTCAGCATAGCTCCACTTACTGAAAAATAGCTAAAGCCATTTGTATCTGTGACAGGCCTATGACTGGCTTACTTCCATGCCACAAATCAGGTGGCTGGCCTGCAATTAAAATGGCTGACACCATGTGTGCATGGAATCAAACATGAGTTGACCTGGAGCCTAGAGGCCAAGAGCTCAAAATGATCCCTGAAGCTGGAGAAGAGGCATCTGGGCACTGGGAATGGATCCACACACTCTCCCTGCTGCTGAAAGAGTCCTGGCACTTTCCCTACTGGCCAGTGTAGCCAAGAGAATAATGAAACGATGCTTTAAAAGGTAGATGGCCAGAGAATACCTGGATGCACTCCCAAGAGCTGGCTGGAGAACGGTCACGTTTCCCGGGTCTGAAAGGCCCAGGTGAATGTGAGGGGCACCTTCATCCATAGAGCCCAAAAGACAGAAGGGGATGCCAGCCCACCGGACCCAATCAACCCAATGTTGACATGCCCACTACCCAGGCCAAGCTCTTTTTGGTTAAGTTTTCTCTTATGGGATTGGCATTCTCTGTGAGCAAATGAACATCAGTGAGAACCCTGCAGCACCCCTTTTGCCAGCCCCTGCTGCTGAAGAAGAAACCCATGATCATGCCAAGGTACTGGCTGAATCTATCATAACACCTGAGTGGAAAGTTGTATGGTGTAGGAAAGGAGAAGCCCTACAATAGACATGACAAGGGAGTTGCTGCTGGGCCTCAAAGGAACCGCTGAGCACTACCTCCAGAGGTAAACTAGGGTTTACCTAGTTAACACGGTTAACAGCCCTAGTCTCAGGAGAAAGTAGACTATTAGGGACTCCATGGGGATCCACCCTCATCTTGCCTGTCAAGACTTTGGTCTTGCGAAAAAAAAAAAAGGAGGGTTCAGTGGTGTTACTGAGGGTCCCCTCAGGTGTACTCATGTAGCAATGAATAGTTGATCTGAGGCTCCAACTCCCCTACACCCTGTCCATATACACCGGAGGGCCAGAGGGCAGGGAACAACTACAAGCAGACCTTGACATATGGGCAGAAAACAACAGAATGTAATTCAATAAGGAGAAATGCAAAATGCACCTAGGGAGGAAAAATGTCCAGCATACCTACTGCCTAGTAAAGGACCTGCTTGGTGGAACAGAAGCAGAAAGAGATCTTGGAGTCCTAGTGGACTCCAAGATGAACATGAATTGGCAGTGTAACAAAGCCATCAGGAAAGCTAATGGCACTTTATCGTGCATCAGCAGATGTATGTATGATCCAGGGAGGTGATACTTCCCCTCTATTGGGCACTGGTCAGACTGCAGTTGGAATACTGCGTGCAATTTTGGGCGCCGCACTTGAAGAGGGATGTGGATAACCT
>JAGPOW010001338.1:55881751-55936178 GCA_030014935.1 Caiman crocodilus
AGGCTGTAGGTGTGCTGGACATTTTTCCTCCCTAGGTGCAGCACTTTGCATTTCTCCTTGTTGAATTGCATTCTGTTGTTTTCTGCCCACTTGTCCAACATGTCAAGGTCTGCTTGTAGTTGTTCCCTGCCCTCTGGCATGTCCACTTCTCCCCATAACTCTGTGTCATCTGCAAACTTCGACAGAGTACACTTCACATCCAAGTCGCTGATGAAGACATTGAACAGTGTTGGTCCCAGGACCGAGCCTGGCGGGACTCCACTGGCCACACCCTTCCAGGTTGAAAACGACCCATCTACCATGACTCTCTGGGTGCGACCCTCTAGCCAATTCTCCACCCACCAAACTGTGTAGTCATCCAAGGCACAGCCTCTTAACTTGCTCACCAGTATGGGGTGGGATACCGTATCGAAGGCCTTCCTGAAGTCTAAGTCTACAACATCCACCCCTCCTCCTGCATCTAAGCGTTTTGTAACCTGGTCATAAAAAGAGACTAGATTAGTCAGGCATGATCTGCCTGCTACGAACCCGTGCTGGTTTCCCCTCAGCATAATTTGTCCTGCTAGGCTCTCGCAAATGTGAGCCTTGATAATTTTTTCAAAGATTTTGCCTAGGATGGAGGTGAGACTGACTGTCCTATAGCTGCCTGGGTCCTCCTTCCTCCCTTTCTTGAAAATGGGGACCACATTGGCCCTTTCCGAGTCCTCCAGGACTTGGCCCATGCGCCACGGGCATTCAAATATTCCCACCAGTGGCTCTGCGATTACGTCAGCCAGTGCCTTCAGCACCCTCAGATGGAGCTCATCCAGGCCTGCCAACTTAAAGGCATCCAGTTCTTCCAAGTGACTCTGCACCATCTCAGGTGCATGTAAGTCTGGCACCTTGCTGCTGCCTCTCCACAACATCAGTGAGAGACTTGTCGTGCCCCTTGCTGGAACACTGAGGCACAGAACTCATTGAGGAGTTCAGCCCTGTCCCCCCTGTCTGTCACCAATTGTTTCTGTCTATTTAGCAGGGGTCCTATTCCTCCCTGGGCCTTCCTTTTACTCCCTATATATCTAAAAAACAATTTCTTGTTATGTTTTGCTTGGGATGCCATCCTCAGCTCCATGGTAGCTTTAGCCTGTCTAACTGCCTCCTTGGAAGCACAAGCAGAGGAGGTATACTTCTCTTTGGTGATTTCTCCCTGTTTCCACTTTTTATGTGCTCTCCTTTTGGCCTTTAGGCTACCCTGGATTTCTCTAGTCAGCCAAGGAAGCCTCCTGGCCCCTTTCCCTCTTTTTCCTTGCATCGGGATTGTCTTGCTTTGTGCCTGAAGGATCATTTCCTTAAGGCACAGCCACCCTTCTTGGGCTCCCATCACTTCAGAACTCCTACTCTGCAGTGTGTCCTTGACTAATTGTCTGAGTTCATAGAAATCAGCTTTCCCAAAGTCTAGCACTTTCACCTTACTAGTTACCCTATCCACTCAATGTTTTATAAAGCATTCTATTATTAGGTGATCACTGTCACCCAGATGGCTACCAATCTGTAGGTCCCCTACCATGTCCTCCCCCGTTGCCAATACCAGATCCAGTATGGCATTCCCCCTAGTGGGATCGTGTACCTCCAGTGTCAGGTGGAGGTCCTGGACACAGGTTAGAAACCTGTGTGAACGGTGGGACTTTGCCATCTGCGTCTCCCAGCAGATGTCCGGGTACTTTAGGTCCCCCATGACTACTGCCTCCTTAGCTTTTATGGTCTCCAAGAGCTGCCTCAGGAGCCCCAAATCTATTTCTTCCCCTTGGTGAGGGGGTCTGTAGCAGACCCCTACCACCAAATCCCTTTCTCCTTGCCCCCCATGTAGCCTAACCCACAAGCCTTCTACTTTGTCATCCTTCGATTCTGTCTTGATGAGGGTTGATGTATATTGCTCATTGACATAGAGCGCAACCCCTCCCCCTTTCCCCCCCCGTCCTTTCTGTACAATCTGTAACCCTCAATATGTACCGCCCAGTCGTGGGATGAATCCCACCAGGTTTCCGTTAGCGTCACAGGTGTTTTGTGCAAGCAGGAGCGCTAGTTCATCCTGCTTGTTCCCCATGCTCCTAGCATTAGTGTATAGGCACTTGAGCCCTGTGACTGGTGCCTTTGCTGCCCCCCTACTCCTAATCCCAAGAAGCCCCTTATTTCTTACCTTTTCATTGCTTACCTGTGCTGTAGTGCTGGCCATCCCATGGCTTGTAGGTTCCCAATGTTCTCCTTTTTCAGGCGGGGCTGTCCTTGTGAGTGCCACATCGTTTGGTGGTCCACAGCTTCCCCTGCCCTCATCTTCCCCTCCCCGACAAGCCTAGTTTAAAGCCCACCAGAGGAGATCCGCCAACCTAGAAGAACACACACACTTACCTTTGGGGGACAGGTGAATCCCATCCCAACTGAGCATGTCCTTTGTCATAATGTGAGGTTGTTCTCCAGGAAGCCAAAACCTGCCTCGAGACACCACTGCCGAAGCCACCAGTTGGTCTCTCTGATGCAGTTCTCGTGCCGTCTTCTGCGTCTGTTCACTGGTAGAATGAAAGAATACCATCTATGCACCAAACTCCCTAAGCACACCACCCAGAGCACTAGTCCACCATCAGGTGATTGGGGGTTCTCCTAGCCACATCATTAGTACCCACATGGACTAGGACCATGGGGTAGTAATCGGTGGGCTTGACCCTGACCTGGATTACTTCCATCACATCCTGAATCTTTGCTCTGGGCAGGCAGTATACCTCTTGTGTTGAGGGGTCCTGGCGATGGATGGGCCCTTCTGTACCTCTCAGGATGGAGTTGCCTATGATGAGCACTCGTCGCCTCCTCCTCTGGGTCTGCTTGGATCTCTTGACCTGTTTGGAGCGTGAAGAATGTGGTGTTGCTTCCTACCCAAGGGTTTCCTCCTCTCCTTCCATCTCCTGCAGGGTCGCCAGGGCCTCGTACCTGTTCTCCAGTCGGACTGGAGGAATTGGTATCTGTTCGCTGTGAGCAGCTCCGGTCCTGGATGTGACCGTCTGCCACTCTGCTGTGGAGGGCATTTCCTGGGCTGCTTCTTCTTTAGGTGCCTGGTCCTGCAGGGAAAAGAAATAGCTGTCAATTTCATCCTCCGCTTCCCTGATACCCTCAGCCTGCTAACCTCCTCCTAGAGCTCCCTCACCTGTGCCTCCAGAGCCCTAAGATAGGCACCTGCCGAACAGGTGTGGGGGCACTCAATCTCTGCCCCCCTGACCCTGCTGGGGATCCCCCACGGGCCAGGAGGTAGGGGGACATCAGCTTCCCCATGGGCTCGGTCTGGGTGGAGGCCTCAGACCAGCCCCAGGTAGCCTTGTCCCTCTGGGCAGGGGGCCTAGCAGTACTCCTTGTCAACACCATTCTATAAGCTGCTGTTTGTGGATCTGTCTGGTGTCTACTCCCTGCCCGTACAGGAGTTTCTCTCCTGGCCCTTTCTGCCTGCCCGCTGGTGTGAACACCTGCGCAAATGCCAGCACGTTCTGTTTGACTTACATATGCATATGACTTGCATATACCTTCATTTCCAGACTTGTGCATCGAAGCAAGCAGGGACACTGCAGCAGCTGCTGTTTGAGTCTTGCTAGAAGCTATGGTACATCATGGCCACTCACCTGGACCTGATACAGCAGCAGCTTATCGTATCATGCACCCTCAGCCACAAGCCATGAGCTAGCTGTCCTGTGCATGGCCACCCAACACATCTTACACCCACAAAGTGTGTGTGTGTCTGTTTGTGGGTTGGTGTGCTCATGTTTGTTGAATGCCTGCATTCTGTGTATGTGCATTTCTGTGTGCGTTTCCCCAATGCATGCATACACAGAACCCAGGTATCCAGGACACGCATGTTGACCTGAGGGGTCAGGCAAACACTCAGGATGTCAATATTGTGCTGTTAGACAGGAGGGTAAGACACAATTGCATATATGCAAACACACAAATCAATTATGTGAATACACATGTACACTACCAACTCAGGCACATACACATCTGTGACAGGTCGTCGCTCTTAGATGCCCTCAGTATGGCCCCCACACCTGTCTCTGGGCAACCACCCACCTTGTCTCGCCTGCCACATCTTTGATGTTTGTAAATTAATTAATTAGCGGGAGGCTGCCCTTCTACTGCCCCCTCCACTAGGGGGCGCTATCTGCGGCTCCTTCCTCCCCAATACTGCAGCCCAAGCCTCGCAGATGGCATCTCAGTCTTACTCTAATCACCAGACCCATGCTGGGCCCCAGATCCTCCATACCGGACACTTCTCCAATCCCTCCGGTCAGGCAGCCTCCCCGCCATCATCTGGGCTACCTAGTCCCCCAAAACCATAACTGCGTAATTTCCCCGCCTCCTGAGGACAACCGCAGCACCTCCTTCCCCTCTCGGGTGTGGTCTCCCCAGGACCTCTGGCTCCTAGCCATGGCCCACCTCCAGGCCAGTCAGGGCCCCAGACCCCTGGCTCTTGGGCGTCCCTCGCAGTGGTTCCCTGGCCCTTTTGGCTCCTTGGCCCTGGCCCCAGCATGGACCAGTCGAGGGTACTCACTGGCTTGGGCTGGTCTCTAGCCCTTCATACTCTTTCTCACTGGGTCTACCCTCCGGGTCCTCCAAACAAACATAGGGTTACCCACCCAGTGGTGGGGGCAAAGGGGTTATGGTGCCCTGACTCGCCTTTCACAGGGGTGGTAACTGGCCTGGCATTTCCTGGGGGCTCCCACGCCACTGAGAGCCCCACCAGGCCACCCACTCCTGGCAGGGTGCTGTTTCAGGTCATGCCCAGGCAGGACCAGTGGAGCCTCCTTGCCACCCCTATAGCTCCCTCTTACCTCCAGGTATTCTTGCCAGCAACTCTCTGGCCAGACAATGTTGCTGCCTGGCCCCCAGCAGCCAAACTGCCTGTGTTTATATAGGCCTCAAAATGGCTGCCCTCATCAGGCACCTGGAGACTGCCAGCTCCAGGCCCTTAAAGAGGCAGGCACACCCTGTGCCCTGCTGCGATCTTCTCAAGTGGCGAGCACACACAGTGCTCTGCCCTGCCACAACATCCAAACCAGCCTAGGCAAATGCATTCCTATCACCAGGTCAAACACATACACTATACATCCCAAAAGTTAGACACAGCTCACTAATTCATATATCATGCACACAATGCCATACACACACACACACACATACCCCTCAGATACACACACATTCAAAATAACTAGCTTATGTTCATGCACACCTATCACCAGTTTAAGACCATACATGCTACACACACCAAATTTAGACAGAATCAATTACCAGTTACCAACACCTGCACATTCAATACACATACGTGGATTACTAATTCATACCACACACACACACACACAATGGTATCTATATATGTGTATTCACACACATACCACCCACCTAAGTTGAGTGTTGTGATATATATGTATGTATGTATGTATGTGCTTGGTGTACTTGGGATACCTGGGGAAAGATTAAGGTAAGAAAGTAGAAGTGTAAGTAATTAAATTTGCTAGGAGTGAAAGTCACCGGGACTGGGATTAAAACCAGTAGACTACAGGGGCCTGGGCTGAAGAACTGAGGCTTAGGGGTAACTTTAGGTTAATTGATCTTAATTGATTAAAAGACGATGCCCAAAGCTTGCAGAACAGGGGAGTGATGCCAGCACAGAGGCTGGGACTGCAGCAAGAGCTACGGAGGAGCTGAAAAGGTAGGTGAGGAGAGGGAAAATGGGACAAAGGGAAAGTGTGTGTATTAAAGAGGGGCTGTGGGTGCAAGGAACCAGAGAATGGCTCTGGGGCAGCTAGAGAAGTTGAAGGTAGTGGCAGTAGGTGCTGGGAGCTGGAGAAAGACTCCAGCTGCTGGAGAAAACTGCAGGACAGTCACAAGGAGATGGAAAGCTGGGAAGCTGGTGGGGTGGGGACGGGGATGACTACAGAAGGTGCGGGGGAAGCCTGAAAACAGACAGACGAACAGCGGAAAATCACAGGAAAAGTGGCAGGAGAGACTGAAATGCATCAGCGGCAGCAGGAAAGCAGAGAAAGGCAGCAGAAAGTCACAGGGAAAATGCAGTAGGAATTGAGAAGAGATTGGGAAACTAGTGGAGAGGTGTGGGGTCAGGAGCTGAGAGAGAGAGAGAGAACAAGGCTGGAATTTAAGATAAGGAAGGGACTGGGATTCAGTAAAACATGACCCAACTCAGGGTTGCAAATGACAGTGGTTTTATCGAACAGGGGAGATGGTGACACAATGTCTTATTGGTTCCCTTGCACCCCTCACCTCTCCCCCCCTCCCACACACACAATGGCAGCAGGGATTAGAGAGGCTTGGTGCAGGGGCTGAAGTCCACTGAAGTCCAAGAGGAGAAAGAGAAACAGAGAGAGAGAGTCCAAATTGTAGAAGGAGGTATCAGGTAATATCTACCTATCCAGGCTGGAAAGGGGTCCTTGTCCAGTAAGTGTTGTCCAGAGGGCAGTCACCAGCAGGGCCTCTGGGTGGATAGGTGGTGTGGCACGGTGCTGGTCCAGATGGAGAGGGGGTCCCACTGGGTCTGTCTTCACTACTCCTTTTTATATGGGCCGACCTTGTGTGACCCTAGTGACAGGAGGCATGCACAGGCAAGGGTCAGTCCCTGGTGTATGTGTGCTTCATGTACAGATGTGCAGTTTTGGGTGTCTGTAATAGGGAGAGTTGCTGGTTCTGCACGGTCTTTTGTCTTTCAAATTCTGGGTTCTTGTCTCTGTTCCTGGGTGAGGTCCACGGTTCCTGGATGAATCAATGTGAGGTGATGGCCCAGTCATTACAGTCCATTCAGTAGAGGCCTGGTACCATTGTATTTCAAACATTCCTCACTCATTCTTATTCATTTGGGAACCAATTTACATGGGAGAGGTAGGTGACTCATACAGTTATAACATGGGATGCCCAGGCAGAGGGCACAAGATGGAGGCTTGGCATATAAAATGGAAAGTTGACAGAAAGTTGGAGAAGTTGGCTCACTTACAGACACAGGCCTAACCCATACAATATCCATATAAAATCATAAAAATCAATACAAAAATGATAATAATACAATATACCACAGTAGATATCTAAAACCAAAAGCTTGCAACCAAAGTGAAAATGTTTAAAGCTTATCCTAAGTCTGAGCTCACTTATACTTAGCTATAGGGAATAGAGAGGGAGAGAAAAAGTCAGAAATGGTTGGGGAAGGGGAGGGAATGCATTTTAAAATAAATTTTAAAAAAAGAAAAACTGTGGGTTTTGCTACACACACACACAGAGCTCAGGAATCCAACACACACATGCACATGCCCCAACTCATCCACATGCACACACACTTGGTGGGTGTAAGGTGTGCTGGGCAGCCATGCACAGGACACACACATGCACACAGACACACACACATAGAACAGGTGTCTGGGGCATGAGTGGGACACTGACTTTCACGCAGCCGATGAGGACAGTGCCCACTTCTTGCATAGCTCCTTGTTCCCCAGGCTGATGAAGAGCAGGTACTATGCTCCTGGGGCCTCCAGTTTCATCACTAGCATCATCATTGCCCCCCCACCATCCTTGTCAGAGGCCTGGGCTACCCCTGCTTGCCCTGGCTCATGAAGCTGGACCGCCAAAAGGAGCACTTCAACTATGGACAAGGCCTGCCACTGTGAGCACTTGTGCCACAGGGATAGGGGAGAAGGAAAACCCCCTGCTGATGTGGCTGGCTCCAGCCCCACACAGTGGCAGGTTATCTGGATCTGTGAAGCCTTGGCCAACTGCCTCCTCACCCATGTGGACAGAAGCCCTCTACAAATGGGTAGGGCTGGATGCCTTCAAGTGCCTCCTCCCTGACACTAAGCCTTTGGTCTCCTGCCCTGGGCTCCTCTAGTCTGCATCATGGGTAATGCTGTCCACAGCCCAAGCTACTTGGATTCTATGCTCCTTCCCCTAGGGAACCATGCTCCCCAACCCCTCTAGGGGCACACACCAAGGAATGTGGCACAAGGAAGAGACATGCCTCAGTTTAAAAAGTTGCTGTTTCCAAACTTGTGCTGTGTTTAATAAAGAAAATCTGTTGAACATGGCCCATGTCTTATCTAGATTCCTTCTCCCTGTTCACATAAAACAGCAAACATTTGGAAGGAGTGGGGTGGGGGGATTGAGAAAGGGGTGACAGAACCTGGAAGTGGGGTTAGGGTCTAGGGAAATGCCACTCACCCCAGGACTCAACAAATACGAAAACTTGGAGGGGAGGCACAGGATAGGGGACTTTTGACCTGACATCCTACTTCTAGGAGTCTGGTATCAAGAGCAGGGACTTCTCCATGTAGAAGCTGGCCACCTATGTGATCCCAGAACTAATGTCTATCTGAGAAAGATGCAGGTCAGGAGGCAGGTCAAAGAAGAGGGAGAGGCTGTGGGTTGGGAGGCATCACCACACCAAAGCTCTTGGCTGTCCCACATGGGACCCCACACACTTAGGGCCATGTCTTCTCCTTCAAGGACTGCAGACCCATGGTCTTTTCTAATACCTGAGCCTCATGTCAGCAGCCAGTCAAAGCTGGGGAGCTGCCTATCCCCACCAAGGTTGTGCCACTCCCCAGCAATGGGACCTGAACCAGGAGTGAGAGCACAGGGAGCTGAATAGCCACCTCCCCAAAGCCTCCCAGATGTGTATGTATGAGCAGGAGCTGCCAGGCTCTGCTGCCAGAAGCTGTCCCAGTGACTGCCTCACCCCATTCTGAGTTCTCCTGTGCCCCTTCAGGACTCTTCTGGAACCACTTGGGGGCCCAGAGTGTATGGGGTGACTAACAGAAGTCCAGGACTATGTGCATTAACCTCCTATCCTGATGCTGTGACTCTCTCAGCTCTGCTGCACCATGGGGTGTCTCCTCCAAACAGCAAATGGCCATCTGGAGCCCCTGTCATGCAGCTTGACAATCTGGATGAAAGCATCCCCAGCCTGTCCATTTCCCCAGTACTTATCCCAGTTCATGCCTCATACCACTCTCAATGCCTTTGGTGCTAGGAGTGTGACTGAGCAAAGAGGCTGTGACCAGAACTTGTAACATCTCTTTATTTCACTGGCACCTTATATGCATACTTTTGGGCACTCTGTAGGTGTTCAGCTACCCAGCCTGGACCCATCATACTGGCTGCTGTGAGCTGGTCTTCCACACACTGATACAGAGCCTGCAGATAAGGGACAGGAGTTACTTCACTTTCCTGAGTTGTGGTGCAGAGTGGGGAAATGCTTCAGGGCCAGAATGAGGCCACAATTGCAGGACAGCCTTGAGATTAATACCCTGAGGAGTTAATACAGTAGGTGCCTACACTGTGAGAATTGGAATAGCCAGCACTCATTGGATGTTACCCATGGATTGGATCCAAGAGGGCACAGGGAAAGGAAATGCTATTGGAGTCACCCTGGCAGCAGGAGCCAGGTGGCTGAATAACAGTCCCCATGTGGTAAGGCTTCCATCACATGAGCCCTTTTTCTAAACTGGAAGATGAGGGAAGTCTGGGAGGTTTTGGACAATGAGGAATTTTTCTCATGCCTGCAGCAGTAGGCAGACTTGGTTGGATGGTATCTCCTGTCCCTGAGCAGGAGAGCTCTCTGCCAAAACTACTCTTTACAATTTGCCTGACGAGCTCATTAAATGCTATCAATGCCTTTCTGTGAGAGCTTTGGTGGGAGAGAACTATGTACATCCAAATGCTAAGGTATCTGTGCTTAGGCTTGAATCTGTTACAAACTGTGGCATGGCCCTGACAGATATGGCAAGGACATGTCAATTATACAGATTTATGATCCCATTGAATGGGGCATGCGCTTTTAAGCACCCAAGCCTGGGGGAAGGAGGGGTGGCACTTTTCTTGGGCTCCAGACTTCAGCAAGAAAGGATAAATGTGGCCGAAAGGTGAGTAATGCACCCTCCTCCTATGCTCCAGAAATCCCACCTAAACCAGAATTCCAGTCCCAACCCATTTATGGACTTCTCAGCCATAATGGTATGAGAAAGGGCTTTGACCTCAGGGTGTGATCTGTGGTGGCCTCATCTCCCCTCACTGCCTCTTTCTTTCTTCTTCCTTCCTTCCGCACTCTGGAGGCTCCATGTTTCTTCTGGAGCCCAAGTTCCCATCATGGTCAAGTGGAGCTGGGAGGAATCTTACCATCACAGGTTGCATGGCATCTTCACACAGGGCCAGTCTCATCAGCAGTGCTGGGAGTACTAGCTAGCACAATAGTCACCGTACTGGTACCTGGCAGATTAGTATATGCTCTACACTTCTGGGAGGGGTGCAATGGCATGTGATATCACTTGCTCCAGAACATCTGCAGCCCTGGTGTAAGAAACAGTGCCCCAAGGCCTCCCTATCCCTCCTCTTCTTCTGGCGGTATCCCAACAGACAACTCCTCTGGAACACCTATGGTCCCATGGAAGTGTGAGGTGGTGACTTCCCTGTTCTCAGCAAGGAAGTGGCACCGGTTCTTGTAGAATGACATGCTCTGCCTATGACACCCAGACCACTTTGTAACATCAAGCATGTGGTGATAATGCCTCTTCATCAATGTGGTCTTGGTGAGGCACTGTGACCAGTCTCGGTTGTGCCCCTGCATGTGTATCTGCTGGATGATGTGCTTGGAGACATCTCTGATTCAGTGCCTTATCTGGACCTGGCTCTGGATGTCTTCCACACCCCAGATGGCAATGAGATCCTTTATTTCCCTCTAGTCCCAGTTATGTGCCCAGATTTGGCTGGTGGCAATGGACAAGGCATGTTCATTCATGGTTCATGCTGGTGCCCATGGGGTCTCAGTATCTGTGGACTGGTGAGGGTCTGTCTGTGAGGGGGTGGGTGGAAGGCTGGAAGGGTGGGAGGATGGATGGATGGAAGCAATGGTAGACATGTGAAGGTGCAGTTCAGGGCACGTGGCTTTTGCTCTCACTTCAGAGAGTTTTGGTCACTGCTCCCTGTGGCAGGGCATTGTTGGTGCCTGCCACTGTAAAGGCTAGGCCAGGGAGATGGCAGGTACCTGATGAGGGTGACCATTTAATGCTCAGCTCTCTGTGTGGAGAAGGAGATATTTGAGACCAGCCAGCAGGAGAAGAACATCTCCCTGCTGAGCTCTCATGACAGGATGAACTTGCAGGTGTGGGCTGGGGCTATCGGGATGGAGAAGACCCCAGGTGCTGGGCATGACCTAAAACTGCAGCCTGCCAGGGTCAGGAGGCCTGGTGGGACTGCCAGGGATGCGGCAGCCTCAGGAAATGCCAGGACTGCAAACCTCCCTGGTGAAAGGTGGGTAGGGGGTGCCTGATAACCTCCAGTCCCTGCACAGTCCTGGCTAGGGAAAGCCCAGACCTGTGAGACAGCTGGTCTTTTGCCCAAATGATAATTTCCTGGCAGTTTTACTTACATACTTTATTACTCTTGCTCAATTCCAACTGTTATACTGTTGTTGTCTGTATCTTCACTTCAGCCATGTTCTAACTCACAAGTGGATGCATTTCATATAATTATGCTGAAAACTGTGTTAATGGTCACCTGTTAACCAGTCACTTGTATTAAAACCTAATAAAATGTCACTCATTACACGTGTTCCTCTCTCAATTGTGCCGTATTATACAGCCACCTGTTTTAACATCTGGAAAAAGAATAATCCCTTTCCACATCTATCTATATGTATCTAATGCATTAACCATCTCAACATATTATAAGCAAGTTCTACTGTTTGTATTATGAATAACATATCATCAGAAGTTATCCTTTGTTTACATTGTTAGGTGCAGAGAAGCATTATTTTAGATACACATGAAAATACAATAGGAAACATTCTGGCAAAAAGATACAATCCAAATGGAAAATGATAATGATAATAATAGAATTGATTTGGCTCTACATAAAGGAGAGGGTCCCAAAGTGCCAGAGAGAAATTTGAAAAGAGAAACACTTCTGCCATATACACTACTGAGCAGATATGAATGATAACCCATTTGGTTAATGTAGGAAAACATAATTACTTGGCAGATACTACTTCCAAAACACTTTTTGGCCAATATTAGGATTATTGTTATAGAGTTGTGTTTCCTTATTGTTGTATGTGTAAATAAATATGTAGTATCTTCCTTCCTTAATTAAGTTTGAGAATGGTGATCTTAATGAGATATGGTAAACATGTTAGTAATTTATTTGTATGAAAAGCTGCTTTCAAACTGTACGGACCTTGGGAAACCACAGACTCTTCCACACTTCTGCGCAATTCAAGTGAGACCTCCAAACCAAAATCCAGATTTATTCAGCCTATGATATTAGAATAATTCTGATCTGAATTTTGTGACTTGGATCCAAGTAAAAAAAAAAAAAATCTTATCTATAAATGTGAAATCTTACCTTTTCATCAATTAACAGTCAGTATTCCATTTTTGCATCTGATTCTGAGGTCTATTTGACCTTAATTTTCCCTTTAACTGAGACATGACCTACATTAAGCCAACACCTAAAGTGGCTTGTCTAGGTACTGGGAAGATCCTTACAGCTTTTTAGTACCACCTCTTCTGGTGTCAGACAGTCATCTCCCTCTCCCTTTCTGGTACCAGTGTTTCATGTTTGTCCTTTTACTATTGCAGCAAAATGTAGAGCTCCAGTTGTACTAACAACATACACACAAACCAAGAAAAGAGAGTCCCTACCCTACAGACTTTTATTTCACTGCCTAAAAACTTGCCGTATTGGTCAAAAGGAAATGAATTACCACCAACAACTACACATGAAAGGCAAACAAAGCAATAAAGAAAAGAAACTAAATAGACTATTTTTGTGCTTCTTGTTCACAAGCTGTTTCCCTATGTCAAGTGTTTGGAGATATTCCAGATTTCCAGCTACATTGTGGCCAATCAGCTGATCTTTTTTTTTTCTCACATTTACTTCAGTTTTAATATCCTCCGAAGACACAAAAACAAAACAAAACAAACAAAAAAGGAAATACAGATTGTTGCTCTTTCAGTGACATGTACTTAGTTACTATTCCACATGAATGCTCTATTTGCATTTACTTACAATTCTTTTTGCTATATTTTCCTATCAAGTAAAGATAAAGATGTTTCTAGAGGGTGGCACTACTTACCCAGATTTCCCTTAAGCATTTTAACAATGGCCCAAAATTGGTTTCTCTTGCTCTATCTCACTCAAAGCCAAACCCTTGCTGAATATCTTGGTCATATTTTTATAGTAAATTTTAACACCATTTGTTAATATTCGAGGAAACATTTATAGAAACTTTGCATAAAGTGTTTACTATTTCATAATGTTTTAATATGGAGACTGGTTTTATCATAACCTTGAACTGAGTATAAACAAGTAGATTCTCACTATTACAGGTAGTAATAGTATGACTGATGTTGAGCAACAGACTAAATCCAGAGTAACTGCAGTGGTACCAAGAGTAGTATTTGATCCAGTCTCTTTCTCATCTGTTACTATCAACACAAACTGTCAAGGGTGTTCTTGTTCCCATTAAAACTTAAAAGTTATAGACATTGTAAGAAAGTAAGACTATCTAGATGCTAAAAGATTCTTTAATATGATGGGATTTTTGTTTACTATAAGAAATTTTAGATATAAAACAAAGTGTCTCACATTACAAGAGGAATACAGAAAGAGGATGAAGAGATTACTGACTTGAAAGGGAATACAAAGCTGGCTTGGACAGTTTGTGGACACAAATTTGTCATTTATTTCTCTCTCTGACCTTTGAACTTGTTAGAGTCTATTTTGAAAGACAGCCTACTATTCCCAGTTTAGCAAAGAGTTCCACGTTTCTAGAGGTCCTGTGAATACACAGCCTTCCCAGTCCAATTTATACCATTTAGATTGATTCTTCTATTATAAAAACTGACAATTCTATTAGGAATACTGGCTAACATGAGTGGCATAGTTGCAACAACTTCATTAGGCAAAGATTATGTAGGATTATTTTAGGTTAACCTCTTGAAAATGAGGCCTAATCTACACCATGCAGTTCTGCTGGCTGAATTAAAAGTTCTGCCAGCAAAACGTTGAGAGCCTCTATGTTCAAAACTCCTCTGCCATGGCAGAGCCCTTCCTTCTGCCACAGAAGTCACACCACCTGTGCCAAGCAGGGTAAAGCTTCTGTTGCTGTCTGGCAGCTGGCAGAAGATGCATATAGACACGCCCACGTTCTCCCAGATCTTGCAGTCCCTCCAGCAGCTGGTGCCTTGCCAGGGTGCACTTCATGCTTAAGTGACACAGCTGCTACAGCGGAGCTGCCAGAGGCACATGGACAAGTATGCAATCTGGCAGCTGGTTAGTGGCAACTACTAGTGGCTGCCAGGACCTCTACTAGCAGGGGCAAGTAAGAATAGGCAGGGTCTAAGTTTACAAGGTAGTTTTCAGGCCAGGAGGAACAAAATTGCTAGAGCACAAAGTGCAAAAAGCTGTCACAGAACTAATGTGTGAAATGCTTATCCACAAACATGGAGCAGTGGCAATTCACTTACATTATAGTGAAAGCGGTGATAAAGCTACCATTGATCAACACATGGCTTCATTCCGTCAGACAGAAGTTATATACAGAGTACAACAAAAAAAAGGTGTAGAAGATCTGGACTGACTCAGGCATAGCATATGTAAGTAAAGAGTAACTTGTAGTTAAGCAATAAAATAACTTTGACAGCAACCACACTTGCATACTTATAGTCATCATCCATTGGTTTTGTCTGCCAACAGTTACTACACAGAGCTATAAGAGATCCTGGTAATTTCCTACTTTAAAGAGCAAGATTATATAATCAATAAATAGATGTTGATTTAATGGTTACCACTATGGCCATTCCTTTTGGAAAGCCATATAGGAAAAGAACTGGAAATAAGTCCCATATGCACTTCCTGTGACACCTTGAGTCCGACCACCAACAAGTTTCCAGTCTGAATGGAGCTAAACTATCAAATAGATGGTAAGGTGTTTAATCTCAGTTGACTGTGAGCCAAAACCAAGATCACCCTCAATCACTGAGCTTTAGTATGCAGACGATGATGTAATCTGTGCTCACTCAAAACAAGACGTTCAAGAAATCATCAAGGTCTTTTCTGAGGGAAACAAGAAAATGTGACTGAGGCTTTACATTCAAAATACTAAGGTCCTCCATCAACAAGTTTGTAATGAGAAGTCTCCAGCTCCAGTAACTGAGATTTACAGTGAGACTAGAGAAAATTGAGTATTTCCCATACTTCAGAAGTCATCTCTCACAGAAGACTGACATTCACAAAGGAATCCAACATCACCTCAAATGTGAAACTGCAGCCTTCAGACATCTGAGGAAATAGCTCTTTGAAGATCCTGACATCAGATCTCAAACTAAGTTAATGGTTTATCGAGCCGTTCTGATCCCTATCTTACTGTACAGAGCTGAGGCATAAACAATGTAAAGGAGACACCTCATGTTATTGGAAAAGTACCATCAGCACTTCCTGAGGAAGATCCTTCAAATCCAGTGGGAAAATAGACACACCAACATTATTAGCATCCTTTCACAAGCAAGCACCATAAGCGTTGAGGTGACAATCATCTGGCATCAACTTCACTGAACCAACCATGTCTTCTGGGTGTCCAACTCCACAATCCTAAAGCACGTTTTATTCTCCCAACTCAGACAAGGAGTACAGTCAACAGGAAGACAAAAAAAGTACTTCAAGGATGTCTTCAAGGCCAACTTAAAAAAATGCAACATCAATATCCACTAATGGAACTATCACTTGGGACCATCCCAAATGGAAAAAGAGTTTGCTGCAAGGATCTCAGTACTTTGAACCCTTATGATGAAAATAGGAGAAAAGTGGGAGCAGAAGAAATAGCATGTCACAGATCAAATCAAGAATCCAGAGTCACCAACTCTGCACAGAAACATGTGCCTGAGTTACAATAGCATATATTAATCCCAGATCAGCCTTGTCAGCCATCTTTGGACCCATGGATAAGACAATCATAAAAGACCATCATATTCAACTGCGAGGGACTGCCAAAAACATCACTGTCACAGATGTGATGCTGCAATGTGGTCCCATTCACCTGAAATGCTGGCATATTTCTCTAAGTTCAGTAACTACTTTAACAAACAGAACTTTGACTTGTAAATTGCTTGTATGTTATTATGACTAGAGGAAGGTAGTGCTGGGTCTATGCAAACAGCTTGGTCCATGCAAACAGCTCCTCATGCCACGCCCAGGACCATGGACAACTAATGCCTCCTGAGTCTGGGGGGCACCAGAT
Organism: Caiman crocodilus; assembly: GCA_030014935.1. NCBI lineage: Eukaryota > Metazoa > Chordata > Crocodylia > Alligatoridae > Caiman > Caiman crocodilus. The sequence continues at coordinate 55,898,055 of JAGPOW010001338.1, forward strand.
TGCCAACAGAGGGGGGTCCCCACCACGGCCAAGTGCCATCCCAGAGGGGGTCCCCCCTTGTGGCCAATCACCAAGCATGATACCACCAGCAGTGAAACCAGGGAAACCAGAAGTGCACTTCTACCAGCACTTCCAGTTTCACAGCCGGCACTTCCAGGGTCTGCACGGCCAACCTCAGGGGCTCTACATGCACCCTTGTGTATCCCCTATGCATCACCAATGCCCAGGACACTTGCAGTGGGGGTACACTCAGGGCATAGAGCAGGTGCAGGGTGAGGGGCTGGTCCTGGGACACTTTCCCAAAGAGGCCCCCTGCAGTTAGGGTGGTAGCTTTGCATTACAGCCATCCAGGAGACCCATGCCCCCTGATCCTGGGTGCCATGGTCTTGGTGTCAGCAGAGGAGACAGGCTGACCTGCAGGAGGAGAAGATGGGAAGTAGGGATGTGCAAAACGCATTGTATTTGATTCAGATTTGGATTTAGCCCAAATCAGGCACAGTGGTTCAATTTGTTGATTCAGATCACTGTCCCAATTTGATTCAGTCAAATCCAAAACTGAAGATTCAATGCTGATTCAGAGAATCAGCGATTCGGCCATAGACACAGCATTAAACATTCTTTCTACATAACTCAAGGTACCAGGTGCATTTGAGAGTGCTCTGTGATAGTGGGGCAGATGGAGTGTCCCACAGGAGTGGGGGGGTGCGGGCCCTGCATGCTCTGCAGTGAACCAAGAAGTGGACTGGAAGTACTTCTAGTGCACTTCTGGGGCCACCACTGAGTGCATGCAGGGGTACCCCTGTGACCTTCCTGGCTCAACAATTGGCTGTGGGAGGACCCTGGGCATCACCCCCATACCCAGAAAGCCCCAGCACTGGTAGCTGTGTAGCAGAGTTTCTACCTAGCATGTGGAAGATCCAAGTTCAAGTCACAGCTTTGGTGACTCGCTGTGAGTGAGCTAACAAGGAAGAACTCCTCTTGCAGAAGAAAGGGGCCATTGTGTTTTTTCAGATTAGGCATCCATAAGAAATACTTCACAGTTAGGGCAGCTAGGATCTGGAACCAACTTCTAAGGGAAGTGGTGCTGGCTTCTACTCTGGGGGTCTTTAAGAAGAGGCTTGATGCCTACCTGGCTTAGGTCATTTGAGCCCAGTCTTCCTCCTGCCCAGGCAGGGGGTTGGACTTGAAGATCTACACAGTCCCTTCTGCCCCTACTTCTATGATTCTATGATCAGTTGCTGAGCCAGGAGGGTACAGGGGGGGCCCCCAGTACGTGCCCCGGTGGACCCAGAAGTGGACCAGAAGTGCTTCTGGTCCACTTTGAGGTTCTCTGATGAGAACGTGGGGGGACCCCCCCATGCTCCTATGGGATGCTTCATCCACCCCACCATCTCAGCATTCATGAGCCACCTGGTACCTTGATGTATGTAGAAAAAATATTTAAAGCTGTGTCTATGACCAAATTGTTGAATCTCTCTGAATCATCAGATCTTTCCAAATCTCTCCAAATCAATCCACAGGGTTCCAATTTGATTTAGAGAGATTAAGGGGGTCTCCTGATTTGATTTGGATTTGGAGACTCGGCCACTGAATCAGGCTGAATCTCTGCCAAATCAAATCAGAGGCTAAAGCTTTGCACAGTTATACTGGGGAATGGCTCTGGAGCCACAGCAGCAGGTGTTGCCTAGGGTCTAAAGGTGGATTTGAGAATGAACAAAAGAACAGCAGAGGGTGGAGGTGGACAGAAAAGTTCATGGTGCAGTTATGAAAATGAGTGTTGCTTATATGCAGAAACAAATGTGCATATAAGCAGTTTAGTGGGATTACATTTTTTCTCCAGTTAACTTAAACACAATGATTCAGTTCTCTTGATCCAAGAGATGGCCTATGTTTTAGACCTAAGATATTAATGGAGCAGTTCTGGACAGTTTGGTTAGGATGCAGGTAAGCAGGGGCTAACTGAAGCTACTAGCAGTTCCACTGATGAGACCAAATGCTAGCAAATCACTGGGCACATCAACACATTCATTAATGCACCATGGTTACTGTGCATTCATTTAGGTACCTGTAATAACAGATACTAACTGAATGTGCAGTAACCGGCGCTACTGCACAGTAGTGCCAGCGCATGTGGGGGGGTTTGTGATGCTAATGCATGATAGACTAATTCTACTGTACATTAACTTATTAGCACAGCTTTTGCCATGATGTGCTAATGCACGGTAGAATTAATCTATTGCACACAGTCTACTGTGCATTTAGTGTCTCCTGTAAACATGCCCACTGTGTTTCAAAATTAACTTGTGCCACATAAATTAATTGTGGAGTGGCTGAGGCGATAGGCATCTGTCCTAGATCCAGGTGGAAAAGTAGTAAGTTAGCTGTAAACTTGAATAGATAAAAAACTTTAATAGTACACTTAAACCTTGCATAATAACCAGCTTTTGCACTTTCCCAACTTATTAATGATAGTGGCAGAACAGGGATATGTTGGGTGGCCCACTCTACATCTACCATAAACGTGGGGCTTTGGAACAGTTCACTTTTCCATACTATCCAGTGTTCTTCTGGGTAGTTTCCTCTCTTGGTGGCAAGATGCCCATGCTATAGTGAATCTGTAGAGTGTCAGAATTAAGGACACAAGTAAAGTAAGGCAACTAAATAAAAGAGAGATGAGGAAGGAAAGATAAGTAGCAATGTGGTTGTAGCACAATCCCCTCTTGCAAGTGTGGAAGGTGGAAAAGAGGACCTACTGTAGCCAACACAGGAAAATAGCAGGGATTCATACAGCAAGATAAAGTAAGTGGCTCAAAAATAAGTACAGGGGTCACTTCAGTAGAAAAATGTGGCCACACCCTCTGAGGTGAATGTGATTAAGGACAAGGAGCCTAAAACTGCAAATCCCCTTGCAGTGAAAACAGACTTTGTGGAATTGGAAACTCTAGTCACCTTCATGCCTACAGGTGAGGGCCATCAGGAAGCTTTTGCTCGACTTTTCAGGGGCCTTCTACACCTCTTTCCCACTTCACATTGGGAAACAGGTTTTCCTTGCCTCAAAAAACCTGTTTGCCAATGTGAAGTGGGAAAGAGGTGTAGAAAGTCCCTGAAGTTAAAATTACCGAGACGTCAAAAAGGAAAAGATAGGAGCTGTGGTAAAGAATAAGATTGATCAACTCAGGCTTGATGGGTTTTATTTATCAGGTGATGAAATAAACAGTGGCCTACAAATTGAGTCAGATCTGCCACAGGTTTAAGGGTTCTTCAATCCCCTCCCATCTCGTTGTGATCTCTGCAACTGGATGCATCAGATGTTCCATGTTTCTCAGACCCTGTGCATGCCTGGTGGGGCATATTTTTGCAGACTCCTAGAACTGACACTCCGAAAGGAGGAGTAAGGTCATAAGGGATAATGATGATGCTTTAAGATGGTAAAAAAGAGTCATCAGAGCCAAAGAAAAAATAAATCAAAAATCAAAATTCTTGATGTCCAGGATGGGGAGGGGGTGCCCACCTGAGATGCTGATGATAAAATAGGCTCCTGAGATCATTCAGAATTCCTAAGACTATGTACCAGGTGGCTTAGGCAAGCACTAGTGAAAATCAGAGAGAAAAAAGAAAGTAAATAGGAAGTAGAAGTGAAGGATCTCCAATAGAAGGAACTGGAATTCTGTATTTCCTTTTTTTCTTTCACTTATGTTAAGAAATGTTGGAATTAAACATTAGAAGCCTTCATGCTTTAGTTTCCCAAAGAATCAAGCAATCCCAAATGAATGAAGATCCCACAGGTGGTGGGAATGTTGACAGTCTCCACAAGTGGCATTTTAATTATACGGCCATTTTTTCTCTTTGATCAGGTACAGTTTTATTTAAACTTTGGGGGGGTTATTTATTTATTTTAGCCTTTAATTAAACTATTCTAGTATTATAATATTAGACATATACATAACATGAATACATATATATTTTTATATAGATATATATGAATATTTTATGTAAGATTTGTGTATATATATCTGTATATATTTTGTATTTGTGTATATATTTTATATATTTTATGTAAGATTTGCAATATAAAGGTCTAAGCAAAAGGAATCAAACTCATAATATTGAAATTAAGTTGTAAACATTATTCAAGGATTTGCTTCTATTATCCCAAATAAAATTTTTTAGAAAAATTTGTCTTGTGTGGAAATATCAGGGTGGTGTCTTGATGAATATTATTATCATTGCTCTTGTACTTGTTGTTTTTGTTGTTGTGAAAGGGCAATATGCTAGAATTCCTCATGGAATAGAAGTTCTGGTTTCTGACCAGAATTTCTGTCCAGCTTTACTATGTACCAGCTTGGACAGCTTAAAGTACAAGATCAAGCCTAGCATCATGTCTTTAATGGGTTTTGTGCCCCCTTCAAGTTTTGGCCTTAAAAAAACTAATTCTCGTTTCATTATCTCTGGAATACAGTGCTGTGGGAAATCTGGAGACTCATGACTGACATAAAAATAGAAGGTGAGAGTAGGAGTAAAAGTTATATAGCTTCAGGAAGAAAGGATGACTGGTCCGCAGACAGAAGCATGCGTGTGAACTCCATGTGAATGTGCAGGATCCTTTTAGCTTTAATAGAATTCCAATAAAAAATTGAGCTCTTTAGTGTCACATTTGAAGGCTTGAAGTGGATGTTCCCCCAGTCCCATGCATGCATAATGAAGAGCAAAGCATCTACTACTAGCCAAGATATCCATTCAGGTAGACGTTAACAGAAAAATTAACAAGATTGGGATCACTCTTTGAGTGTTTGAGGATAGTGGGGCTGTAGCAGAAAACAGGACCAATATTTGTGAAAGAGAAACGTTAACCAAGAAAAGTGAAAAACCATGAGTGTATTACCAAACCGTTGTGCATATTAAGGAAAATGGCAATGATAAATCTCTGTAAAAATAAATTTGGAACAATATTTAAAAGTAAAATAAATAAAATAGAGTGGTGTAGGGGTGGTATAATACTTGAAAACAACTCAATATAGTTCTTTCCACTTTTATAGCATCTTTCCTTTGATACTTCCAAGGTGTTCTATAAATTAGATAAGTGGTTATTTTCCAGAACAGCAAAATAATTTTGATCTCAGAATAGCAAAGTACTTTGTATCTCACCTACCCATGTAGAGTAATTATTGGCATTGTAATGGTGGCTTCTGGGAAGACTAGATTTGATTCAGCATACTAAGATTTAGTAGCACTTTATTTCATTAATTTTCGTATTAGGCTGGCACGTACCATTTACTCACAGTTTTATGTAGTTACAAACAGGTGTCACACCGCTGAAATTAAGAACACTTAATTGCAATGAACAAAATCTGTATTGTTCACTACAATTTGACTACCCTTGAAATATGTAACTATTTAACGTAAGTAAGAATGGTAGGTTAAAAAACGAAACCTATTGAAAATAAAGGACCAACTTCCATTAACTTCAGTGGGCTTAGAATAAACTCATTTCTATAGAGTTTAGAGGGGTACTTAGCTATGTTAGACTGAAGTCAGAAAGAAAGCTAGGTTTCAAAGTAGAAGGGAATTTTAAATGCAAAGGACAGGAGAAGAGATTTATTTAAATTTCCTCCTGTTTAAAACCCCTGCTTTCTGCCAGTCCATTCATAACATCTAACAAAGCCAACTGCTGCCTCTGAAAAGCAGTTAGTTTTTTAGCAGTTAGATACAGAAGTTACACTTATTGTATGGTAGGCACAGAGAAAGTGCTCCACAGTCATAACTGAACAGACAGTCTGGGTACATAGAGTGCTGTAAAAATGGTGGATCCTGCTCTAAAATAACTCTGGATGGATGTGTTATCAGGTTTCAACGCTGTAGGTTAGAAGACCATAACAGGTTTGAGTGCCCATTGAGATTCATGTTAGCTTACATTCTACCAGCAGCCCATGGGGCTTTGTGGCAGCCTGCTCATCCCCCTTCCTGGATGGGGGTTGGAGGATGGTCCCTAAGTGCTCTAGCCTTGGCCAGATCTTGTTTGGTCTGCCCGAGTGCTGGGCTGTCACTGACCCAAAGTCACAAAGTCCCTGTTTCCCACCCCCATTCCCTCCGGCCAGCTATGAGTCACTGTTTGCTATTATCACTCGGCGTGTGGATTCCATCTACCCTGTCTGGGTATCTGTAAGGATTGCAGCTTTTGATTTAAGTGCTGTGATGTTTTCCCAGACACCACATTCACACAGGGGTCTGCCCAAAGTAGTCATCCTGTACAGTGTTGTTTTGACACATCCATATCCAGACCTCAGTCTGCTCACTACTTCCCTGTCAAGGTTGTACCCAATGAGGGACTCATTTGGTGTTGGTATAAAACACTGTAGGAATAGATTTCAGCCAAGATTATTCTGAACAATCATTTCATTCCCATTCACTTCACCCTTTATCTAACTTTACTACAAAACACAAGGCCACAGTAGTGGAGAGCAGTTAGGATCTGTCTTCTTATGTCACTTGGTCTAATGCCCTAGAGTGCATGGAATACATTTCTGTGTGTGCAAACTGTGTAGCCTGTTATGAATCTCTGCAGGCTGTGAAGTACAGTGCTGAACTTTTTATTGCAACAAGTTCTGGACCATAGCGGAGCACAGGAATCTGCTGGGGTGTATACTACTTCAAATGTGTTTGTTCTGAACACTTTGAAGTTAGCACAGCATATCATACCAGTTAAACATCATAAGGGAGCTACCTATGGAGAGACTTTACTGCTGACCTTCTGAATGTGATATTTATAGGTGCAACAATAGTCTAATGTGACTCCCTGGTAAGTTGCGGTATACTCATAGGGAAGGATATAGTTGAAGTCAGCATGTTCTTGGCTCAACAATTGTTCTGGTAGAAGACTAATTATACTGACTTATTGATCCTCCCTACTGACTCCATGCCTTTCAAAGACCCCCGCCCCTAATCCCCATTCCACTGGCCTGGAATGAAGCACAGGCTCCAGGGTCAGTACCCCCTATTGCTGTTGGAGGCTTCTCAGTCTGTGTTACATTGAGTGGGACCATAAATCTTTTTAATTGACAACTGGAATTCCCATCCCTCTAGACTGCATTCCTGAGAGAGGCCAGTGTGTTTACATGAATCCACCTAATGCAAACCAGTCCCCAAAAAAACCGTGAAAGATACTGAAAGTTTTTTTATGAGACCCACAGCTGAGCTTTTAAAACAGTCACAACTCTGGATTTCCTTGGTGTGCCTCCTGCCATGGCTTGGCAGAACACACCTACTTATGAGCACTGCTCCAGGTAAGGTATATTGGGAAATGAGAAGATGGAACCCAGGGAGATGGAACACAAAAATTGGTTTTTCCCAGCTGGGAGGTGAAATGTAGATATTTCATGGCATGGTCAGGTTGTGAGTATGGCAAGGGAAAAGGTCCAGCCAGGGGACTCATAGGTTTCTGTGTGTTCCCCTTGCCTGAAGACTCCACATTTGTGTGCTGGAGGCCCAGTCATGGAGCCTGGCATGCTGTATACAGGATAGTCACCCAAAGACGTGTGTGTAGATGGTACCAGTGAACTGAGGACCAAATGGGACCCTCAATGTTGGGAGGTTAGAATGGACAGGTTGGCTATTGCTTGCACCTGCACTGCCACAACATTGAACAAGCCATCCAGGCCCAGAAATGTGCTGTGAAGGTCCAAGAAGGAAGTCTATGGATGGGCACCCACTGTCTGAGGAGGCCACCTTCACAACTAGAGAGTTGACAGAGTTTCAGCACCAGGCTTGGGATTCTCAAAGACCACTTAGGATCCAGCTATGAGACCTCTGCATAAGTACTGCCTTGTGCAGGGAGACAATTTTTCTCCCAGCAGGCTGACATTCAACCCCACCTGACCACCATGGAGAACCCCATGCCAGGGACTCCTCCCTGTGGCAACATGACCAAGGATCCCATGGGGGTGGCCTTGGATGCTGCTCATGGGGGAAAGCTCCATACCTCACATTGACTGAGAGATGCTGAAGGATGGGGGAGCCCCGGAATGGCTGATATGGTATGTGGGAACCCCTGACATGTGATCCTCAGAGCCAGGAAGGTATCTGCTGAGGCCTTCTCTGGGAAACAGCATTGGAGGAGGGAAGGGAGAACAGGCTACGTGAGATCTGATGTCAGGGCTGGCATCAACTCATCCTACCTTCTAGGGCCAACTCACTACCCCCAGCAGATGGCAGTTGCTAGCTTAGGCACAGGGCCCCGAAGAGGTTCAGGCCAGTCCTAGAAGGATGCAGGAGTTCTCAGAATGCTGGGGAAGGAAGGGGAAGCCCACCAGTCCACAAGCCCACCAAGCCAAGACACCCCAGGCCTGGATCCCACTGCATGTTACTGATGCAGCCTCTGTGAGGGTAGACATCCTGGTTGGCATGGGTTCTGGAGTGGGAAACATTCCACAGCTCTTATGCACACAAAAAGTTTGTTATCTGTGTAGCAGGGCACTAAGGTGCTTGCTACTTGGACAGCAGCAATAAGAACCCAGGTGCAGGTTGCCAGAACAACCAGTTAATGAGGGAAGTGGCCGAACCTGCACCTGGTCAGCTGACCAGAAGGGGCAGGGCCTGGCTCCCATATAAGTCCCAGGCCTGAGGCCAGGAGGAAGGTTGTCTACCAGCAACTAAGGGGGAAGGAGCTTTCCTACAGCAAGCAGAGGGGAGAGGCCTGCCTGCAGGTACAGCCACGAGACTGGTAAAGGAAGGAGCACCCCTGGTGTGCCTGGAATAATGTTATAGCCAGGCGGCTAGAATTTATGTTATAGCCCAGGGGGTTGTGTTTTTGTTTGCTGTTTGACACCGGTGGCTTGGGTAAGGCTATAAGGGGATGGAGGAGGCCTCATAGGGGATCCACGGTAGTGTGGGGACCCCAGCGCAAGTGAGAGCACGACATTTGGGGTGCAACAACCCCAGCACCAGTGAGGGCACAGCATTTGAGGTGCACCAATCAAGTGCTAGTGGGGCACAGAGTGAGACAGGGCTGTGAAGAGCCTGAGCGCCAGTGGGGCGCAGAACGAGACAGGGCTGTGGAGAGCCCAAGTGCCAGTGGGATGCAGAGTGAGACCGAAGACCATCTAGTCAATCTGTGAGGCTTGAGGTGTAGTAAAGTGGTGGTTGGAGCCACGCATAGCCCATAAGGCTAGGGTGCCCCGAAACACCTATTACAGAACAGGGCCAGTGTACAGCAAGAAACGATGTCTAAGTTGATGGAAAGGCAGGCCCCCTATTATATATTTTCCATCAAAGATGTGGCAGGAAAGAATTGAGGGTGCTCTTTAGGCCAGCTTAGCACAGTAAAGGGGCCTTAGGGGAGATCACGAAGACCCTAACGACACCACACTGTTACAATATGCAACATTTAATTAAAACTGAGGGGTGGAGGTTTCATGCACAGCATTGCCCCTGCTGCACCAAGATTTTGTGTTTGTTGAGTCCCAACAGCTTCCCGCTCCCCTCTCCTTCAATGTCATACCTACCTGGTGCAACCAGGATTTTTCCCTACTCTCTCAATGAAGAAGGATCCAGGTTCTGGAGCAGAGAATGTTCCATATTTTTTATTTAATAAACACACCAAAAGTTTGGCAGCTTCAACATTTGATTAAAATGAGGCAAGTCTCTTCCTTGCATTGTATTCCCCTACACCCTGGTGTATGCTTCTGGTGGGGGTAGAGGTAGAGGTAAATGAGGACAGTTCTCAGGCAGCTTGGGATGTGGACAGTAGTACCATGACACAGGGCCAGAGGAGCCCAAGGTCCAGTGCCAGGGTGGGGGAACTTGAAGCCCTCTGGCTCTACTCATCCAGGGAGGGCTCCCAGACCACACAGATGAGAATCTACTTGTCCAGGGATTCATGGATCTGGACAGCCTGCCACTGTGTGGGGTCAGGGCCACCACCACCAGTGCGGGGAGGGAATACAGGCATCCAGGACACACACACACAGAGCACAGGTGTCCAAGACGCACACACAAATGCGCACAGAACCCAGGCATCTGGGATACACACACACACACACACACACACACATTTCATGGGCTCAGGGTGCATGGGTGGGCATGTGCGAGACAGCCAGTGTATGGCACAGAACCTAGGCATCTGGGATACACACACACACACACACACACACACACACACACACACACACACATTCCGTGGGCTCAGGGTGCGTGGGTGGGCATGTGCGAGACAGCCAGTATATGGCTTGTGGCCATGATTTGCTACTGCTGCATCAGGTCCAGGTGCTCAGCCGTGATATTCCTGTCAGCCAATCAGCAGTGGCCCAGCCATTTGGCTCTACTCAGGAGGCTTTGACAGCCTGGGAAGCCCGCAGGACATGCTGGGAGGCATGCGACCCCTCCCCTCACCCCTTGCTACCTGCTTAGTTCGGGGCATTCAGGCAAGCTCCAAATTCCACCCCTGGCCCTTACCTAACCTTAGGTGCTTGGAGTCAAGCTCAAAAGTTAAAAGTTATTCTGCCTTGGACTTCTTGAATGGCTGTACTTAACCTAAGTGCCACACTGCCCTGGCTCTGTATAGTTAAGGGAAGAATTCTGGCCTCCTGATTCGCTCTTGTACTCTACCCATAAAGAACTTTGCCCAGTTCCCTCCATAACATTACCAGTTTAGCATATATATAGAGAGAGAACTCCTCACATCTCAAGTGCTTTACACACATTAACTAAACAGAAAGCCAGAGTGATATGGCTTGATTTAATAAATGAATGAAAGGATATAAGCAGTGGAATTTGTCCATTCTCTTTGTTCTGTCTCTTATTGGTTCTGAGTTTTTTTCCCCGTAATATGGGATACAATTATCACCGTACAGTGCATATTAACCAATAAAACTGGGCAATGAATATAGCTTAGCAATGCATAACAGACTTGTGAAGAATATTTCATTTGATTTTAGTATGTCTTTTATAATGGCATAGACAGGCAGAGCGTATTGATTAAGCAACCGATAGTGTCACGTTGTAAAACACTGACTGTGATTCTTGGTACTTTATATGGAATCAGTACTAAAAACTGAATTGGACTTCATACTGGATAGAGGTTTATTGTAAAAACTTCAGAGACTCGTCATTATCTATTATTCTATTACCTATTATGTGGGATAACTGTGGTATGCTGCATCTACTATAGAGTGGGTGAAAAGATGAAAGCAAAGGAATATTAACTCTAGTCAGACTTCTCTAGCTTTTTTTATAATAATGATTTTTGTATTTTTGAATTCATGGACAAGCTTATCATGCCTAGAAGGCTTTTCTGATGCTCTAGTTCATTACCTTGTGTTGATTTTATCGCATACAAATCTTTCATCCTCTTCTTTGATAATTTTTAACCTTGGTAAGTAACATATGTAGGCCCATAATCAAGTTAAATGGTGTGCCAATTTGACTATTTATAAGCCTAAAATATACCTATTTGTTTAACTTAAAGATGTTCTATGGGTGGAAGTCCAGACCTAATTCAAACCTACCCTGTCCCCTGTGAAACTGGAAAAGAGTAGAATGAGAATTCATAGCCCCTCCCATTCAAGAGGCCTGAGCAGTGAAAAATTGGCAGTATGTGGCCTACTTGATTTCCTCCCACACCAGCTGAACAATAAATCTTGAAGGATACAATAGGAAAAGGGACCACTAGGGCAAGGAAGGAAGAGACTTGTAGTGAGGACTTTGTATGGTTATTGAGAGTAAGAAATAGGACAGTGTCTTTCTTTCATTCCCCAGCTCCCACCTGCCTTTGCATATGCATCATCTCTCCCTACCAGTTCCTACCTCACTAGCTCCTGCCATTATCCAGCCACAGTTCCACTTCTTTTTCTATCAAACTTTTTTAAATACTGCCACCACACTCTTTCTCAGTGTGAGAACTTGAAACAGAAAGTAATCTGATTTTAGCTCATCCCTTACTGTTACAGGTATCTTTTCCATACTGCATGGTAGCTTTTTACTTCTGTTATTTTTAAAAAGTTCTATTAATTGTGCTATATCCTAATGTTGCTTGGCAACCACAAAGCAATATTTTCGGAGGCCTTGCCTTCTTAAGAGTACCTTAATAAAAGGATATTTAACAGAGAGAAGTTTATTAAAATAGAAATACATCTGAAAATTTTAAAAAATCCTAATATGGGCATCCATAAAATGTACAAATACTTAGATTGGTATCTTAACTATGTATCTTAGCCCCATTTTTCTGCCAAGTCTCAGCAAAATATGCACCACAACATGAACAACAAAGAATCCAGCTGTTCTTTGTAGACAGAATATTTCTCACTATGTAGAAGAAACATGGAGAAATAAAAGGAAAGTAAAAACAAAAGAAAGAATACAAACATTATAGTTTAAGATACAGCTTAAGCTAAAAATGGTGTAGTTAGTGCTTTATCACTTGCAAGCTATTTTACCAATAAAGAACTGGTAAAATACCAAACACCAAAGCTAGAATTCATTTACCTAGCCCTTTAACTCAAGACATTTAGAAAGCAAAATATCAATGTAAGGTTTCATATTGTGAGCCAATAAGGCAAACAATGATCAAACAACAAGGTTTTGAAAATGGAGAATAAAACAGTCCTTATGCCTGTTTCCTGAGCACAGATTTGAAACAAACTGTGAGAATACTGTATCACTTTCTCTAAATGTCAAAGAACAGTGGAAGTCACCTGGTAATAGGGGCTAGGATTGTCCCTACACAAAAAAACTCCAATAAAATATATATTTAAGTAGGCAACATGGGCCCAGTGGAAAAGAATATTAATTAATATAAAGCAGTTTAGTAACTGTGTCTACCACCAAAGGCTATTTCCACAATAAAATACCAACATGTTACACATGGAAGAAATGTATAGTAACCTATACAGTCGGGAAATCTAATGGGAACCTTACAGACTTGGGGTGACATTTATATCCCTAGCACTGTAACACTTCTATCTGTTATTATGTATGAAGGCTGTTAAGTCATTTTATGGCTTTGAAAACATCCTTGCCTCTACTTTCCTCACACATATAGATCATATGAGAGATTAAACCAAAGGCTACATTAGCATTTAGCTAGGCAGAAAACTACATGAGAAAATGTAGACAGATGAGAAACAGAGTGGGAAACAGAGTGGGGAAGATACCTTAAATGATATAGTAGATTATAGCACAGATAAATCTTGTTGAGTGGATAACAGTGATAAATAGTAGAACACCTGACTGGACAGAGTGCCCAGGGGCACCCCACAGATAGCTGACCTCATTGCAGGGTGCTATGGTTGCTACTAATATGAGCATCTGCCACAGTTTCCAAAGAGAAGTATCTAAGATATCACAGATATTTCCACTTCTAAGCAAAGAACTGGAACTTAGACATGATGAGGCATAATCATATGTATGTAGTTTATTTTTACAGTATAAATGGCTGGACTTAAGCTGATTTAAGTCAGTTTGTTTCCATTGACTTTGGTGAGTCTTTCCCATGCTCTTCAAATTAAACAGAACCATCACATGGTACAGAAAGTCCATTAATAAAATGACATATCACTATTGCCCTCATTCTCATGCTTCACTTCCCTGTAAGTTTAATGCACTCATTGCACCTTGTGTTCATATTCTTTCTGTACAGGGGCTTGCCTCCACAGGTCTGATGGCAGAATCAGGACCTCATACTGATATCTCCCTATATATCTCTGCTTTATGTCTACACTGCGAGTTAGGCTTGATTTGAAGTCCATTAAGTTCAGACTGAACGATTATAATGAAAATCTCCAAACTCAGTTCCCTGTAGCAGTTCAGTTTTACCTTCCTTTTGTCCACCTTCTCTGCAGTGTGTTTGCAGTTCACCAGTGCTGCAGGCTACAACCACAGCCACAGGAAGTATCAACAACAATCCAACAACATTCTGTTCTTTTTTTCCAGCCCTTATGTAATCCACTTAATATCACAAGTCTTGGATAATTGTTGGAAAACCCTGGATAGACTATAAGGATCTCTTTATAAGAATATATATTAGTTCACACTTTCAAGGCTAGCTTTACAAGGAAAATGACAAAAATCTTTTAAAATGAACACTAAATATTTTCTTTATATTTTTATGTCTCTTAAATCAGGGAAGCCCAGGTTTCACAACTCCTAATTGATTACTCTGTTCCTATCAAGAGCTGGACACTGGAATGCTGATATTATATCATTGTTAAATGGGTAAAATATATGTATGCAGTATACCAGCAGAAATATGTAATTGCAGTGCCTAAAACAGACCTAAATTCAGTTTCCATACCTAATACAATTCCAGAGCTATCTACATCATACATCCTTGGTGGTATATCTGGAGTGGTCTAAGATACCCTGAACAAAACAAGCTAACTAGTTCACACCATGTAGAACTAGGGAACTTCAAGAACAGTATATACATACCACTAACAAATGAAGAGGGGCCTGAAACAAAATATTTGGTTTGAGCACCACTATATTCCTGCTAAGATCAGTTCTAGATTCAAATTTAAGAAATAACTCCATTTTCCATAAGGTGATTCAGGTATTCACTTGCATAGTTTAAGGCCAGAAAGGATCATTATTATCATTTAGTCTGACACTGGAGTTAACACAGGCTGTAAATTTTTACTTACTGATTTCTGCATCAAGGCAATAACTAACTTACCTGTTTTAGAAAGAGTTCCAGCTTTGATGTAAAGACTTCAAGTGACTGAGAATCCATCCTGTCTATAAAAAAAAATGTCCCAATGGTTAACTGTATTCACTGTTAAAATGTTGCAACTTATCATATTTTCTTCCAAATAACCTGTACCTTTCCCCCAAAAAACTATGTGGTAAAAATGGGTATGTATTATAAGTAAGAAAAAAGGATTATCCTGGGTGTAGAAATGTAGGAGTAGGGGAGCAGTGATAGCATTTATGGCTGCAACTCTAGGAGCCAAGGCAATGAATTCTGTCACTGCTTCCCCACCACCAAATCTCTGGACTCCTGGGGAGATCCCTAAGTTTATGCCATGAACCCATGTGCCAGGTCAGGCTAGCACACAGGGTTTGTCTATGCTCAGACCTGGTGCCTGGGGTCAGAGATCATGTAAAGCTCCAGGCTTGGCACACTGGCACACCCAGCACAGGCCTTGGAACCATCATATAGGGTCAAATCCATCATGGCAGTAGGCTGAGCTTCCTAACTACTACTATTCAGTTTCTACAGCAAAGTTTCTTTTTCTGCAGGCTGCCTTTGGAAAACCAGATGAGTATTATATATGGGAGCATGCTGTATGTGACAAAATACAGCCTATATAGTTTGATCCTGTCTAGCTGTAGCCTGACATCATTGGTTCTTATCAGGAATAGAGGGGGTACATTGGTGTAGTGGCATACCCCCCTTTCATGCTTCAGGAGCCTTTGGGGTCTTTTTTAAAGTCTCCAGAGCACATAAGAGTCTCTGCCATCCACTTCATGATCAAAGGCACAGCCCTTCCCCCGTACTTCATTCCCTTCCCCTCCCTTGCCGGCTGCTGCTGCTGCTTTCCTCACTGTGCTGGAAGCAGAAAGCTTCAAAGCTGCTCCAGCCCTCTCCAGCCAGGCTACGTAGGGGCTGAGCTCCTCTGGGAACCACAGCACTGGCAGTGGTAATGGGTGAAGGGGGTTGTCCCTCTTCATTTATCCTCCCAGGGGACCAAGCAGTGGGGGAACCCACCACTGCACCCCTGGCCACTGCTGCTGCTGTCACTTTGTCCAGCAAAGAGGAGCCCCCACAAAGCCCAGACAGAGTTAGCAGGAGCAACTTTGAAACTTCCTTGCCTCCAGGAGAGCAAGAAAAGCAACTGTGGCAGGTGGGGAAGGAGAAGGGAAAGGGAAAGGAAAGACATGTGTTTGAGCATGGAGGGGAAGTTGGTGGGATTCTCACCTAGGACTCTAAACAAGGCCCTAGCAGCTCCCATGCACCAGTGGGTGGAAGTGGGAAAGATAGTGGGGTTGCAACCCACCCTGGAACATAAGTGGCTGCTTCTCTGCCAAATCCTGGATCTACTCCTACAGCTTATTATGTCTTTTTCTCCTATCAGAAAACTTCTCTTCACATAGAATGAGCCAAACTCCCCAGAAATGTATAGCCCCAGAACGTCATAGATTTCATAGACGTTAGGGCTGGAAGGGACCTCAGAAGATCATTGAGTCCAGCCCCCTGCCTGAGGTCATAGGATCTCAGCAAGATAAGCATCCAAATTTCTCTTGAAGGTGTTCAATGTAGGTGCTTGAACCACCTCCAATGACAGGCTATTCCAGACCTTGGGGGCTTGGACAATGAAGAAATTCTTCCTTATGTCTAGCCTGAAATGGTCTTGCAGGAGTTTATAAAAAGGCTTGAAGGAGGCTACATTTAAACTATGATGCTTTGCCCATTCTACTTAATATTTATGGACTCATTATGAACTTTAATAAAGACAACATCTAAAAAGAGAGCAAAATCTAATATGCAAGGATACAGGACAATGTGCAGAGAGGTCCAAATAGAATCCTACAAGATCATTAAGATCAAGAAGTGATGATAAATTCCAAATACCCCTCACATGTTCTTTTTGTTTTTAACACTCAGCACCACTAAGAAATGGGAGTATGGAATGGTCACTTCATCCTATATAAAAAGATAGTAATAGATATCTCTTCATTCCATATGAAAGTCCTGATCTGTCCTCAAAGTGATTCTACAGAATTACTGGGCTGAGTGTCCACTATTCAGCCATCAAGAAGCTGAGAATACCTTGGATCACCGGAGACAAACTACCATCCAGTACTTTGTCCTCAGTTTCTCTTTAGTATTGTACTTTTCTATTCCCATCTCTCTCTCCATTCCTGTTCAATTCTCCCCAACCCTGGTTTACCCTATTCTTTGTCTTCTCAATTTTCCCTCTTCTCCATCAGGCCTCTCTTCATTCTTTTCTCTTCTTCCTTTAGGATCACCATGGGCATGCTGCCTACCCTACTTGGCTTTCCAGGGGCTGGGGAGGTAAGGCACAACTGACTAGAGAATATGGCAGGATTTTGATAAAAGCTTTTTACTCAACAGCAGCTACCATTACTCATTCTAACTTCCTGGCTCAGTGCTGCTATTTGGATAACCTGCCACTGTGGGCGGTTACATGGTTGAAGGCGAGAGGAAGAAGAGACATTAGCTAAGAAGCATGTAAGAACTATGGCATATGAAAAAAACTGTGAAATGTGAGAAGACCTGATATGCTGAAGAACTCTGTTTATCTAATGTAGGCTGGGGCACTACTCCTGTCTTTTGCTGACTATGACCATACTCCTGCAGTACTGAAATACATCTTTAATTTGATGCATGTGAATGGTTCTTTCAGAGCTGATGGAACTACTCACCTGCATAAAGCAATTGCACAGCTGCTTGCAGAATCAGTGCCAATGCAGTTATTCGTCCTGCCAGAGAATAGCATCAGTGTTATTATCTCTGCTTGCTAGTAGGGTAGCAAAGGCTTGCACATATAGGGAAAATGAAACAGTTGGGCTGAAAAGAAGAATGACTTTAAATACAAAACATGAAGACATGGTTCCAGGGAAGTATTTCAATATGCACTAAAGCTGAATGTTATACAGTGGCAGGTTTTGCTAGGTCCTTCCATCAGAAAATACATCTTCAAAGGGGAGTCATTCCTATATGGAAATGCTTACATATTTTGTTGTGTTGTATTGAAGTTAGATTGGGCATGTCCAGTTAGCTTCAGTCTTGATGGGAAATACTAGCTTTGTCAAAGTCAATTTTTTTTTCTGTACTTTTAAATAGGGCAAGTAGTTCATCATAGAATTGTAAGTGGAATCTGGTATCTATGAGGAGCAGAGAGAATTAAGACAAAGGAAATCCTGAAGGGAAAAGCTAAAAATAGCCAAGTTTCTGACAAATTATATGGAAGCTTATCTTTTATTACTGGAGTCACCAATAAAGGCAAACCCCAGGAATGTTATACTCAGTTGGATCAGGGACAGAATTCCAACTGCTTGCTCTTAATACAACAAAGTAAGTTATGAAAGATTAGCAAGTCTTAAATTAGTATCAGATCATGGTATTTTTATCATAGCTATATTGCTCAAGCATTCCTATAAGGCAAAAAAGTTTGTCCGAAAATGTAGGAGATAATATTACCAACCTGCTTGAGGTTTTAGCCAACAGAAGTATTGACTGAGCCATCATGCTTGGATTTTACATTCCAAATATATCTGCATCCCAAATCATATGCTATTAGCTAAAGAGCTTATTGAACTCATAGCTAAACAACAAAATCTTCCTGGCTTATATACCTACTAAATTTACAAGCTTGCAGGAGGATTAGTGATGAAATACTATCATTTGTTTCATCATCATTTTATGCCAGGAGAGAAGTTGTTGTTCTCTGATACCAGGAATATCAATTTCCATTTACTGGTAAGTGAAAATATTTTACTTTTGTTTTATATAAGCTGATATGAGGTTAAGATATATTTCATTTGGTTAAACTCCATATATTAATGACTAATGAGATAAAACAATTGCTAAATAATTCACAACCCAGCTGGTTGCTCCAATTAAAATTCATTCTATTGTCTATTGGAAAATCACTGCACTGTGACAGTGTAGGGCTTTTCTTTTTAGGTTTTTAAATGTGTGTGATATTTTAATAGCACATCAAATTTTAGCATTGATTCACTGATATGTTGAAATTAGGACTAGTCCTCCCATCAAGAACTGTAAATCTATTACCACATGTAGATTTGGAAAGTTGTTTACTGGTGCAAGTATCTTATCATAAAACAGTTTTCAATTCTGCATACTGACACTTTAATTTGTGTATTCTTTACAGCTCAGGATTAAGAAAGGGGCAGGATTCCAAGCTATTTTCCTAATATCATTAAGAAGAAACATGCTTTTGACCTCTGAGTTAAACTGCAAATCTCCATTTGCATGCACAGTGTTTTGCAGTGCTGAGTTACTCTTTACATTAAAACCCCAGCTGGCTTATTTTACCAGTGAGGAAACACTGAGCTACTTGTTCAGCAAAAAAGAAATTACCATGATATAAATTTCTATTTTTTCAAGGAAATTAAAGGTTCATGGAATACCTCATACTAATGTAGATGTGCACTGCCTAGAGACTGCAACTGAGTTCAACACAAAACAACTTCATTTATTTTTCTCCCCAACCCTGCACAACAAAGTATATTCAGATCAAGCTGTCATTCATGAATTAAATAATAAAGGATTTTTCTTTTCATTCCATTTAGATTCTCACAGCCATGTCTAAAATTCAGCTATTTACACATTACCTAATTTAAGTCTGAACATTAGGTATGTACCTCATTGAGACGTCTTCGAGTATAATATCTTCATGGAGAACATGGCTTTGATATTATGTGGGCATACCTTTGCTCCCACACAAAGGCCCATTAACTTGTAGGGTTTTGCATAGATCTAAGGGCCTGCTTAGAGAGCCCTCTTTTTAGAGCCAAGATTTAAGGCACATTTCTAGGACATAATTAGCACCACCAGAAAAGATGTATTTAGGAAATGTCACTGAGCTTATTAAAGGGAGCAGGAGATAAAACAAGTGGGGACAAAAGGGAGGAGAGGAATCCCAACTTTCTAGTCAGAGGAACCAGAGTCAAATTATGCTCAGGGAAGAAATACTAAAATTAGTCCTTATGGAAGACCCCTATTGAACATAATGGTAAATAAGATCTAATGGTAAATAGGACTCTCTTCTTCGTACCAGTACCAAATCTCCAGCTATTCTCAATGGTCTAGTGTCAGAACCATGTTTATTTAGATATTATTCTTTTAAACCACTTGCTAAATTAATATGATAATGTTGATAAAAATAACAGTTTTCTCTATAATTGTCAAATAACTTGAAGAGTTTAATAAAGAATTGTATCTTGGCTGTAGTATCCCATAGATAAAATTCCATTCTTTATTAAATTCCATAGGGTATCTTCATAAGAAAATATGAGCAACCCCCCAGAAAGGCAGGATTACTATTGCAACAACACATCATCAGTAGGGTAAAACTAACCTGTCTCACGACAGTTTACCAGAAGGTAGTATTGTTTCCACAGCAGACAGTTAAAGCTCTAGAACAAACTATGTTTTGTAAGCACAGGTATGTATCTAATTCCTTTTCCAAAACTAGGAGGCCTATGAAGGACAAACTCACTTTATGAATGATAGCATACACAATTTTTCTTTTGTATGTTCCAATTCAATGCAATTTGCATATGGTCTCAAATGATCGCAACCAAGCAGAACACACGATGTGCATCTCTTTGTGCTGTGTGTTTATTTCTGAGCTATTTCAAAAAAGATCCATGCACACTGTTAACAAAACTACAAGCAGATAGAAAAAGAAACAATTTTGCTAAGTGCAGCATAGCGACTGAATAAGCCTGGAATGTGTTGAAACATTCAAAAGTTTGATGGGAACTAGAAATATTGCTGTGTTTGTTTGACAAGAAAAGGCACAAACAGCTACAGTTCTCCCCTAAGCCATTAGAATCAGAAGCTGCTCCTGCCATGGCTGAGTAGGGTGTTTGTTCATGTGATGGTGAGGCCAGGTACATGTGACAAAACATGGCAAGAAATTATTATTTGTCTAACATAATGGAATCACCATGTACACGTGTGATTTTTTTCGTGTAAAAATGTCTTTGAGCATGGCAACTTAGACAACCTCTGATGCATTTTAGTTTGATCAGGGTAGATTGTCCCACCATGGATAAAAAAATCATGCACATGTACATGTCATGTGGGTATGATGGCAACTGGAGAATGTGGTGGGGATGGTGCACGGGGCACTGGCAGTACAAGTGTGTTTGGGCAAGCTTGTGTTTGGCAGGCTTCAATCACCCTATGCACAGTCCCTACCCCCTTCTCCAGCCACTAGCACACCAGCTGCCCTCCTGCTGCCTTCCCGCACTGCTCCAGAGGCAAACCAGCCTGGTCCCCAGCAGTTCTGAGTGGCAGGAAGGCAACGGGGACAGTGCACGGGGCACCGGAAGCCTGCCAAGCCTGAGCTTCCCTATGCCCGGGATTCCAGCATGCCTTGCACCATTGGATCAGTACCTGCCCAGCTGATACCCTGCCCTAGCAGCCCTGGGGGGCACCACCATCATGGAGCTAAGCATTGGGCCCCCCTGAAGTCCAGCAGCCATGCAACCCAATGGCAGCTCATGCGGGCAGGGTCCACTGAGGAAAAATTAAAAAAAGCAGTGAGAGGCCTGATCCTGTTTTTTTTCCTTATGGAGCCTGCCTACCTCTCCCATGGCTGGGGAGGTGAGGGGGTGAGCTGCAAGAGACCTGGACCTTCCCTTCATGGCTGCAGTGCCCACTGAGGCCACCCAGGCAAGCTGCTAGTTCCCAGCGGGTGCTCTCCACAGCTCGGGGCCCACTGGCAACTTGACCCCTGACTGTGGGAGATGTGGGCAAGTTCCTGTGAGGAAAAATAAAAAGAGATCGAGCCCCTCACCACTTTTTTTTTCTGGCAGAACCTGCCCATGGCTGGGGCAGGGCAGGGCAGGGTGAGATGCCAGCAGGTTGTCACCGTTCCATAACAGTGACAGAAGCCCCTAAATTGAAACAGCGGGTTACAATTAAAAACCCACCATTTCAGTTTAGGGGGAAAAAAACGTGTACAAGTGCCCGTAGTGTACAAGTGCCCATAGTCATTACCAGCATATAATATTGGGATCTGATTGGGAAATTATTTTTTCCAGTGAGAATTTAACAATTTCTTTTTTTGAGAAATGTTTCATTTTTTGTCAGACACAAAGCACTTGATGATAAAACAGATGGGTTTGGGGGGTTGTTTTGGGTTTTTTTGAAAATCCCAAATATTTTTAATTAAAAAAGAAATTTTTCTTGACTAATACTACAAGGTTTGGGGTTTTCAGTGGGGTTTGTTTGGGGGTTTTTGCTGAAAAATAACTTTTGACTAACAGTGTTTAGACTGGCTTCCTATCATCATCTTTTTTGCGCAGACACACTTGTCCCATCCTTTCAGCTGCATTGCTACACAAATCCATACCTGTCCTCTTCCAGGATCTGTTTCTCACTAGCATCCCCTGAACTCAGTCATACTGTATGGGAAGGTCAAGGCCTCAATTCCAAACCAGGTAGCAGACATGGTTGGACACAAGAGACGTGTCTGGACGAGCGCACACATGCCTTTTGCAGCATCTCAAACACCTTTGAGACACTGCAAGAGGCACGTGCAGGAACAAAAAAAATGTTCCTCAGGAGGATATCCAGGGGACAAACAATATGGGGGGGGGAGGGAAACTGGGTCCCAGACTGTGCCCTGAGGCAGCTGGAGGCTCCGTCCTCCACAGAGTCTCTGTAGCCTGCCAGAGTGTCTCTGTGGTTGGCTCTTTCCCTGGTCCTGAAGCATGCTGCCTGCCTGTGTGGGGCAGGCAGTGGTGCAAGCTGCAGGGACCTGGACATAGATTAGTGGGGGGATAGGGGTCTGAAGGAGGGGGAAGGGGACCTTTGGGGAGGCCCCGACTGGCCCCAACCCCCTCGTTCCTTTCCCCAACTCCTCATTCATTCCCCTCACTCTCCGGTAATTCCCCCCACTCCCCATTCTTTCTTCCCACCCCCTCCATTCCTCCCACTCCCTGTTCATTCCCCTCTCCCTTTATTTCTTCCCCCAGCTCCCTGCTTGCTCTCCCAGCCCTCCCCTCCCCCAACTCACTGGTAGTAGCAGGAGGCTGGAGAGAGCAGGAGACTGTCTCCAGCTCATTTCCAGGGGCTTGTCTCTAGCCTTCCGCTTGTCTCCAGCCCCCTGCTCATTCTCCTGCTTGTCTCCAGCTTCAGGAGATTCCAGTTTTAAAAAAAACTTCAGCAGAAAAAAGCAGGACAGCACACATGGGGTCAGCATGCACCACCCAAAACCGAAGCCTGGCTGGCCAGAGCCACACTCCAACTGCCACCCAGGCCCTTACTGCCAGATTGCCATTGCTAGAGCCTTGGGAGGCCATGAGAACTACAGGTAAGGCTGCTGGGGCTAAATGAGCTGTTAGCTCTAGCCTCCCTTACCCTACCTGGGACAACTTGCCATGCACCAGAGTATATAATGTGCCAATGCTGTTTGACCCCAGGGAAATGCTTGTGCCTGCACATCGGGATCCTCCCCTAGAGTTCTGATTTGTGCCTAACCTTGCCTCAATATGAACATCACAGTGCCTAGCATCTTTGTAAGTTCAACTAAGACCTAGAAAGTAGAGGCTCCTCAACCAGGCTATAAGCTATAAAGGAGGAGAAAGAGATCATGTTTTGTGTCCCTGCTCCCACCCCCACTTTCTTTCAAGTGAGTGCCCCAAATCACTGAACTGTAAATTTATTCTTTCTAATGTTTATTCTTTTTTTCTTTCTGCCCAGTGAATTTTGTATCTGTGCTGAATAGGGGCAAAATAGGAGAAGTAGAAACTGCCTTGGCTAGGAGACTACCATAGAAGGACCTGCTGCAGAGACCTAAGCTAAATAAGGATGAGGAATTTTAGGCACAACCCTTTGCTAAGTATTTCCTAGTGACTATTTCTAGATAATTCCGCATTAAACTTGTGGTTTCTATTATTGCTATTTAGAAGTTTCCAGTTTTCCCCTTGCACTATGTAGAGAGGTTCAGTTCCCTAAATCATGGTGCTAGATTCCACCCTAGGGTAGACAGTGCCTAAGTTGTAAGCATCTATGGCCTTTGCTGGATAGGTCCTTTGATCAAAACCACCCCCACTCTCTTTTATTTCACCATCAGCATCTCCCCAAAAAAGGTTAAATCTTGTTTGTCCATCGTTACATGAAAGCCAAAATATTTCACTGCCATCTTCTTCACTGTTAAAATCACTCCTTGACCATATACATTTTCAGTAAAAGTTCTGGTTTAAATAAAATTATCTAGGTTTAAAAAGCATTGAATATACTGCACTCAAGCTCTCCCAGTCACATTAAAACTTATATGCTTCATAGGTACTGCATACTTTCTGAAAGACCCACAACAAAATAATTTAACAATGAATAATTAAGTTATTGAGCCTTTTCCAAATGCAGTTTATTCATTCTTCACTGTCTTTGTCTGAATTACAGCATTAACTCAACTTTAACTTTCTCCTTCTCTTTTGTCATTATAGGAAATGTCCTATTTTGTTCTATATTGTTAATTAAATGTGTATTAACATTTTGAAAGCAATGCCTCTTAGCACTCCTTGATTGCTTAGGATGGCCAGGGCATACTCTCAAGCTCTGCTTCAGAGGGCCAAATGCCTGCAGCAAGACAAATGTCAGCCTTGTCTGTTGGTTCTCTAGTACTTGAACCAAGTGACCTCCTTTTAGACATCTCCCTTGAGGACTGATCTTTGCTGTAGATACAGCAAAACTGAACTGGAATAGTCCACCTCTTTAACCCCTTCATACCAAGGGAAAGCCACACTGTCCATCACAAGAATATAGTCTCAAGTTATATAAAAATATAAGAGGTTTATCAGTTTTCTCATAGACTTTCTCTACATTTAGAATATTTGAGGTATTTTAAAATATGCTAAATTGTATTTGCTTTTAAACACCTCTTAGCAAATAGCACAGAGAAAGACAACAGTGGTTTAAAATATCAGTGGACTATGATTAACCTAATACTAGTTTCTTAGGGCCTTGTTACACATTAATTTTAGGCAGCTCTTGGAGCTCTTAACCCCTGGATTGTCCACACATTAAACACCTGAAAGTAGTTTTAAGCACCCTTTAGGTGGTTTAAAGTTATGCCATCTTGATCCTTATTGCCCAGCTTGTGTTCCATTAATGTGTGGCCACTCCCCACAGATAAGTCACCCACATTGCAGGCTTCCAGCATCCCAGGATGTAATGTTCCCTCCCCTCCCTTCCTGTTCTGTGTGGACAATCTTTACATCTGCTGAACTGTACTGACTGGGGGACAGTTCTGGCACCAAGGCAACTCCCCTTGGGGGTGTGCTCTTCCACCCCAAGAGGTGTGACCCTGTGCAAACAGCCTGCAGAGCACATGCCAGCTGGCCAGGCCTATTTAATATGCTGAAAAATCATAGGTCTTGACCCATCAGAGAATATTATTAGCCTGCCTGAATAAGGGAAGCCACTGGGAACACATCAACTAATTCTGGGAGACAAATAAAAGAAGACAGGAAGGGGAGCGAGGTCATAGGTTACTAAATGCAGAAGGGAGCACTAAGCAGAGCACGGTGGCCAGCTCCTAGTTTCCCCTGAATGATTTGAGGGAACCTTTGGATGCCTACCAGTAAAACTCTACACAAAGATATGAGTGGAGGAGTGACAGGAAGTCAGACCCATACTCGCCAGGATTTTTCCCAGCCAGAGCCTCCTTCCCAGTCTTGTAGATGGGCAGCTTGGCCAGAACTAAGAGGATGTTGACTAGGACATCCTGGGGATTGGTGAGGTCACAGATGGAGACTGCGTGACAGAAAAGGTGCAGGGAGAAGTGCATCTATAACCTCAGCAGGAGGTTCTGGCAGAGGCAGAAAAGAAGCTATAATCTGGCACGTTTAAGGTAGGCATGAGGGTCTCCCTCAATTAGCAGAAGGGTCAGGTGTTAGAGGTGTCTGTAAAGCATGCCAGATGCACATTCATGGTGAAGATGTCATGAAGGAGCCCAAGTGAAGTTGGATGGTATGGATGGATCCAGGGGTGGGGTCTAGCAGGTTCAGGAACGGGGGCAAGGTGGAGGGCCAGATCAGGGCTCCATAAGCTGGGAACATCCTCCCCATTCTAGGGGCAATAGTTCCCCTAAAAGTGCCTTTTCTCACTGCTCCCACCTCCCAGCCACCCCCAGAAGCACAATCAGTACCCCCTACCCCTTAATCCCAAATCCCAATTTATTAAAACATGAGACCTTCTTTAATTTACTTCCTCTTTCTTTTTCAATTATTTGACTGACTTTCCTTGCTTACCCTTCCTCCACCCTCATTTCCTTTCCACCTCCCATTTCATTATCCACCCCACCCCAATCCCATTAACTCTCTGCCTCCCAGTGTTATATCCCTCCCAACATTCAACCTATCACTTACACCCCACACCCCCCGACTAGAGCAAGGATTAAAGCCTGTTCTGGCTCACCAGCCCTGTAGTGGCAACAAACAGGTGTAGTTTCTAGTCAGGCCCCTGCTGACCAGCCCTCTAGTGGCAAGTCACAGCCATGCAGGCAGGGGACAGTTAGAGATGATTTTTAGCCTTAAAGTGAGACATCTCCAAACCTGAGCTAGAACTAACACTAATCAACATTTGAGCAACTCAAAGTGCAACATGTAACAAGGAATGTACTAAAAGAAGATGTACCAATGAGTTGATTAGAAAACCAATAAGTACCACTTTCTTTGTGCTCTGTATATTCTGGTGGGTATTTAAAAGAAGGCTAATTAGAATGTGGCAATCCCATAATGGAATGTATTGATGGAGAAGAACAATCTTGGGCTTGGCTGTAAATTTAAGTGAAAGCAGTATGTGAGAATAATGCCCTAGGAGCAGGGCAAGAGATAAATCAGGGTTCTAGAAATTACAATTGGTATGCTCCTCTTTACTCCAATGGGAACAGCAATACGCACCGCCTCTTTTGGTGGTACAAAATACTTTCTCTATGCCAGCTCTATTTCATTGACAAAGTAATAGTTCCACACGTTACCCAGGCATTTGTAAAAGAAGCAGTGTAACAGTGCAGTTACATCTGTGATAGTGAGTGGAAAAAGCAAGAAACAACATTTCTTTAGTAATATCTTTTATTGGATTAATGGTATTGTTGCAAAAGATTTTATAAAAAGTTTTGAGTACAAAATCTTCTTTTCAGATCTAGGAAAAAGCCAACATAGAGTAAGCTAAATACCAATTAGAATATTTACTTCTGTTAAACCCCATTAAGTAAGTGACATTGTTCACATAAAAAGGGAAAGTAGGCAGTAAACTTGAAGAGCCAAGAGAAGATATCAGAAGAGTTACAGATCAAGTAAAGAACAGTTGAAATAGATTTGCTTAAGTGTATAAAAGAACAAGACCATTAAGTAGGGAAAAGGCGTATTAATACCTGTGGAGGTGAATAGTGAAAGAAATAAGTTAAGTCCCTGGCCTTTGTATTGTAAATTTCTGTTCCCTGGTCCAGCTTCTGAAAGTATTGTCTTACTTTCCCTTAAGGATAGGGAAGCTGGCAATGAAGTCATTGTTCTTTGACAAGCGTTCCCCCAGTGGTAATTTGATGTTTTTGTCCTCTATCATTTTTTAGTGTGAGTTCATTCTGGAGTGTACTGAATGTTCAGTTTTTCCCAGGTAATTTCCAGGAGAACTTTCGATACATTTTGTGATAGAGCTTTTGAGGATACATAGATCCTGACTAACTGCTAGTGAGCTAGCTGCCAGAAAGCAAGCAGACTAGTTGTTACATAGATAGAGGCTACCTTGGGGAAAGTGATTATCCCAGGAAATAGTAGCAAGGCAGTAAGCTGCACTGGGGTTAGCATATAGGCAGCCCAGAAACAAAGTGTGTTTACACATGTGGTCTGGGAGTGGGGCAGGGGCACTTTAATTAGAGCAGCTCTGAGAGCCGCTCTAATTAAGGCATCTAGAACATCTCGTGTATCAGCATCCTTGTACTTCAAAATGAAGCGTTAAATAAACTTTAGATAAAGCACTCCTGCCACCATTTTGAAGCACAGGGATGCTAATATATGAGATGCAGGAGACTGCTGGAGTGCGATAATTGCCATCCTCCAAAAGCCTCCATGCTTGTATATAGGTACTCAAAGAGCTGCAAGCAGCTATACTAAGCCACTACGTAGAACAACAGATTGGTCGTTAGGTCCAAAATGGAAACCCTTGTGGGTGGCTGGAGAGTCACCTGACAGGAAGGGGCAGGGCTTAGGAAGCACATAAAGCCAATGCCTGAGACCAGGCAGGCAGTCAGTCTGGCCCTCCAGGCAGTGGGGAGAAGAGCTACTAAGTGGGATGGTTGCAGGATAGTGACTGACAAATACCTGAGTTGACCTGGGACCTGCAAGTAAGGAGTTTATAGCTTGCAGAGAAGTGTGGCTCAGTAAGGGGAGAGTTTTGTCATATAGCCAGTGAGTTTGTGTTTACATTTGGACCCAGTATGGGGAAACTTTTGTTATACGGCCATTAGGCTTGTATTTATGTTTGGATTATATTGGCAGATCAGAAATGGCTATGAGGGATGAAGAAGAGGTCACAGGGGTGCCTGAGGGTATGTGAGGTCTTGTCAGAGGCAGAGGCGCAAGCCACTGGGGTGCCTGAGGGTATATAAGGTCTTGTCAGGGACAGAGGCGCAAGCCACAGAGATTTCTCAGGGACATATGGGTGTCTTGAGTGCTGCCAGGGGCTGAGGCTCAAGGCACTGATAGTCAGAAGCCTGGAGGGTTAAAGCCTGAAAGGCAAATAGAAGTGGCCTGAAGTCTGAAAAGCTAGGAGAAGAGTCTGAGAGAAGTGAAAATGGGGCAAAGGGTCTGGAGTCCAAGAGGGGTGAAAACCAGGGCTGGGGCCAGAGCCTGAGAGGGCTTGGTCCCAGTAGCTAAGGTCCAGGACAGTGGGTGTTAGGTTCTGGGCCCAGCTAAATTAAAGTGGCTGAAGCCAGGATGGCTAAGGCTTGGAGGCCTGACATTGCACTGGGGGGCAAATTGCCCCCCTGGAGTGATTAACCAGTAACATACATGAGGCATGGGTATGGCTATGGGACTGGAAGAGGCCACAGCTAGTCCTTAAGGGAACTAGTACCCTGGGGGGCACCAACAGGGCCAGAGAGTCCCCACTTAATACTTGAGGGCAAGAATGAGATCAACTGGGTCCAAGAGGGACCCTTTGGGGTAAGAATAGAAGAGGGCTCACTCTGGGACCCTGGGGCAGCCTCACTTTTTGTAATCTAATTATTCCATCAAAGGTATAGAAAGTGAGAGGAAAGAGAGGGTGCCCAAAAAGCTGGAGCAAGTCAGGAGCTCTTCAGGTTTAAATAATAATTGTTTAATGAGATTTTTAATCATTCCAAGGAGATGGCTTGTAGGTTGTGAGGGTTTTGTCTTTTTGGACTGTAGTAGGGCTTTTTCCAAAGTATTCAGGTAGCTCATTCACTGATGCTTTCTACTTCTGGAGGAATATCCCTATTGAATACTTGCAGTTTTTTAGATTGATGAGATGTGTACCATACAGTAGCTGCTCCCTTTCTACATGTATTTTGGTAATTCAGATAGCCCAAGTGAAGGGAAGGATAGTGACTTGTAATATTCCTTTGCTTTGTAGCAGAGCTGACAACTGAACCCTTTATAAATAGAAAAGGATTGGTCTTCTGTAAGGTTGCAGGGATACAGAAATAAATGCAAATTTTGCAAGGTTGTATTTTAAGCCTTTTTCATATTATATGTTGTCATTGTGTATTTATATTTTCCATAATAGGTTATATAGTACATGTTTGTACAACACTACTCTGAAAATTTTCTCTAGGAAACAGAATTTTATAATCTCCTGGTAATTAGTTATTTCGACCTTCCTTTGCTTATGTTGCAAATCTTAAGTAGCAAAATATTCTCTTCTTGTTAGTCCATGCTTGCTTCTTTTTGCCAGAAGGCACTATTAGCATTAAAGTTGTACGGTTAATTCAGGTGTCCTTGGAATGGCCTTGTTAACAAAAAATTTTTACAGACTTTTGAAGGTCCGTTATACTTATGATAACCTTCCCCCATTACTTTAGCAGGCCAATATGAAATTAGGCTAATTCAGAATAAAGCAATCTTATTCTAGCATAACAGTATCCAACTTAATCAGGAAAACTATTTAATGGTACACTGAGATCATGCCATAATCTGAATTAGTTTCTTTGTGTAAACAAGCTTTTGATTAATGACTGTTCTTTAATTGTAATACATTCCATTTTCAAATAATCTCCATAGTTAGCATTTCACAAATGCTAACATGGTATGGAAATTGGACACTATGGTTCAAGTGATGAAATCTTTGAATAGTTTTAGTTTACATGGATTTGTACTCATTAAATTTAACTTCTAGCCTGTAGAGATGGTGTAAAAATGACACCTTCTACTCAAACATTTCTGTTGTTTGTGGGTATTCTGAGTTGTATCTGATTTTTTTTCAATGATAAAAAAATAAATTGTTATTACTTTTGACACTTGTAAGCATTACAGAGCCAAACAGCTTGGGGGCTAAGATAAATAACTAGATAATGTGCAATGAATTGTTTTCTATCTCATGTATTTTCAACAGAAGCTTTAACTAAGTTCAAGGAACAATGTTGAATTTTGCCCTCAATTACACCTGTGAAACACTGTGGAGAATGGTATGACTGAAGAAGGAATTTGGCTTTGTAGAATCTTTATTACTAGCAAATATTTATCAGACTGAAAGGATGCATCATGAATCAGGTCTCAGAGTAAGAATGAAAGGCAGCAGAGAGAAAAATATTGTTTTATGTGGAAACCAATGGCTCTAGATCATTTTTTTTAAAGCAGAATAAATATAAAACAGCACATTTACAGAATCCAAGGGTGCCCCACAAGTTTGAAAATTAAGATAGTTTAACTGATATATCAATTGTATCCATGTCTCACAACAAGTGATACTCCACTGTGAAAAATAAGTAAGTGATAAAGGTAAGTGGATTCCCTCACATTCCAGAAACCTGATCTGCATGAAGAATGCTGATAAATGAAAGATAGGATACTGAGAATAAATGAATGAATGCTGAGTGTTAAAGTTATAGAAAAAAAGGCATGGAGAAAGTTAAAAATGAAAATGTAAGAAACCATCTTGGGCAAGACTTCACATAGCCTCATCATCATTGTTGAATTTATGGAAGGGAATCAAAGAAAAGAAGGTAAGGGCGATGCATCTATATTATGAGCCCTGCTCATATCTACAAGCACATGGTATTCTACAACATTATTTCATGGCTGGCTAGCCTAATACAGTACATGACAACTTTATTAATTATTTTATAAGACGTGATATCTATGATTAAACCTCTTAGGTAGGAAGGTGAGAATGGTCTACAGTTTCTCAAGACTGTAGCTATAGAAGCTTATTTTACAAATGTGAAGAACTGAAGAGACTTCTCTTTTACCATAAAAAGGAACTATATTGTAGACCTAAGATAATGTATCCTTGACCAAAAGTAGGACAAATAAGAACCAATAAAGATGTTGTAAGTTTCAGAGAAGGAGGAATATCTATCAAAGCAATAGAAAAGTGTGCTTTATGGGTAATTATTTCTTTCCATATATTCAACCTCTGCTGATACAGCTTTTGAGTGAAATATATTGCAGAAAAGCATGTTTAAGCAGTCTAAGTACATATATAATATTCTGTAATAAATATCAGTAAATTATATGTGATGATGGGATATTATAGCATAACCTCATAAATCCAGCATGCTTGGGACAAAGTACCTGACAGAAATTTGAAAATTCTGTTTTTTTTAAACTCAAGCAGTGGCTAGGGGGGAGGAGGGAGATAGTAGCAGCTGCACACAGAGTGGCAACAGTGTGGTGGATGGCAGCAACAGCCGTTGCATGCAAGAGGGAGCTTAAAAAGTGCCAGATTTTTGAGAATTCCAGATTTTTTTTTTTTAATATCCAGATTTATGAGGTTAGACTATATTTCAGAGAACTACTATGGAAGACAGTCTTTCAATAACTTATGATTTTCTTAAAACCCAAAGGGGCTTTCTTAAAGCCACAAGAGACTTGTGGAAAAGAAAACAAGAAGTAATTTGAAAAGAACTGCAACTGAAAAGTCCTTATTAAGGACTTTACACTACTACCTGAAGTAGACAGGATCAAAAAATGGCTCAGTAAGATACTGTGTTAGGGTGAACCTGTTGCAAATATGATCTTTTGGAGTCAATTATGCAGAACAATAACAAACTCAGAAAGTTACCATGGAGAAAAGTCATGTTTGGGAGTTTTATTTGAGAGGAAAAAGGGGATTTCTTGATAAGGAATTGGTTGGAATGCACGTGTGTTTAGGAATACTTGGAGAAAATAAAGTCATAAAAGAAATGGAAAGTGCTGGGATTATCGTTCCATAATACTTCAAGAAGAGGGTAGAAGTGTGTTTGGTTTTTTGCTTTTGGGGGGGGAGGGGGCATTGTTTGTTTGGGGGTTTTTTCTCACTATGTCTGTTGTTTAAGTAGCAATACATTTATGTAAGTGCAGTGTTTAGTGTAAATAATACATTAATGGTAGAGAGTCAGCTGGCTCTACTGTCAAGTGAAGAGGATGTCAGCAACAACTTTATTTGTTCATCTGAGCAAGAAACATTACATAACTGTGTCCATACTATAAATAGCCACTGGGTGGTAGCATAAAAGCAAATTCAGTATGCGCTGAGGTTTTGAAAAGGACATAACAAGGAAAGAAGAGTACTGGCCTGTTAATTATACTGCATAACCTCTAAGGACTTTAAAATTTTTAGTGGCATTTCAGATAGTCTTTTGCAAATGTAACTGTTAAAATAAGTATAAAATCTTATGTTATACTAATGAAAAGAGTTAGGAAATTGGGTCTCATGACTTCTGAGGAGAGGCTGAGGGAACTGGGCTTACTTAGTCTGCAGAAGAGAAGACTGAAGGGGGGAGGGTGGGGGAGATCTGATAGCATCCTTTAACTAATTGAAGAGTGGCTCCAAAAAAGGATGGAGCTAGACTGTTCTCAATGGTGGCAGATTACGGGACAAGAAGCAACAGTCTCAAGTTGCATCAAGGGAAGTTTAGGTTGGATTTTAGAAAAACCTTTCTCACTAGGAGGATGGTTAAGCAGTGGAATGGGTTACCTAAAGAGGTGGTGGAATCTCTATCCTTGGAGGTTTTTAAGGCCCAGCTCAACAAAGCCCTGGCTGGGATGACCTAGTTGGGCATAGTCCTACTTTGAGCAGGGGGGTGGACTAGATAACCCCCTGAGGTCCCTTCCAACCCTAATTTTGTATGATTCTATAAAATAGATTGTACATAAAATTTGAGGTAATATTTGATTCTTAGAATCCTGAATCCGCAAAGATTTGCTTCATTAATGGAAGGTTAAAAATATTCACAAGATTTTTTTTTCCTGTTCTAGTTATTTCCCTTTTAAAATAATCCCTGGAGTCTAACCATGGGAGGAGCAGAGTAGATGATTCGCTGATAATAGATTTTTTTTAATTGTTGAATTGGCCTCTTAGTTTCATGGCAATGAGTGCAATGTGAATATCTAGCAAGATGCCATTTGTGAACCTTCCTCTTGTATCTGAGCAAAGACTTGTGTTTAGCTGTTTATCGAGCTTATAATCTTCTGTTCTTTTGAAAGCAGTTTCTTTAAGTAGAAAGGTGTTAAAATCCCAAACTGCCTATTGTCTGTCACTGGGATTGTTCAGTGTAGTAGCAAGCATATTAAAGTACAGTAAATAGGATTTATATAATAAACTGTTTATTACTAATAAACAGGAACGAAAATCAAAAGGAAGCAAAAGATCTGAACAAGCTGTGTACAGATCTTGCAAACATTTTTGTGTTGCACTTTAACTGAATTTTGCTTCTGGTTAAGAAACTGTAGGGATCAGTCATCATTAAAGCTGCTGAAAGCAAGCTGAACAAGCCATTGCAGTATTAGTCTCTACTCACCCAGCTGAAACTACAGCAACTACAGCTGCTGACATTTCCTTTCATTCATTTGTGCCCCTGTTACTTTCCAAGTTTCAGTAAACCACCTACTGTTAGCTCAAGTATTGCTGCACATGCACATGAGAGATTATAAACTATGATGCTCTGTTTTTCTAAATTTTATTTTAAATAAGAAAACCCCCACAGTCCACTATATGTATGTTTTTGGACGCTATAAAACATCTTAGATTAATGAGGCCTAATAATCTAGTTCTCCTCTGAGAGGTGTTTCTTTAGGTTGGCTAGCATATCTGCTGTGATTACAAGATCACCACCTATTGGCTTTTATTAACTTGTGCTGATGACAAAATGATTGGTCTTTGCTTATTGGGAAGGCTACAGTTTATCAAAATATCTAAAATATTTAGACTCTGTCCAGGAACAAACAGCTGAGTATGCCAAATAGTATTCTTGTTATTTTTAAGCTTTCCAACCAGAAGCTATTGGCTTGAAGCAAGCAGAGAAAATGAGCTCTAGTACATCCACTTGTCTGACAGAATTTCTAAGATTGCACAAGATGACTTCTTAAGCTGCCTGGCATTATGCTGATACTAATAAGTATTACCTTACAAAGCGGCATAAGCACAACTATGTCAAAACTTCTCCATAATCACAAACTAAAATAATTAAAATATTTCATAATTAACTTGGAGAAGTTACATCTCAGCATCCTTGTCATTCTAAAAGAAGGTTAACATACATGTTGGCTAACTATGTATAGAAAGAACTAGCCTCAAACTTCATCTGAGGTTTTATTTTTGGAAAACAGAATCCTAGATTTCTGCTTGCCAGGCTTTCTCTACCACTTTTATGTCAGTGTACTCTACCTTACTTTCAACCTGTTCCTGAGATCCATGCAAATCTTGGGTCATCCACCAGGGAAAACAAATTATGATTTCCAAGTTAGAATCATCTCTTGTGGGTTGGGTGAAGGGAAGAATACAACTGGAGATGATAAAACATAATCCTGTGCATATTTATCCTTGCAAAATAACACAGGGCCCAGTATATACAGCATGGTGCTGAACATTTACCAGTCACCAGTGGTACAGAGAATCAGTTGCTTTGTTTCCCTTTGTAATTTTAGCCTCCAGGTCAGGGATGGGCAAAATATTACCTGTGGACCATATCTGGTCCACCAAGGGATTCTATCCAGCCCATGGTGGGTCCCTCGGCCCCACCCAACCCAGCTGCAGGGGGCAGCTTGGGCTGTAGAGCATGCAGCCAGTCCCACTGGCCCTAGGCACATGGCAGGGATGAGGTGGTGCTGCCACCAGACCCAGACCCACTACCCAGACACCCTGGGCCATCCACCCCACATCCACCACGCGGGGCACCAGGTGGAAGCATGGGGTCTCCATGAAGACCAGTCAGCCCTCTGTAGGCAGGCATGCTCAACTGAGCAGATGGGATCAGGCCACAGGTGGGCAGGGAAAAGCATCCAGGCAAGGTAAGGTAGGAGCCAGGATTGCCTTTAGGGGTCTCAGGCTGGTCTCCATGGACACCCTGCCTCCCTGCCTGCTCCATTTGGCATCCCCAGATAAAACCAATTGCTCCTCCTTGGTGGGCCAGGTCACACCCTCCCTCTTCCCCCACTGTGCTGGGTCTGCACCTCCCCCCTGCCCTGCCACCCACAACAGCTCACCAAAACTCCTTAAGTGTCCCTCCAGGCCAAATTGCCCACCCCTTCTCTATTTAGTGGGGGAAGAAACCTGAGAGAGTTCTTTTGGATGTGCTAAGGTTTGGAGAATGAAGTGGAAATACTGCTGAAGCTCTATCAGGTTAAGCAGTAATTCTAGTCTTTATTCTCCCTTCTCTGTTCTGGAGACTTTTCTCATTTCTCTATGTTGTAATAGACTCAATAGGACTCATTGTGTTTTAATTCGTTTTACTTTCCCACATCTCTAAGGATGAAGGCATACACTGTATTTGGTGCCTCAAAGGAAAGGGAAAATGAGCTGGAATTTTTTTATTCTGTTATTTAATATAATACTTAAAGGAGTTTTATATATGAATACAATATGAGTTTATAGATGAGCTTATTCCTCTAGGAAGATTTTCAGTTCTATCATTTATGGTAATAAAAATCAGCTGATAATGCAGTACAGATATCGCAATATTATTGCATAATAAACTGTTTTATCCACTTAGGATGAATTACAGTATAATGTAGCACTTTATCCTATCCTAAATGACACTGTTCCTTTTCTATGTCTCCATTCCTTCAGGAAATTAATCAGTAATTAATTTTCCAAAAAAAAATCAGAGAGAGGTCAGTGCTAGAGAAAGATGCCAGATTTACAGCCCTAGAGATTGAAGCCATCTGTTTGTTAGGTCTGTGGAAAGCTTTGGCTGCTAACTCGATTCAGAGGAGATTTGGCAGCTGAATCTCTGAATCCGAATTGAATTGGGAGACCAATTAAAAGGCCCAAATCAATTTGAAGCCTCCGAATAAATCTGGGTAATCCTTGCTCACCAGAACAGTGAGCTGGACCCAGACTCTGTGCCAGTAAGTCAAGGGTGAGGGGTGGAGGGTGGGGCTGGAGGATGGGGGAGGGGACCATGGTGGAGACCCCCACCTGGCCCCATCCTCTGTCTGCTCCCCCAGGCCCCCTAATAGCCCCCTGACCTCTGCCCAGCCCGATCAATGGCTTCCTCACCCAGCCCCAGTGTCTTGGCTCTTTTTTGTTTTGTTATGTTTTTAAATAAAGCCCCACTCCCACAAGCTTCTGCAGCAGCTGTTGGGGCTTCTGAGGGCTCATGACAGAGCCCCCCTATGTAGCATGGGGCAATGGAGGACACATGAGTGTGGGGCTTTTTTGTTGTTTTCTTTTTTTTAAGAGCTGGTGCACTGGGGCTCAGTGGGTAGCCATTGATAGGGCTGGGAGAGCAGGCGGGGTATGGGACCTGTTCAATTTTGAGATTTGGCCAATTCAGCAGATTAGGCCAAATTGGTTTGGAACAGTGACTTGACTCACCGAATCAAACCACTGTCCTCCAAATTGGCCGAATCTGAAGCAAATACTAGCTGCTTTGCACAGGCCTACTGTTTATTTGAAGACCTGATAATGAACTCAGAGCAACCACACATGCTTCCCACATCCTTCCCCATATGTACCTTTGCCTCATAAAAAGGATCCTACATTAAGTTGTACCTTTTGTCTGAGCCATCATCCTTCCCCAGGAATTTGGTACATAGCTGCCTGTTAATCTGAGCAACACTGTGTTCCAAGATGAAATAACCCTTAGATAATAAATATTTCAGCTACCGAGATTTGTACAACTACAGACAGCTTCAAAGACAACTTTGAGCCATTTAAATTTTAATTCCAGGTTGCAAAAAATTTTCTTTTAAGCTCCATGAAATTTTGTATGTAAAGAACTAGCGAGTGCTCACTTGTCCTTCAGTGGTAGATATGGAAAAACATTAACAATTAATAGAAAACATTCTATAAACCAAGCTCTTTTTTATTCTCTGTTCAACATTGAAAAATACTGTACCACTGGGCAAGCAGTAGATTGGAAAGTGAATGAGATTAGAAAAATGCAGCTCTGGCTTTGTCCAGAAATTAAATATGCAAGAATGTATCCTGACAATATTACTGTATATCACACAAACATTGTATTATTCCTTCATATTACAATTAAACAAAACCTGCAAAGATCATACTTCTAAAGCAGTGGTTCTCAGCCTTTTTAGATTCAAAGAATAACTTTTCTGAATTTAGAGACACCCCTGCTGAAAATCATTGGAGTATTTGGCATATTATCTGATATTGTTTGGTAATGGTAGTCTCTAGTATACCATAGGATGAGCTAGCCCTTTAAGAACTTAGCTATTCTTTTGCCAAATTTGGTGTATTTCCCCAGGTGTGAAGAAATCAGAATTACTTCTGACAAGGATCATGTGACTGAACAAACCCACTGTGAAATAAGAGCACGTTGTGGCTCTGGGATGAATTCTGAAAAAAGTAGTTTGGTGTTTCAGTGTTTCATTAAGAATAAATGATCCATGTAAGAAGTGAGGAGAAAAAAATCCCTTGGAAGTAAAAGCAGGGAAGTTTAGGCTGTGGGACAGACAGCACAATGTTCCCCGATTCATCAGCCTGGAAAGGTGAGAGTGTTTTCCACTATACAGCCAGCCCATGGGGGTCTCCTTCATATGATTCAATTCATTCATACAGTAGACAGATGGGTCCAATTAGAGCCCAAGAGAAGTAATGAAGATAAGAGGGGAAGTAAGTGACCTCCAGAGGGCATCTACAATGCCTACTGAAAAAGCCTGGGTATTGAGTTGCGTTCGTGACAGGTTAAATAGGTCAAGAGGCAGGTTGATAATATAAGGTGTTTATTAAAGAACTGACTACTTACAGAGTGCCTGACCCTAAGGCCAGGCGGTGAAACAATTGAG
>JAGPOW010001338.1:55936278-55968276 GCA_030014935.1 Caiman crocodilus
GGCGGGGTGTAGTTGTTGTCGCATGTTGATTTGAGCTCGGCCATTTTCCCTATAAGAAAGAGCTATACTCCATTTTACTTTGTTTGATTTTATGACAGGTATTATGCTGAAATCAGTTGCAACCTGGAAGAAACATGTATTTTGTGCTTAGCCAGAGAATTATGTTCTTGCTGAGACCTGACAGTATTAGTGAGTGACTGACAGATATGAAGGGGAGACTGAGCTGGATAGAGAATCTGCCCCTGGATGTGGAAGAACCTACTATTGTTTGACTGATTGACTGGTACACTATCCTACCCAACAAAGGCCCAGCTTACAATAAGGGAATAAAATGACTCATGAAACAGGATAATGAACAAGGGAATAAAATAACTTATAAAACCAAGTATAAGTCAAAATAAAACAAACCTACTGAACAATGCCCCAGCCTAGCCCAAATAGGAAGTCATTTTAGGGTGTTTTTACACATGCTTCTAGTGTGGGTGCTTTAAGCTCTGAAAGCCACTCTAATTAGCACCCTCAATCTCATGTAACAGTATCCCTGCACTTCAAAATGGTGGTGGGGACACAATAACTAAAGTTCATCATACAAGCTTTATTTAAAGCACGTATGCTCCCAGTTTGAAGTCCAGGGATGCTGGTGCACAAGTTTCAGAGGGTGGGTAGAGCATGCTAATTGGCACGCTCCAGCAGACTCGATTAATCAAGTCCACTCCAATGCACTGTAATTATGGCACATTGAAGCAGCCTTCCCACACAACTACAGGCACCCACAACACTGCTTCCAGAAGACAGCTAGGCTTGGGCTCTGAAGGGTCTCAAGGGCATACTAATTAGTACTATATAGTATTATTCAATGGAAAAGACATTATCTATGAATGTCTATACATGAGCATGGAGGCTGTTCCAGCGTGCTGGAATTCTATTGTGTCGGAGCAGCCTCAATTAATCAAGTCTGCTGGAGCGTCGCAACTACCATGATTCAGCAGCCTCCTACATCTTGTGTATCAGCATCCTCATGCTTAAAAATGGTGGCAAGGTGCTTGAACTGAAGCTTATCGACGGGTGACATGACAACCATTTAATTAGAGCGGCTCTTGGAGCTGCTCTAATTAAAGCACGGCCTCTCCCCCACCCCCAGAGGCTTTGTAAAAGTGACCTATTTTACCAGCTGTACATTGGATTACTATTGTTGTTATTGTATAATAAAATGAATATCTTTCAATAAAGATTTTCTAAGCACAAAAATTGATATTGAGTATCCTTGCCATGAAAAGAAGCATCTAAAAAATGAGACTAGAAAGTCTCCTCTTGTAAAGCCTAAATGATAATACCAGCATTTTTCAACTTCTTTGAATACCTTTTAAATATCAGAAATTTTGTCTATTTTTTTCCAGATTTGCTGTCTCTGAAGGTGGCTATTCATGGATGCTTTAGAGTAAGATGCAGGTGAAATATAAATTCCTACTGCAACCCAGGCTGGTGTTCCCAAGTTGTTGATATATTTTGTGTGTAGCAAATGTATGTTTTACTATAACCTCCTTTTTGTAAAGGGCAAAAGGCTAAGACACTTTAAAGATATGACGTTGGTCATCATTGAAACAAAAAATAGGAGATGAAACTTTTTGTCAGGGCTGGGATCTAAATGTCTGATCAACAAATCAGTCACCCTCTGCCTGGGACAAGGCTGTTAAAGAGGGTATTTATTTTGTCTTCTTATTCATATCTTCCTGTGCTATTGTAAACAACAAAATTACAGCTGTTTTCAGTTTCTGCCTTTCCCCAATTTTTGTGGATCTGAGAAGGTGAATAGAAATTATTGCATCTACCAGCAGATGCAACTGCCTCACTCACTGTTTCTCAATACTAAAAGCATATTTGTTTTCATAGCAATTTGCTGCACCTAAATTTTGGGCTTACATAATTACTAGCTCTGTTTCTGGACATATAAAGGAAATCCTAAAATAATTTGAACAATCTGCCAATATTCCACCCTTTTGGCTATTCAGGGCATCGTATAGTCAGTTCTGAGTATCTAAAGTATTCTGGTCATAGTGATACTGCAGTAATAGAATGCAAAAGAACCTGCGTACACAACACTATAGAATAAATCTTTCATTGTAGTAGAATTTGCTCTTATAAACTGAGTGAGAGCTCAAACTCATCTGCTATGATTAAAGGAAAACAGTAAAGTATAACAGCTTTCAAAAGAGCATGAGGAATTATGTGAAGTCAATCATAACAACAGAATCCAAGTATCCCATTTCCTGTGAACCAGTCTGAAAGTTTAGTAAAAGCTGTGCTATCTGGCACCTTACAAGCTGGCATGCTCTAGTAACTGGCATCCCAGCTTGTAAGGGAAAAATGAAACCAGAAGTGCCCACCATGGCACTTCCAGTTTCGCCAAGCCCACATGGCAAAGCAGACTGTGCTGCTGAGTCCCCACAGCCTGGGGCATAACAACCTGCATGGAGGCCCCCCCTCCCTGTCCCTCAGGATCTGTGGGGCCCGTGGGAGGGACAGCAATGCCCCAGACATGGTGTGAGAAGTGGCTGCCGGAACAGGCAAAGATGCCTGTTCGGGCTGCTCAATAAACTGGCATATTTTGTTATCTGGCACCCCCCATTCCCCATGTGTGCCGGATAACAAAGCTTTTACTGTATTTGATTTCCACTATATCTTGTTGGTCTCTAGTTATTAAAATAGAGATATGCTAAAATTGAATAGATTTCACAGAAAATCATGGGTATATTTCTTCCCTTCAACACAAATGCATATTTGATTGATGTAAATAGTTATACCCATAGAAGAATTTTAGTCTGTATTCAAAATACTATCCTATCCTCCTAATGCATGACTTTTTTTCTGGATTTAGAAGCAAAATTGTAATGTTAAAAACTGATTCCTTAAGGGTGGGGGTAATCCTTGTCTTCTTCTTCCCTTGTTCCTAAACAGTAATGGGGAAGCACAGGAAATGCAAACACTGTATTTCCTCTGTACTTTACCTGTCCAAAAATTTAGACAGCATCTCTAGTGCTCAATAATAAAATTCTGAGAGAGAGGCTTTTTTAAAAGGAAATTTGAGAAGAAAGAGAAAATACTTCTCCTGTGTTCCATTTGTTTCCTGAAATGGCTTCCTTCTACTTGCTCTACAACAGTGGTTCTCAACCATTTTCAGCTCAAAGCACCCTTTGGAAAATGCCACTTCTTAGCTTTCACTCAATTAACAATTTATTATAAAAAATAATAAAGCAATACATTTGTTGCAAAGAACTCAGATTACAACTAGCTAGAATGTTTCTGACAGTACAGATTCTGTTTTGAAATCCATCACCGCACCCACATGAGCACGGACATTTGTTTCCCCAGAGACAAGAAGCAGCAGCAAACCTGGTGCCGCTGTTGCTTGTCCCCAGGGAAGGAATACCTGTGCCACATTCCCTCTGGTGTGCAGCTGGCTACCCTGGGTAGGGTAGCAGAGCCTGGGGGCAGCAACTGTGCTGACCCCTGTAGCCTTACCTGGGGTTCTGGGGGTCTCGGGGAGCTTCAGCCATAGCGATCCTGCTGCTTGAAACCTGGCTGGTAGCCAGAGAGTGGCTCTGGCTGGCCAGGCTCCAGTTTTGGTGGTGCACACTGTCCCCACATATGCCACCCCATTCTTTTCTTTTTTGTATGTTTTATTTTGACTTCAGGATCTCCCAGGGTCAACACCCCTCCCCCCCTGTACTGCTACCTTGCAGTGCAGGGAACACCTGAATGTGTGGTATGTGGGGCTGCAGATGGGTCTGCAGCACGACAGAGTGCACGGCCATGCTCGTCTGGATGCGGCCTATGGATTTATCTTGTGAATCATGCGTAGGTGTTTGCACACTTAAGAGTGTTAATATTTTATGAAACCCCAAGGCATACTTAAAAGGATCATGTGGTACCCCAAGGTGTGGCATAACCCTGAGAATCAGTGGTCTACAAAAAGAACCACACTGGAAAATGCTATGCTGTATTTACCTAGGGAACAGTATTGGACTCTTTTCTAGCTGCTGAAAGCCAAATACCTTCCTACCTTTTCCTGCACTTGCTAAACTCATTGTTTTCTTAATGTAAAACCTTTTCCCTGCCTTAATCTTAGTAGATTGAGGCAGGGAGAGAAGACTTTCCTTACACTTTCAATGAGGAAATGTCAACACAAGGCATGGCCCAAAACATGTTAATGTCTGCATATGCCTGCAGGATGACACTGCTTGTTCAGAAGGATTTATACTGTATTTTAGAAGGAAAAAAAAAGAAAGTTACATGAAGTGGTATATGGGGAGAATTAAGAGATTGCATCCTTCTTCCCTTTTGAATGGCCCTTTATTTACATAATTAGGTTTCCTATGGCAATTTTTATTTTTTAGTTTGTAACACTTTATTTATCTCTGCCCACTTTCTGTTTTAAATCTTCAGTTTCCTTAATGGAAAAAATGGAGTTAAATATATTTTCTAACTGGTATTTAGCACAGGCTGTAGCTGTTTCTCTCCCAGGCCTGAGAAGGGGCATTTTGCATCCCAAAGCTTTTGTAATAGCTCTTTACTACAGAACTGGTCAAATACCAAATATATCTTGCTTCTCACATATCCCCTAACCCATCACAGCTACAACACTACTTCAAGGGATATAGCAGACAAGCAAGAAGATCAAAATGATGAAAAGCATGTGTCACCTGATTTATTATTTGTCATAGAGATTTTGTTGTTAGTAGTTCTCATAAGTAATAAGTATTGTGTCAGAGGAAGATGGGCCTGGATATCCATGAAAAGAGAGTTGCAGATTGGGTGATCAGAACTGCCAAAGTCTTTCTTAAATATGGGGCAGCGCAGGAGAGATTGGAGACAGCTATGGAGAATAAAATAGGGGAACAAGACTGGCAGCGAGTTAAAAAACGGAAATGGAAAGAAAAATATTTGAAAGGGAACTTTTCAAGAAACTTTTACCAAAGGATTAACACATTTTCTCTGGATATGATTTTGTTATAGTATTTTTCCAGGGTCATAAAGGAACTCTGCTGTATATTATCTATTGAAAAACACGGTTTTAATACTAGAGACACATGATAAATCTTGATCATGGAGTTCATATACCATGGAGAACACGTTAAATATGTGCTGCATTAATTTGGGTCCAATACAGCTAGAGTTCTGGACACTTTTTATGATATACTATCTTAATTTTGGAAAGCAGCAAATGTCAGAGGAAAGAACATCAACTTGGAAGAGGGAACAGGTTTTTAGACTACTTTCTGTTTCATGATATTGAGATTTCTTAGGTGTCCCATTCCTCTAGCAGTTGCTGATAGTCGTTTGGAAGTTAAAATGAGATTCTGAAACCTTCCTGAGGACCTAAAAACCTTTCCACTTCCTTTTGAGAAGCTCTTTTTTATAATTAGGCTCCTGCTTTCTGGATGTCTTACTTTCATCAGTCTATTTGAGAGATTCTTTAATTAACTTCCACTGCTATTTTCTGGCTTTTTCCCTTGCTCTTTAAACAGAGAATTGTATTTTAGAAGATTCCCACAAAAATACAAAGAGTTTACAAAAAAATGCAATAAAAAGAATAATGGAGATTTTATTAGGCATGTCCAGATGAGCCTGAATGTACCTCTTCCAGCATCTCAAACCCTTTGCAAACCCATCTCAAACCCCTTTTGCAGCATCTCAAACTCCTTTGAGACGCTGCAAGAGGCACATGTAGGAACGAGAAAATGCAAATTTGCAGCACGGGGTCAAAACCAGACCCCTAGTTATCCAGGGGTCAAAAAACCCCACAGAGAAAAAAAGCAGGCCTGGAAACAGTAGGCAACCAGAGGCAACTGGAGGCTGGGTCCTCCAGAGAGACACTCTGACTGCCAGAGCATCTCTATGGTTGGCCCTCACCCTGGTGCTGAAGCATGCTGCCTGCCTGTGCAGGGCAGGCAGCATGCCAGCAGCAGGGAGCTGGACCCAGGCTCCACTGCCAGTACGT
Organism: Caiman crocodilus; assembly: GCA_030014935.1. Classification (NCBI taxonomy): domain Eukaryota; kingdom Metazoa; phylum Chordata; order Crocodylia; family Alligatoridae; genus Caiman; species Caiman crocodilus. The sequence goes on from JAGPOW010001338.1 coordinate 55,942,277, forward strand.
AAAGGGTTGGGGAGCTGGAGGAGGGGGGAAGAGACCATTGGGGGACCTCTGCCGGCCCCGCCTGCTCCTCCAACCCCCCTGATCCCTTCCCTGCCTAGCCCCAGCCCCGACCTGTCCCCTGAGTCCCGCCTTAATGCCCTAGCCCCCCTGAGCCCTGCATCAAGGAGGAAGGAACAGCCCTCATATAATGTGGGGCAGGGTGGCAGCCACAGCAATCCCAGCCCAGGTCCTACTGCCCCCCGCTGCACTGTGCTATCCAGGAGGCCTCTTCCAGGAGCCCCCGCTTACTGAGTAGAAGCTTTTTTTTTTTTTAAGTGCCAGAGGCTGCAGTTGGTGGGGGCAGTTATGGGGGGCTGGGCATACAAGTGGGAGATGAGGCTGGGCAGGGCAGCTATTGGGGGACTGGGGCTGGGTGGGACAGTCATCGGGTGGGGTGCAGGAGCCAGCGGGGGATTGGGCCAGGTGAGGCAGCAAACCAGGGGGCTGAGGGAGCAAGCAGGGGTGGGGCGCATGGCCCCTGAGGGTGGCAGCAAAACATATATTCATGTATTCGTGAATTCATGGAACATGAATTTGGAATTCACTTTATTATTAAGAAAGCAACACTAGTAGTCTTCCAAAGTGCTTTACTATTGTAGATATATCAATAAAACATTGCCCAACTGATCTCTCTCTCTCTTTCTAGTGGTCTTTTGTGCTAATTGTGGAGGAACATAGATTTTGGGGTATTTTACAGGTTGACTTTGAGATTTTCCAGTTTTCCAATAGGGAACACCAGAATTCCTCCTAGGGAGGCCAGTGGCAGGACCCTGCCTGCTCAGAGCTGTCATCTGGGACCCAACTGACTGTGGCTGACCTCCTGGCCAATTGGGGCCAGGAGGACATGCTTTGACAGTTCAAAGCAGGCCACCACACCCAGAAAATCTTCTGGGCAATAGCTGCCTAGATGGCTGGGCAGGGAGCACACATGGCAGTAGTGCCGCACAAAGGCCAACTCTGCAGCCACAGCCCATTGGCAGCTGGCCCAGAGGGGCAGATGCCTCATCTGGATCTGGCAGGTGCACAGGAGGTCACAGCCAGGCAGTAGCCCCCACTGCCAGACTGCTGCAGTGGGTAAAGGGTGCAGGGAACTCTGAGAGCTGCTTCAGCAGTCCAGCTGGCACAAGGGGTAGTGTCCCCAGGTACTAATATGCTGGACCCCAGAAGCTCCTGACAGCAAGGGCAGCTTTTTGTGCTGATGGAGACAGCACAGGTGCTGGCCCTGGGCTTTAGTTCCCCCTGGTTGCAAATCTGGGAGGAGCCAGGCAGGGTTATTTTGCCCCAAGGGGCACAATTTGCTCCACAACAAAGTGCATGTCCGAGCACATGCACTGAGGCAACATGCCCCAGCTCAAATTTGCACCTCTTCTATCTGAGCTGCTGCAAGCTCACATGCTTGCATATGTGAATGTGCCCATTATGTTTTTGATTGGTATCTTTGGAAAATAGTGTCCCCTGTTTACAGAGAATTGATGAAAACAAGTGACTCTTTACAGAGGTCTGATGGAACGTGGATGTTAAGATTGTTTGTCCCACCAATGTTTAAGAATCTTGACTTAGACGGACTCATTCAAAGAAGAAAAAGTCTGATTCAACCTCCTTGTTGATGAATTATTGAAGCTTTCTATTGAGATTGCAAAAATGCTAATTACTGTTAGCTATCTTAGGGCTTGTTATGATTTAAACCCAAGGAATTTCACTGAGACAAGCAATTAATTTCATGAGTTTATAGTTCCCTCTGTCTTGCCAATATCAAGGAGTCTTTTTTCTAATTTCAGCTTTTTTGGCAAAGTACAGCTCCATGTGTATAAAATGGAGAAATTTAATCTTGAGAACAATAATGGAATATTTCCTGATGGCACTTCATTGCTGTTAGGCTGTTGAACCTTGAGACTTCTCAAAGAAGGCTGGTTTGCCTCTTGCAGCCCTGCACTCCTTTCCCTCTCTCCTCCTCCTGTTCTATGTATTCAAATTTCTTTATCCCTTTATGCACCACTTTGTGTATGCCCTTTCATAGCATCATGAAGTGAGCTTCAACCTATGAAAGTCTGCATGCACACTTGCATTATGAAAGTTGCCACTATACATTAATCTGTTTCAATAATATTAAAAGAGCTCATAAATACTATTTTTTGATCTGTTGTTGTAATTTCTTGTAGTAGCAGCCCTAAAGAGAAAGTTAGGTTGTTTGTTCTATGAACTTGCAATGACCACATGGCCAATCTTATGTAAGATTTACGTGTTTCATCCATGTCTGTATTCTGGAACTTCTCATCCTGTATGACACTAGTTGCTGTAAATCCAAAGTCAACTGACATAGATCTGGGAATATAACAGAAGTTTAAGTATAGAATGAACAATTTGACATGTTCTGCTGGTCAGAGCAGCTGCCTGGAGTCTGTTAAATGCTTTCATCAGTTTTGCATTTTATCTTATGACTTAAGTGTTGTAAAATACCTGAAAGAAAAGTACAGGCTTTTAAACTTTCTTCTAAATTAACTAGTCCCATGAAGCACAAGTAAATTAATTTAGAAAGGAGGTTAAAAGCAGGATGAAAAAAGATCTTGCATACTAGAGGTACACAAGTTAATGAAGGAAAGAGGTCAATGGAGTATTTTGCCCTTTCTCATAACAAACTAGAAAAGGAACATTCAAAGAAACTGAAAGCAATATATTAGCAGAGTTAAGTATGTAAATAGCTTTATGACTATGTTTTCAGCTTTAATGCTGCAAGACCAGAAGAAAGATCCTCTTATTTATACTTTTTCTAAACCAAGCTGAGTAACTATTAAAGCCAGCAAACAGAAAGCAATAAAACAAGAAAGGTTGGGTGCATCTTCATGATATGATACTGCACAGTGGTTACTGAGCATTTATTTAGTATTTGTATAATCAAATAGTAAGTAAACGCACAGTAACCAGAGTAACTGTGCAGTAGTGCCAGCACATACCTTTTTAGTGATATTACTATGCACTGTCAGTGCTGTGACACGTTACTGTGCAGTATTATTCAGCTACTGTGTAGTGAGGGCTTCACGGAGACATGCCCACTGTGCAAGATTTTTTCTTAGTAAGGAAAGAGCAATTTTTGTTCCTTAGAGTTCAGAGAATTTCTGCTTATAAAATAATTAAACAAAGTCAGAAGGCACTGTCTTTATAGAAAACATGAGAATAGTATACAAAAAGACTGGATAACCTCAAGAACTGAAGTGATACTTCTCCTACAGAACAAACATAGGATGACCTCAATAGTACAAAATACAAGGCTGTGTACTTTGGAATAAATAACAAGCTATTATAAGCTGTGAGTTTATCATTGGAAACCACTGAGAAGAGAGACCTACATGTGCTGGTTACAGGTTGTTTATAAGCTGCCAGTGTGAGATGGCTGTAAAAAAGGCAGATGTGATCATAGGAAATGTCAAAGAATATGGGAAAGGGGAGTATTAATGTCATTGGTCAAGGGACTGGTAAAATCTCGTCAGGAATGCTGTGTAGAATTTTCACCAATATCCAAAAAAGATGAACACAAAGTGGGAAAAGGTGTAGTTGGGAAGTCCCTCACAGTTGAGGATGATTGTCTTCCATAATTGTCTTATCTGGACAGCAAGTATTCAAGAGAAGAGTAGAAGAACTTGGCTTGTTTAGTAGAGGAACATATACCTAGTGGGATAGAATTAGGATCCATAAATATATCTGGGGGAGGAAAACATCAGTGAGAGAGAAGAGCAATTCAAATTAAAGGATAATATTAATGCAAAAGTGAATAAGTATCTACTAGCTAGCAATACATTTAAAGCAGAAAATTAGAAGGCAGTGTCTAACAATCAGAGAAGTGATGTTCTAAAATGGCATTCCAGCAGAAGTATTCCTCTTCCTCCTCCTCCTCCCTCAGACAATCTATTTTTAAAAACTGACCTGATAACTTTTGCAAAGGTTTGTATGATCTAATTGCTCATAATAGCTGGAGACTGGCTTCCTGTCCTTTGTTTCTGTATTATCCAGTTCTAAACTTCCAAAGCTTTTCCTACTTAACGTTTTTGTGGGGGCTTGCTTTAAGGCTTTTGAAAAGCCAAATAAAGTATGAAAATTATGTCTCTTAGATATAAGGAATGAATGTCTTCATAGAAGTTATGCTGAAAGTTCAAACATTTTATACAGATTACAAGGAAAATAAGAATCAAGGAAAAAATAATTTCGGAAAGTATGATTTCTATCAACAAAACAGGCAAGTTTTATTTTTTCTTTTTATTTATATGTCCTCTCTCTTCAGTAATTTAGGATCTATTACTTCAGAACATGGGAGAAAAGATGAAGGACAATCCAACTCTCCTAGAACAACCAAAATAAAACAAAAAAAAAAGCCCATAAGGAGTTCAGTCTCCTCTTTGTTCTAACAGCTAGCTCTGTTTCCATCTTAATTCATCTTTTGCTCCTGCTGTGCCTCATTGGAAGCAATGCTATATGCTTGGGTCTCTGTCTGACCTTTCCTTAGTGCAAAAGTTTTACTCAAAGCACCTGCAAAAAACAATTGTCATCCTTGCCTGGTGCTTCAGTATTCAACAAAGCAAAGTTTCTGGTTCAAAGTCAGAAATATCAAACAAATGAATCTTAACATTTTCAGAAACAAACTGCAGTTTGATGTTCTCTGTGTCTTCTACAGTAAGACTCAGTTTATTGGAACTCTGGGAACTTGTGCCAATGAGTGGGGATAATGTATGTTTTTGATCTCTGATGCTACAGATGGTCTAGGTCATAGATTCCTGCTTAACAAGCTAAAACCCATAAGATTTCAAAGATAATTTCACTTGAGAAAAAGACATCACTCAACATCTTCAAAGTTAGAATGAAAAAGGGGGAGGAGGGGATCACAACATACTAGAGAGAGGCAACTTTACAAAGTTTTTTAGAAAACCAATTCATTTGTTTAGGGCTCAGCTTTCAAATACCAATAGTCTTACTCTGACTGCCTACTTTAACTGAAACTTCTCCTGCATCTGTGTATGGATTTAGAAAATGTTGGCAGCTCAGTAAAAGAAAATTAATTAGCTTAAGATCACAAACTCACTACCCTATTTTTTTTAAACACTCAGGTTTACATCTTGAGATCTGACACCATGACAATAAACTATCATAAGATCTCAAATGTTTAACCTGTGCCATGAAAGCATATACCCATATGTATACACATTGACATACATAGGGCTTCACAGGGGTGTACTGATCTACAGACTCAGATTTAGTACTATCAAAAAAGTCTTCTGAAACATTGAATATTTTTAACAAGAGATGTCATTTGAAGGCATACTTTGATTATTTAGCAATCTCATGTATAACTTTAGCAATTTAAGCTAATTAATGGTTTGGAGTGTTTGGGATTATTCCATTCTAAATAATAGAATGTCTTCTCTGTTTAAGAGGCAAGAGGTGGGAGAATGATGTGACATCTTTTACTGAATCAATTATACTGTTGGGAGAGATTTGAAAAGTTCCAAAGTAAAAAAGCTTTGCTTAATTGGTCTAATTTGACAAAAAAAAGACAATTTGGTTCACATATACTTAGCATTTCATTCTAAACATAATTCTGTCATTATCTTAAACCTCTTCAAATAACATACTAGGCACATCTACACAAGATGCTGGCTGCAGAGGAGCTGTATAATATGGTGCAGTAATGTGCCACAGCACTAACCATGCTAATATGCTACTGCACGGTATTGAGCTTCTGCACAGTAGCATCACTTAAGATGTTCACCAGTGCTACTGCACAGTAACTCTGGTACCGCCAAGTTATTTTTAGTACTTGATTATGCAAGTACTAAATAAATGTGCAGTAACCACTCCACAGTAGTGGCTCATGCCCACTTTCCCCCAAAATTCTCCAATTAACTTATTCTATTCATTTTATAACCTCAGTTATTATTGGTCCTTTTTTTATAAATATACACATTAATTGTACTTGTGGCTGTTAAAGGAACGGCATTGATGTAGGTGGCTTCTTAAATTATTAAGTACAAATTATTCTATGGCTATTCTTATTCTATGGCTATTCTTTCCTGACTCATATTTATTTATTTAAGATGTCTACAAGTGGGAACAAACCACAAGGACAAAAAGAGTGAGAGATATCCTTTTGAAGAACTGAAGAAATATGGTTAAACAAAAAGTTCATTTTCACTCAGCATTTGATAAAAACTAAAATAAATATTCTAGTGATTCATTTTGAACAAATTTCTACAATAGCAGAAGTCACAACAGTGAGTCCCAACTTCAGAGAAAAATGTCAACCTGGTATTATGATTCAAACCTCTGCAGTGTTATTCTTTATAGAATTCTGAGTCTGAGTAGTGGACAACAGAAGCCAACCAATTGTCAAGCTCCCTTGCAAACTTGAACAGTTTTTCTTGGTCTTTTGGAATATCAGCATCACCATCAATGAAAAGCACGGGCTACGACTCTTACAACTAAAGAAAAGAAACAACAAATCTGTGGTCAGTTAGTGACAGGTTCCAGCTACAATTAAATCATCAAAAATAATCATATTGCACACCATTGTAATTCAGAAAGTCACTATGACATTAGAAATAGAAATCACATTATCAAAAAGAAGAATTCTCATTAGTTGTTAGTGACTTTTGGCTTATTATATACTGGTTGCATTCAGATTCAATACAGTAAAAAGCAATGATAAATGGTGTGTATAAACACTGGCCAACCTAGTTCAATATCCTCTGTCTGATTGTGGCCAGGTGCCTTAGAGGAAAATGCAAGAACTATGGAATAACATATAAGAAATCTCTTCTAGGCTAGGAACAGACGTTCAGAAAGCCAGACCATGAATTTTATTCAATCTTTGCAAATTGGTCTAACCTGTGTAGATTGAACCAATTTGAAAGTGAATTTACTTCTGACTGAGGAAATGCAGGCACAAGCCTACAGTGTCTCAGGCCAGATGCCAGGGGATGCTACAGAGTGCCCTTGTCTGCAGGGAAGCTATGCTGAGGGAGGGAGCATGGCCAGTCCCAGCAGCAGCCTCAAGTGAACTGGCTAGGGAGGAGGTGTAATTCCCCTCTGCCTGTCCCACCAGCACGGACCCAAGCTGAGGTCTGCCTGGCTCTCCCCACTCACTGCTGCAGCAGCAGGGGCAGGGGCATGGCCAGATGCTGGCTGACGTGGCCCCCTGAGGCAAAGGGGGCAGAGAGGAGGTTTATTTCCCCCCCTCTGCCCCTGGGATCCACAGCCAGGGTCTGCTAGCACCAACTGCCAACTCCTCTGATCGCTCCTTGCAAGGGGCAAGCAGTAGAATAAGCCCTCTCGCTGCCCCCTTCACCAGATACCAGAGGAAAAGGGGAAATAACCCCCTCCTGCCCCATTCACCTAAGGGGTCATGCTGGCTGGTCTCTGGCCACACCCTTGCCCCTGGACCAGTGTGGGGGAGGGACCCTGATGGGGCAGTACCCCCTGTTATGCTGTCCCAGGAGCGTAAGCCTCTTCTTCGTCTGGGGAGGCTGCACTATATGCAGGAACAGGGTGGGCAGAGCTGCTGCAGACTGTGGCAGCATGCTAGGAGGGCTTGGGGGCCTATGCCCCCCCACCAAGCCACAGCACTACCACTCACCTCACACAGTCTGCAGCAGCTCTGTCCACCCTGCTGCCATCCACAGCACAGCTCCCTGGCTGAGAAAAGGATTGCACTCCCAGGACACCATCACAGGGGCTACTGCCTCATCAGGGTCCTTTCCCCACCTTGTCAGTCCAATGGCTTGGGCAGGGGCCTGGCCAGAAACTGGCTGGCACACTCCCCTTAGGTGAAGGGGCATGGAAAGGAGTTTATTTCCCCCCTCCCTCTGGCATCTGGTGAAGGAGGCAGGGACGGGGTGTTTTTTTAAGACTGTTAAGAACTTGAGAATTTTATCCCTAACAAGAAAACTACTTCTGCTTCCCTTAAGCTCTCTCACTTTGTCCTCACACAGCACTATTTCCTATTTGAAGACTTCCTCTACCTACAAACAAATCGCAGTCATTGGCACACACATGCCCCTCCTCCCATATTCCAACATATTTATGACAACCTTGAAGTTTATTTCCTCAGCAGCTGACCTTTCCTTCCCCTGTACACTGACACCTCCATAATATAGGCACATGGGAAAAAATCTATAGAGAAACTTCACTAAGAGTTTAAAAATGTCCACCCTTCCATCAAACTAACTCTGAAATATTCCACGCAACAGATTCTTTTCCTGGACACTGCAGTGAATGTTTGCAGTAGGCCCATTGCCACTACGTTGTATCAGAAACCTATAGACCACCACAGGTACCTTCACAGGACCAGCTTTCATCCCAAACACAATATTAGATTTATTGATTATAGTCAAGCTCTACCTTACAACCAGATCTGCTCTGGCCCCACCAACTAGGATATATACCTTAAGGATCTACAGCACACATTCCCAGGGGTGACCGGTGCCTCCTGAGTCTGGAAGCAGGGACACAATTTGTGGGTGGGCCTGTGGGTGGGCCAAAAGCCCCATATCCATTCCTATACTTATGTGCCTTGGCTTAGTGACCCCCACCCCCAACATGCAGCTGGTCAGCTTGGCAAAAAACTGCTCCATCTTGAGCAGCTCCAAGTCAGGGGCCAATCTCAGGGGGAGGGGGGAAAGTGCCCCCACACGTCCCCCCCTACCAGTCACCTATGGGCATTCCTACAGGTAGAATATAGTCGCAAAACTGTGGCTACTCAGATCAACAAAGCCAGACTCAGACCTCATTCAAAACTGCTACAATACCAGCCCCAGGACAAGGAAAATAGAATCTCTCTGGTTGTCACCTACAGCCTTCAGGTTGAACCTCTAAGACACATCATTAAAGACCTCTAACCCATGGAAAAGGATGATTGTCTCAAGGTAGCCTTTGGGAATAAAACTGCCCTGGCTTACAGACAGCCCCCCAACCTCAAACAGTATCTCTCAAACAACAGACTAACAAACTCCCATCCTCACCAAGGCATCAGGGCTTGCAATGGACCCAAATGCCTGCAGTGTCCCCACATCAATACAATCCACATCAGCACTGGACCAAATAACAAGTACAACATCCAAGCTTTATTCACCTGAAGCTCTATCGATTTAATATATTGCATCACTTGTTTACCATGCCCTTCTGCTTTCTACATTGGCAGACAGGGCAATCTCTACATGTAAAAATGAGTAAACACTTATCTGGCATCATCTGCAGAATGACATAAAAGCCTATGGCAAAACACTTCATCCTCCTTGGACAGTCCATCACTGACCTCAAGACTAATGGACTGTGTTAAGTATGGTTTAAACAGGGATTACAGTTCTTATCCCATTACCTGGATTAACTTTTGTGACCCACTTTGTTCCTCTGGGTTTACAAGTCATTTGCTTTTCTCTCTTAGCACTGCCCTGTCCTGCATCCACACGTCTCTCTCCCCCTCAGTCCCCGTCCCTTATCTTTTGTATTCTGATTTCTCCCTCCTTATATTCTGCTTTCTGCATGTCCTTTCACAGCATCTGAAATGAACTTTGGGTCATGAAAGCTTGTCCTACATATGTATATGATGTGTGTGTGTGTGTGTGTGTGTGTGTAAGTATTATTTAGTTAGTTAGGCTAATAAAAGTGCATATCTTCCTTCTTTTTTAAAACTGACATTTTGTTAAGTCTAAAATGCTTCTTTAACTCTTGTAACAGATCCTCAGCTGATGTAATGCTCCACTGATAATAGTTAATATCAACTGAGAATCAACACTTTGAAATGTTTGTGGGACTGCCAGATAATATGCTCAAACAATCAGGATTTTATGGTAAATAAGGTACGAGGGGGTACGAATAGAAATCTTCTAGTTTTACACAGTGAGAACACAGCCATGTCTGGAGACTGCTTCCAGTAAAGGTGAGTAAAGCAAGTGATGCTTTTAGGTTTGTGGATTCAGTCAAACACTCATACTTCTTTCATTTTAAAACTTTATGTGCATAGTCAAGACAGTTTGAATCAATACACCAGCTTCCTCCAGCTGATGTTTACAGTTTTTTCTATAAAGCTGCAGCCAACAATTTAGAGATCCTGGACAATTGTTAGCTTTCTCTGCAAGGAGTGTAAAATTCTGAAGACAGCAGATATGTGCATTCTACCAGATGACCATTTTCCACAGACCTACTGCCTAGCTGACTGTTTTTCATCCCCTACTTAATCCTGCGTAGGCACTGTCTTCCATATATGCCTAGCATTCAGTCTAGATGGTTAACATGGTTAACCTTCTCTGTTTAACAGTTTTCTTCTACAGACTACAAGCACTTGAGCCTTCTCATATATTAATATTACGCACAGACTTAAATTGATAATGGCAGTGTTTGCTCATCCTTTCCACCTTCCAAGCTCCCAAAACATTAAGGCAAAGTCTACAGCAACAGCAAAAGCTACACATCCTGCTGGAAGCCAATGTAAAGATTCAAATCTAGGGCCCCAAACTAGAAGCCTGTAAAACAGGTTTTAAAAGCCTATTTTCTGTGCAAAAACACCAACTCAGCAATGCTGAATCATCAATAAATTCCTTTTCCCCCACTCCCAGACCCAAATAAGAACAATACCTCCCATGTGAGGTACTTCTAGCTATGCTAGAACCTGGTCCTGGCCACGGATGACAATCTGGTGAGTGCACTGTTGATTATCAACCACCTGGGCAATAGCAATCATTGCCTACTGGAGTTCACCATTCAGCACAGGGTGTCAAAGGCCTGCAGCAAGGCTACAGCCCTAGACTTCAGGAGGGCGGATTTCAGTGAGCTAAGGATGCAACAACAGAATGCAATTCAACAAGGAGAAATGCAAAGTGCTGCACCTAGAGAGGAAAAATGTCCAGCATACCTACTGTCTAGGAAAGGACCTGCTTGGTGGAACGGAAGCGGAAAGGGATCTTGGAGTCCTAGTGGACTCCAAGATGAACATGAGTCGGCGGTGTGACAAAGCCATCAGAAAAACTAATGGCACTTTATCATGCATCAGAAGATGCATGACGAACAGATCCAAGGAGATGATACTTCCCCTCTATTGGGTGCTGGTCAGACCGCAGTTGGAATTCTGTGCGCAATTTTGGGTGCCGCACTTCAAGAGGGATGTGGATAACCTGGACAGGGTCCAGAGAAGGGCCACTCATATGGTTAAGGGCTTGCAGGCCAAGCCCTACGAGGAGAGACTGGGGCACCTGGACCTCTTCAGCCTCCTCAAGAGGAGATTGAGAGGCAACCTTGTGGCTGCCTATAAGTTCATCATGGGGGCACAGAAGGGAATTAGTGAGGTTTTATTCACCAAGGCACCTCCGGAGGTTACAAGAAATAATGGCCACAATCTAGCAAAGAGCAGAGTTAGACTAGACATTAGGAAGAACTTCTTCGCAGTTAGAGTGGCCAAGGTCTGGAATGGGCTCCCAAAGGAGGTGGTGCTCTCCCCTACCCTGGGGGTCTTCAAGAGGAGGTTAGGTAGGCATCTAGCTGGGGTCATCTAGACTCAGCACTCTTTCCTGCCTGTGCAGGGGGTCGGACTCGATGATCTATTGAGGTTCCCTAGCATCTATGAATTTATGAATCTAAGGAGACTAGTCAGGGAGGCACTGAGGTCCTAGAAGGCAGGGGAGTTGGGAGTCCAGGAAGAGTGGTCATTCCTTAAGGAGACAATCCTCCCAGCCCAAAGGGTGCCAATCCCAATGCAAATCAAAGGGGGCATAAGTGCTCAAAAGCCCCCATGGCTCACCAAAAGTATCCAGGAAGTCTCAAAGCTAAAAAGGAGGAGTACACCCAATGAAAGGGAAGGACCAGCACCAAGGAGGATTATACATCCATTGTGCAAGACTGTAGGGGGGCTGTTAGGAAAGCTAAGTGGAGATAGAACTGGGACTAGCAAGCCAGATCAAGGATAACAAGAAGTCCTTTTTTAAAAACATAAGGGGTAAAAAGAAGTTACCGGGTAACATAGGGCCTCTGCAGGACACACTAGAAAATCTGGTGGTCACACCAGATGACAAAGCTAACCTCTTTAACAATTTATTTGCCTCCATCTTTTTGAGCAGGGACCAGAGCATGCCCCCCACCAGGATTTCCCCGAGCACTACCAGGAGTAACAAGAATATTCGATCCATATATTGATGGAGAGTAGATTCAGGCTAGATATCAGGATGCACTACTTCACAGTCAGGGTAACTAGGATTTGGAACCAACTTCCAAGGGAAGCAGTGCTTGCTCCTACCCTGGGGGTCTTCAGAAGGAGGCTTGATAATCACTTTGCTAGGGTTGTTTGACCCCAGCATCCTTTCCTGCTCATGGCAGGGATCGGGCTTGATGATTTGAAGTGGCTTCTGGCAGATTTTCTACTGGTTGAATAAAAGCTTGTATACGTATCTCTCCCAGAGAAGCCTCTGCATTGCCCTCTGACACCCCAGAATGCAGTGCTCCACCCACCTCTCCTCGAGAGACAGTCTGTGACTCAGCTGGACTCTACTGCTTTGGCTGAGCATTGAGCAAACCCCTCTCCTTGACAGTTTCAGTGCTAGAAAAGCCCAGCCCCTCCCTGCAGCCCCAGGGCTGCACAGTTGACAACCCCTCATCCCCTAACCTGGAACAGGTGAGAGAAACTGACCTACAGACATTGGACCCTGACCTGCCAGCGCCAGACCCCCAACACACCAGCACCCACCATGTTTCCACAGCCCCTGATGCATCTTCCTCCTCCTCCTACCCCCAAAGAATGGACTATCCTGGCTTACCTCCACCATTCCCAGACTCAGACCTTATCTGAAAGACCAGTCTGTCAGTGGCAAACCAAGGGACTTCATTTCTAGTGGGCACCATAACTATGATGTTGAGTATAAGGGAACAAGGTCTGGCACTCCTGCCCCCTCCTTTACCCAAATAGCACACATATGGCTTCTGCCATTCCTGGAACCACATGACCCCTCTCACACACACCAACATGGACCAGGCCACTCCCATCCTATGCCCCTGTTCCCAGAGCCTCCTGGTCCCCCCTCTCTACCTTGACCCAGATCCTACCTAAAAATCTGGTCAGTATCCATGGGGGGAAAGGAAGAGCACTGGTGGACTCTGTTCCAGCCATGCAGTAATATACTTATTCTTTAAACAAATACACAAATGATATACAACGCATACAGATTGGCTTGTACTTGTAAGGACCAAATGCTCTTCTGGCATGGGCCCATGCTCGGAGCTGTCTCCGAGATCTTGGTCCATCAGAGCTGGGTTTTTTGTGTGTTGGCTTGTTTTGCATCTTTACTGTGTTATTCTAAGATGACCCTTGCTCAAAATGTTAACAGGTTGACAGCATAATTAAAGCTTTCTTGGACACAATATGGTTTATTGACTCTGTTGTAAATAGTTTTACCCATAGTTTGGTTTGAGGACATTACTTGTTTTTATAAGTTTATCTGTTACATATAAGAGCTTCTATATTTTGGTTATAATGAAAGTGGGTTGCTTGTACAAAAGGGAAACACAAACACTGTATACAATTAACATGAGATAAATATTTCAAACATATTATTAGTACTTCCATGGTATCCACGCTTAGCGTTGCAAGTTATCTAGCCTGGAGCTGACAAAGTTATGATATAATTGTTTGCTGTAACCAAGAAGCTTAATAAAGTCAGTCCTTAGACAATTCTAGAATAAGCTTAAGGATTCATTATCCTGTGACCCAAATGACTGATTTAATCTTTATGTTTTATTTGGTTAAATGGATGCTGTGACATGGTTTATTTTAAGTAGCATATTTAAAAACTGAAAAGTATATTGGTCTATGTCATTAAAGATCTGCAGTTAAATTATCCTTATAAAAGTTAATGAGAAAGGTGTCCTGAGTGATTTATAATTAGTAGAATTTTACCTAAAAGTTACTTTAGAAAAAAAGGTTTGGTGTCTTTTATTTGTACTGTCTTTCTTGTTTAACAGTATATTTTGAGGATCCAGGACAAATTATAATTTTTTGTTGAAAAGAGCCCTAGAAGTAGTAGCAAAGTGAAACTTAAGAAAAAACAATTGACTTATCTGTTCAACAGTAACTCTTACTCAACATTTCACATACAGATTTGTCCACTCTTTCTGACAAGGTAGTCCTCAGTTCTTTTTTAATTTCAAATTGTGTTGTTTTACTTCATTCAACTTTTAAAGTTTATCACTGAAGGAGGACATATACAACATATTTATAACCTACACACAGATACACATGCAATTTATGCCTAGAGAATAGGGAAAAGAAATTATAGAAATACTTCCAGGAAAAAACATTTGTTTAAATTTACTGTGAAACTGATAATGTGTCTGAACTGTAGTGTAATGCTAAGATACCTGAAATACTATTAAATAAACTAGCTTGGATACTTGAAGCACCCAGTGGAGCTCAGAGTGGGTAATTCACTGTGAGGCAGACATTTCAACAAATTCTTTTGGTTTGAATTAGGCTTTTTAATGTGTTTGAAAGACTGACCTGTCTAAAAATGTCAAGATTTTTGACAGTACCACAGGACTGAATCCTTGGTAAGTGTTTCTATATACTACTAATAGACCAAAAATTCAAATAGTAGAACTGCTAAAAAATTAAATCTATAGTAAGAAATTAGGAATCATTTCATTATAAAATAGAAAGAATACATATATTTTTTAGAGAATGAATAATACGAATAATTTCAAATTACAGTGTTGAATAGGACACTTCCTATAAGAAAAAAAACCCAAATATTGATATTTTGAATAATTTTAACTTTTCAACATTTTATTTAGGAGAAAAATATGAAAAAATATTAATATTAATGATTTAATGTATCAGTGGATAAGAAAAAGAAGGGGAATTTGTCTGTATGCACAAGATCTGTAAACAAAATGTGAACATTCCTAACCTTCTTACAGGTAGTGAAAAGGCAGGGAATGAGATGGGGAAGGTGACAAGCCAAAATAATGAGCAGGAGGATGAAGTAGAATAACTAGGAGAGGGTTTTAGCCTAAAAATTGTCAGAAGGAATCCCATACTATGTAACCTTATGTAATGGAAAGCCCAAGCCAAAAAGAGCAATTGTGCAATGCTCAATGAAATTTGGGCAAGCTCAAAATCCATTATCTCCTTCAAAGTGAATTAGATAAAATATGATTCAGCAGTGCATACCTTCCCTCCTTCTCCAAATTCCACCAAGTCTCATAAACAAGGAAGGAAAATATTAAGGGTCACTGGTGTGCTGCTCATGGCTGATGTAACCAAGAGAACCTTACTGTATAGAGCAGTGATGTAGGTGTAAAGGTGATAGTCCTTAAATAAACCAATATTGGGGTTAATTTAAAGTAAACATTATTTTAATTTTCCAATTTATAAAGAAACATTTTTGGTATGGTGAAACATGTTAGATAAGCAGGGTTAGATGACAGGGAAATATCAAGTTTTGCAATTTCGTATTATAGGAAGGTATGGATCCATCAGAAACCTATCAGCTGAACATATTTGAGGCAGAGGTCCCCTCTACATGTTACACTCAAGGCATAATTAACCAGGTAATCATGCCTTAAGTTGTGACCCTGCTACAGGTTCAACCAATCAATGGCATGATAAAACAAGCAATAAGATAAAAAAATTACTCCACAAAAAATGTGTAAGAACTTTGTAGCTTATTCTAATTATGGCACTAATTGAATATGTGATCAGGCCTTTCAGCCATATGTAGACCTGTGTGACATGAGCCATGGGTATGTTGCTGCCAGAATTGGCCATTTTCAAAGGGGTTATGGCTAAGTGATACTCACAGGCCTAAAACTTGTCTTTGAGTAGCATACCATAATGTAAGCATTTTAGATACTGTGGCTGGCTTGGTCAGCGGAACAAAGAAAACTATCCATCTCTCTAACTGGATACAATTGGTAAGAACAAGTCAGCCTTGTTAGTCAGGGCTAGAACAGCATTCTACCATGAGAAGCAAGGAGATAAGAAGCCCTTCTTATTCCTCTGTTACTTTCTCAAACAAATAATTTTAACTAATTAGCACCTTAGCCCACAAGAAATCTAGCTTAATCTGGTTCTGAAAGCTTCAGTGAAACAAAGAAACTTAAATAAAAACCAATCAGGGGTCAATGGTTCAGGAGAACACAGTCTCCCCCCAGCACGGCTCACAGTTGGGGCAGTGTGGGGAACACTGCTCCTGCTACAAACCCTCCTGAGACCTGTCAGATAATCCCAGGCTCCCCTTGAGCTGCAGATAAGGAAATGGGATCTAATGCATAATCCCATACTTGCACCTTCTGGCAGGAGGTGCAATTGTGTAGATTATGCATTAAATCCCATTGTGCCTTTACCTGCACATGTAGGGACCCAAAGGTGTGGTAGATAGGCTGACCATAGAGAAGTCTAGGACATGTGGGATATTCATCTGGGACGTCCAGGACACTGTCCTTCCCTCCCCCCCACACACATTCTTATAAATTGGTGGGGAAAGGCCCAAATCCTGGACAGTCTTGTGCCTATGCATTTCCAGGATGCCCATTATAATTCTCAACAACTAGCTAGGAGTGGTCTTTGAAATCTAGGATTTGCCTGTCTGAAGAGGGACATATGGTGACCCTAGCTGTAGTAGTATCTTGGGGCATCTTTACATGTGCTCCAGAGTGGGGAAGGGAAAACATTTAAATTAGAGTGGCTCTTGAGAGCCACTCTAAAGTGCATACAGCATCTCATATATTCAGCATCATGTGCTTCACAATGGTGGTGGGAGCACTTTAACTAAAGCTCGTTGAACGAGCTCTAGTTAAAGCATCCCTACCACCATTTTGAAGCATGGGGACACTGAACACATGAAATGATAGGACTGTTGGAGCATGCTAATTAGCACGCTCCAGCAGACTCAATTAACTGAATCTGCTTGATGTGCTGTAATTATAGTGCATCAGACTAGAAGTCCCACACTTCTGCATGCACCTTGGTGCTGCAAACACAGACTAGCTTGGGGTGAAAGATAAAAGCAACAGCCTAAGATTGAAAGGAGCCTGCAAGTAACTGAAAGATCATTTTGTATAAAGAGAAGTCTCATCTCCTTGTAAAAAAAAAAAAGAAGAAGAGCTGCTATAAAAGGGTAGGTGGGCTAGGGAAGATAAAAACTGTCATGTCTAAAGGGAAGCTATAAATTCACACTATACTTACTGCATACTAACTTCCTCTTATAGACAATCTCTGAAAGAATTAGCACTGTCTTATTTAAACATGCAAGCTGAACACACTCCTTTTCATCTCTCATTTTGGTTGTTGTAGAAAATTAATGAAATAGTTACATGAACAATGACCCAGCAAAAGATTAATTTCATATCAGCCATTTTTGCAAGAAAGATGGTTTTTCCTACTTATCACGAGCCAATTACCAGTATCTTTCATAGTAACCATAAAAGCAAGCAGCTGTAAAAGACTTATTTAATTACATAGATCTTATTATCTTTTTATTAGGTTAGCATTACCAAAACATAAACTATTATTTTCATTATTTCCCTATAAAGGGAATATTCAATACAATGTTAAGGATCAGTCAGTACCAGGACACCATTAGAATCCTCTGAAGCAGAAATTGTGTCATTTAAATGACTTCATGGAAGACTTACAGTAATAAAAATATTTTTACCAATAATTCTGATGCTTTTCAAGTTCTTTTTTTGGGAAAAAGAATTCAAAGGAGTCAGTGTACTGGAGTCAGGGAGGAAAAATAAGGTATGTTAGTAATTCAGCTTTCTTCCTCATAATAGACAATAAATTAAACTTTGCCAATTGTTTTGCTTTGGAAGCAAAAATATATTGCACAAGTTGAAGTCACCTTCATAAAGTCATAAACTGGATTTTGCAATCTTAAAATGAGGGTTTGATAATTAATGAAAGCAAAAAAATCTATACAGAAGGTGTGCCATTTATGCTTGTCAGTAAGGAATATGGGTGGTTATTCTTTAAAAGGAACAAAAATATTTGACATTGGCAATGACCATTGCAATGCCAGGCAAGATGCTTCTGTTTTTGCTTCTCTTCTGGAAAGATGTGTGTTATATCATCAAGGATCAATTGTGTCTGGAATTTCTGCAGGTGCAGAAGGGAGGACAAAGAATTTACTTTCTTCACCAAGGCTCATGGTGAGAGGGTTTGGCTGGGACATTGGTGGCTGGGCCTGCAGATAGGCCCTGAAAGGCACAAGGGGGTCAGCAGGGCCAGTTAGAGATCAATTACTCACACAGAATTGCAGGGCCTTGGCTTCATGGCCAAAGGCAATCCAGAAGATGTCTTATATACAAATTATCAAAATACAGTTTATTTACGCACTTGTCCTTCAGACACTAAGTTTGAAAAACCAAACCTAGTGGAAATTACCTCTAGAAAACAACTACACAGTGTTCTAATTCATTTCCAAGTGCCAGTCCCATACATCACTTCCTAATTTGTTAAATTTTAAATTATAAAATAATTAACTTACAATTTAAGCATAGATTGTTAATTCCTTATTTCCATTGGTGAGTTACTACTTACTCAAGTTGTCTTTTGGACTTCTGTAAGGCTATTTGCTTCTTCAGTTGATTAATTCTGGGGGATGATAGCTACAATTCAACTACAGATATGAGAAAGTTCTCTTTTACTGCCTCTACTTCTGCTATTTTCTCAGAAAACTTCCTCTTTTTGGTAGAGTTAATTGATGATAGATATATATCTATACCATTCTTGAACTATATGTAAATAATATTAACAAGAGTTTGACTTTTTCTTATGACGAAATCTCCATCATTCATGCTGGCTAGAGATTAGTTGTTGATTAGTTGACTAGCTGTTTCACAAGTACTTGTATCATTAGTACATCAGAATTTCTCTAGGTTGCTATCTCTCTCTTTCCTCTTGCTCTCTTTCTTTTTTTCTCTCTCTCTCTGTCCTGTGATATTTTGTTTTGTTTTGTCTGGAACTTAAACCTACATAACAGCCTTTATCCATCAATAATTCTTATATTGGATTTATTATTTAACATTCATTCTGAAGATTATTGTATATATATGTTTGGTTTTTATCATTATTAGTAGAAAATACTTTTATATTATTAGAATTGGTGCTCCATTGTGCTGGGCAGTGTCCAACATACATAGAAGTCAAACCCTATACTGGAGGACTTGCACTCATAAGGATAAAACAGATGGACGAAGGAAGACATGGATGTAACATGTAAACAAATGGATATGGTAAAGCAGTGTTTCTCAGCCAATAGGCCATGACCATCATAGACACCATAAAAGATAATAGGAGGGATGTGAGGAATTATCATAAAAGTTTCCATCTACAGCAACTTCTCATATCCAAATTCCTTGACCACTTATATCCTTCAAGCTCAAATATGCTCTGTCAACTTCCATAAATATACACAAAAAATAAATTATATAGTCTTATCACAGTTCACACTGATATGTTTTTAACTCTTACTTTAATAGTAAATGTCAAGGCTTCTCCATTCTGTGCCATCACTCTATGAATATATAATCTCACATAACAGACCTGATATGGACTATTTAAGACTCAGGCAGAATGAAAACTGAGGTATTCACATGACAGAATTCCAGCAGAAATCAATAATTCAGAATATTCAAATCTATAGCTGATCTCCAACGGCATCTTATACAGCAATCGATAATTTTTCATCTTCACTGGGTTCCCTCTAAACTTAAAATCTAAATATACTGCCAGTAGATACATAGAGATGTAATGCATTACAAGCAGTGCATGGTCACATTTTTGATCATGCCCTATTATCAGTTCACCTGGGAAATAAATTATAAGCAAATGTAATATGGTTTTTAATAGAGCACTGATACCTTTGGCAAGTATGTGTGTTCTTAGGTACATATCAAAAGTAACCTTCCAAGATTGCACTTTCTGGAGGTCAAAACCTGTTACAGTGAAATAATGAAGGAAGGAAATAATGAATGTAATGCTTTGTACAAATTTGTTACAATTTGGAAAGATTTCCTAGAACACCTTGGTAAGTAAATTATTACTCCTTGCACAATTTCCTTTTCTATGCCTCCCTCTTTCCTCCTTCCTTTTCTTTTATTCTTTTTTGCCCCTCTCTTTTCCCCCTTATTGTTATGAATTATAACAGACATATGTAGTTCAGTATGGCATATGGTATATATGCACTGATGATTTTGTATTTCTTTTAAAAAACCATAAGACATTTAAAAAAATTAAATGCAAATCCAAAAGCTTTGGACTTTTTGAATAAAGGGTCAGCAGCCTGAACAGTTTGAGGAGCATTGTAGAAAATAATTGACACAGGTTCTTGCTTAAGACTTTTTTAATTTCATTTCTTTCTTTAGGGTTTCTAGAGGAAATCAGGGTATGTCTACAGTGCAAAGTGCAGTGGAGCATGTAGATAAGCAAACTAACTTTTAGTAAGCTGGCACCTAAAATAATTTAGCCTTAGCATCACAGAATTCTGCGTTGGCTAAATTATAAAACTTCATGACAGAATAAATTAACCTTATTTCCAGTACTTAGGTACTGGGTACTCATTTAATATAGCTCCAATATCTATACATTCCACTGCCCCACTCCATGAAAGCCTTTCCGCTGTTCCAAGTTGAATAGGCTCCACTATGGCATAAAATCAATGTGCTCCATAATGTCAATAAATATAGTTTAGGCAATTTCCTTTTCATTTTATGACATGTTAACTATTTGTATATTTTTTTGATAAGCATTCCATAGCTAATTATCAAGCACTGAAAAGCAAGCAAAACTTACATCAAGATTTACTTAGAATTTTAATAAAAACAGAAACTTAAAAAATCACTGCATTCATTAAAAAGTTTTAAAATCCACAAGAATTTCTATTATCCCAATTATTGTATAATATAAACCCTTATGTAAATAATATTGTGGAAGTTTAATATATACTTAAATTTTTAAAAAGTCTTTTTTCCAATTAGGCATTGATTCTCAGCTCTGCTTCTGATTCCCTGTGAACCTCATCCAAACCCAGTAGAAGCCCATAGAAAGTTTCCCATTGCCTTGAGAGGCTTTGGGATCAGGCTGAATCTGACTTTGGACAAGCTACTTTTTCACTCTGTGCTTTAGTTTTCTAATAAATCTTGCCTAATTTTGTAAAATATATTGAAGTCTATAGAAGAACAGCACTTCAAGTAACTATTGTTACTTAAATCTTTAAGGTCAGGCAAATAGTTAACTATCAAAGGTATGTTTCCTAGATTTGTTAATAAAACTGATCATGTTTACAAATATTATTTCAGCTATATCCAAAAAAAATTAGCTTTAATTTGTTTTTCCCCTCCAGTGAAATTGTGTGTGTTAACATAAATGCACAAGGTAAAGAAAAGCAAGTAATTTGCATTTTATAAATATAATTAGCATTAATAAAGATGCATGCACTTTGAAAGTTAAGATAATATAGTTGCATTTACTCTCCACCCCTAGTAGATTACAAGTGATTCCAGAATAAGCTTTCCTGTAATTAAATTGATCTAACAAGAATAACTCAACATGATAAGCATTTAGAGCTCAGTAATGCAGGACTTTTGAAACAAATGTTCTCAAAGGAGATTCAGAAAATGGAAATAAAACAGAAAGGAGTAGGATTATCTTGTTTGTTCCAAGCTGAGCTTTACAGAGATTTAAATCTCTAGCTCTGCCTAGGTGTGTTTTCTTTGTATTTTCCAACTCATTCTTGACTTCAGAGTAATGTGCATTACAGCTAAGCCATAAAGTGCTAAGTACTTCACAAGCTTTGGTCCCAGGGTTGCCAATTTCTGTAGAGTGACATCATTTCAAATACTACAGAATTATTTTTTCTTCTTCTTTATAGGCAGTTTTCACTGGAAGAAAATAGTTTGGACTTAGAAACTTAATTTTCAATATTTTTCATTCTCTGAAATAATTTAATTTGTTTTTCAGTTGAACTCATTGGTCCTATTGTGTAAAATCAGTGGAAAAAGTCCCAGTCCTTAAAAGCTTATAAATAAGTAAGAAGCTGGAGAAAAGAAAGGAAATATTATCCACAAAGAGGAACCAATCACAGAAAAAAATGAATAACTTTGCCAAAAGCTGGGCAAGTGCCAGGAATTGAACACAATTCTTCCAAAAAGCAGTACATACCTTGATTATAATATCCATACTCTCTGGAATTATATTATTTTTTTATATTATTTTACTAATAAATTAATATTAGTAGCAGTGATGGTGTATTTCATCACAGGATCATTGTGAGAATACACCATCCTTTCTTCACTTCCCTATTTGCAGAGATGTTTTACATGATTGTTCACAATTCGTGTTCTTTTTTTTATCTTCATCTCCAGAAACTTAGGGGGATAAACAGTCTTTTTGGGGGTGGTTTTTCAATGTCTATGGACTATGGTAAACAAAAAATGCTTTTATCTAAGTATCACTGTTCAATTTGGATGTTCACTGTTCTGTTTCAATTAGTGACAGTTTTTGTAAAGTATTTATGTCCATTTGTAGCTCTAAACTTTAAACTTTAAAATGGGACACAGCAGCCTCTCTTTTTTTTAGTGAGCTAATATTGAAAAAAATCCTTTTTCTCACCTCATGACTGGTAAATGTTATTGGTATTCTTTCTGTGTTCAATCTGAAGTGATTTTTATATGTGGCTTGTCTAATTTGGAACATTTGTATTAAAATCTGTTTTGATAAAGAATCTGGGAAGATTGTTTTCCATTCCATGGCTGAAACTGTTTAACAAACAGGAGTCAGATTAATTTTGTTATGGTATTTATTCTTATTTAAATTAGTGAGAAGTAGAAACAATAGCACCATAAAGAATGATCTCCTGAGAGTCTGAGGAATTGCTAAAATGAATTTATAATTTGAGACGCATAACCTCAGGGCCATATCCTGTACTTCTGTAAAATCAGGGGGATTGCTATGGTGAGCAATAAAAAAAATTCTAAACTGGATATAAGCCCTAAATTAATATCATATCCTAAACCTGAAAAAGAGTAGTTATGCAAGTATACACATGGCAATGAGCAGCATATGGGAAAACTGCAGAGAGAGACAGATGCTCACAACCCTTCAGCAGAAGTATTCTATACCCAATTACCAGTACTAGATGTCAGGCAGAAAGCAAGTACAGGTGTTTGTCAAAAATACTTTTAAGGGGCTGTGTATATACTACTCCATGGATATATGTGGAAGTGGATATTTCCAGCTCTTGGAGAAAACATTAGCAGAATTCAACCTTCTTAAAGATACTGATTTAAACTACATTAGTGCATCAATGGGGGCATCTACACAAAACACTTACTGAGGAATTGCCAAATTATCTCCACAGTAAAGCATCACCATCTTAACATGCAGAGCTATTAGGCTGGAGTAAACTAATTAACTCTGCCTACATTGGTACTGTCAGACAAAAGTACTATCCTATGGTGGAGTTTTTACTCCACCACAATGCAAATATAGATGGTGATGGGCTAGCTGGGGCATGAGGGTGCTACAGTGCAGAGGCCACCTGCTGTCTAGCCCCTCTCATGCCTCAGCCAATAGTTTCTGCAGTTCCAGAATTCAGACAAGTTGTCAAGTACATGTACGAGGAAAAGAAGTTATCTTCTTTATCCTGTTGGTTTAATTCTTGCTCAAACTACAGTGGATTACATGCCCAGCATCTTTGGGTGTTTATACATGCACTGCAGGAATGTGGAGGGGGAAGGAGGGGCTTTAATTAGAATGGCTCACAGAGCAACTCTAATTAAAGTTCCCAGAGAGTCACATGTATCAGCACCCCTGAACTGAAAAATAGTCCTGAGGGTACTTTAACTAAACTTCATCCAAAGAGATTTAATTAAAGTGCCCCCACCACCATTTTTCAGCATGGGGACACTGATACACATGATGCTGGAGTCAGCTGGAGCATGTAATTACCATGCTCTAGCAGACTTGATTTCTGCTCTGATGCACTGTAATTACAGTGCATCTGAGCAGCCTCACTGCATGTGTATAGAATTCCTTTTTTTCTGATGCTTCTGTGAATCATAACCATTCAGTATTTAAAAACTCAACTGCACAGGGCACATAAATATCTATTTATCTATTTACCTAGCTTTCCCTAGCTCGGCAGGGAAAGCTTATATTATATGGCACTGGGAAATACAGTCTGATGGATTAAATGAGAACTAATAAATGTTGCTGAAGCCTCCTGGTAGGAGAAATATATGTACTTGGATATCATGGTAGAGTTACTGCTAGTTTGTGGGGTATTACTGGACTTACAAATGGCTAAGTGAAGGTAATTTGAAAGTGCATCATATAGAAGAGCTGTTCTAGACCTTTGATGCACACCTAGTCATGCTTCTCTGAACTAGTCTCAAAGGTGCCACCCTTCCTATCTTCTACACTTGCTATTGTAAATTGCACCCCCAACCCAACTTTGCATGCAATATTAACAGGATCTGCAGCAGAGGAGAAGCTGAGACACAAATTATTTATTGGCTCACTTGATGAAACACCCATTTTCATTCCTTGATATGCACTAAGTAACCCTATCCAGTACAGCATGGGATCAATTGCCTCCCAAATTTTGTTCTTCTTTCACACATCAGAACTCTACAGTTGTGTTAATTATGCTGCAACTAGCTGCCCATTGTGCTAACTATGACATTCTAATCATACTTTTGGATACAGAATTCAGCAAATAGGGAAATAAATGTATATCATCAAGAAGTTATGCATGATGGTACAGGCATCATTTATCTTGCTAGCTGTGAGACTTGATATTCACAGATTTTTTTAGAGCTACAAAGGTCCATTAGAACATCTAATTTGATCTCAATGCATAATACAAATCATTAAGTTTCAGCCAGTGTCTTCTGTTCTAAGCCCCATAACTTGTGTCTTCTGTCTAAAACCTATCTTCCAGAAAGGGATACAGTCTTGATTTAGAGACATCAGGTAACAGATTAAACACCCCTTCCCTTAGTAATTATTTGCAATGACTAATCACATTTACTGTTATATATGCATGGCTTACTTCTTGTTTGTGCAAAATGGTTAAGAGATGCCTCGGCACAGCTTGTGTTTGTGTAATATTTCGTTATCAAAATGGAGAATAACTATTCACAAAACAAAATGGCCATGCTAAAAATAACAACGCAACAAGGACAACCCTTCTTTTCCACTTGCAATGCCATGTAGCCATGTACCCTCCCCCCTTTCTTCTAGCCAATCAGTAGTAGTCACGGGTAGCCGAAATCTCGTGAGGCTAGAAACTGATAAAGGGAGCCAGCGAGGGAGGACGGGCGGAGTCTCCCTTGGACCTCGCCGCGAATGGACGTGAGCCTGATCACCTCACGTGTCCTACGCCATCGTACTAACCGATATTCGTCCACTCGTCCACTGGCTACCATTCGACCAGTTAGTCTAGACAGCCTGACCTAACCCTCTCCGCTTGCTTTGCTGTTTGTTACATTCAACACACCAATCCGCCTGGCCCTCTGGGTCAGGCGCTCTGTAAGTACCCAGAGTTAATAAACCGTGTTCCATTGCCAAATCCAAGTCTTGACTCAACCTGTTACGAAGGCATAACATGGCATCACGAACAGGATTCCAGCGGTCAGTCGAGAGTGATTTGGTTCAACATTGCCCATGGCAGACGGGGGCTAGAATCCCACCTTCCTGGTCCCAAGAGCTGTGGGCACATATTAGTTACTGTGGGGGAACCCGGGCCTCTAACAACGAGAAAGGAGAGCTGGCTGGAACTCTCTATTTAACTCATCCGACCGGAGAACCCTCATGGTACTGCCACCTAACCCCGGCCGGGCTAGGGTGCTGCTTATCGACCCCCAACGTTGTTTTTAATCCCCAAAAGGAAGGGCCCATAGCCGGCAGTCCCACTCCTCCCAAAGGAGATCGAGGG
>JAGPOW010001338.1:55968376-55979904 GCA_030014935.1 Caiman crocodilus
CCATTACTACTGGTATCGCTGGACCGTTTCCACATCATCGACCATCACCGACTTTTCCCCCATCACCTACAGTACCACGCAAAATGCCTGGCTAGCATCCGACGGGACGTCAAAACACAACGGCGCCTATGGTATGATTTGCCAACCTTGTCAGATCTACCACACTGCGACAGAAAATGGGAAGAGCGCCCAAGTACAAGAGCTTCTTGGTCTCGAACTCATTCTTCGACACTGTGTCACTCATCACTGTCTCCCTACATCTGTACCTATTATCGCAATCAACTCAAAATATATTTTCAGCGTCCTCACTGCCGATGCACACCCAGCTGAGAACGGCGTAATTTGGGAGAAAATTTTCCACCATCTCAATACTTTGCCAACTTTTCCACTGATCAAACACACCCGGTCACACCAGACAGATACAAATCCCCTGCATGCATGACTGGACGAAATTTTACAAACTCAAGTCCCAAAAGAAATCCCGCAACCGTTACCCCAAGTTCGAAATGTAAGCGTCGACATTCCTCCACCATTAAATACTGAACCATTCCTCAACCAACTTCATGAGCTTTGGAACCATCCGGGACCAGCGTGGGCTAAACGTCTATGGCAAGCAGAAGGAGGTGACACAAACACACCACAACCCCCCTACCAAGAATGGAAACATGTTAGTCAAGCTTGCCCTACTTGTGCGCAAATTAAGCACTTCAAAACCAGCTACCAAAGGGGCGCTTTCACTCCCGACTTTTTTAATCCGGGAAAAACGTGACAAATTGGCTTACTTGGTCCCCTACCCGGAGCCAAACCCCCAAATAAAGCGCTCATTCTTATAGACCTTCATTCTCACCAATTAGGTGCCGTTCCCTTAAGGAAATCAACAGCAAAAGATGTAGTTACAGCCATCAGGCGTTACATAGCGGTATGGAAAACCCCTACTGAAATTCAGTCTGACGGCGGACCCCCATTTAATTCCAAGGCCATCGAACACTTTGCTGCTGAACACAATATTAACTGGCACCACCATCTTCCATACCACCCCTCATCTAACGGGGTAATCGAAAGGCATATCAGATTGCTTAAAGAAGGTCTGCGGCTTCGCGGGAATGGGACATATAAAAATTGGACGAATCATTTGATCAACGTCCTTTTTCAATGAAACCAAGATAAAGAACTGTGGCCACTTTCCCAACCGAGCGTACCCGCTTCTTGGCAACCCTCGTACGAACCCAAAGAACTCGTATGGGTTGCCATCCCTGGACCGCAAACAAAAAAGAAAATTATACACCCTGGAATCATTGACCGCCCTGGGACCTTCCCTAATACCTATCATGTCAAAATAGAGACCGTCCCCCCTTCAATCCTTCTCGCTCATCATAATTGGCTCATCCATCGTCGCCCCCTCCCCGACTTGTCGATCCCACTGCCTAGCCCTTAAGCTACCCAACACAATCCATTTAGTGCATATCCTTGCTGTTTTTATGTTTTTCCTTACCAGGCAACCCGAAACCGTTGAGCAACATGTGCCAACTCGGAACTACCGTTGTTCGGCGTTGTACACTACTCACCATCGTTCTTTCCACCTGCATTTTTGCAACGGCCAACGACTCGCCGTCGCGAACCACCGCGTCGCACGCAAGTACTCTCACTGACAACGCTGTTCTGAGAGCTGTCCAACAATGGGCGACTCAACCTCAACCTTCGCAGACCAGTAACAGTGCATATCCCAACGCCGATAAGTCTCAATGACCTGATATTACCCATTCACATTTTGCCAGTCAACATTACCCAATGGCTATACGCTACGCTTATCCAGAACATTTGCATGGGACCTAGCGTTAGAACTAAGACTAAGTCCCCATTGTATGTATATTATAATTGGACTGTTGTCATTAATATTATTGTTAACAAAGGTTTTGCGTATTGCCTGCAGGATCCATCCAACTGCATAGGTGATTGTGTTAGGTTTTATGATAAATACCCCAGAGGTTGTAAAACATCCACTAGAATCCAAAAAATTGACTGTGACTTGATTTTGTGGGGAGGACAAGGAAACGTTACAAGTAACGAGCGTTATCAGTTTGATATAAAATCTGTAAACCCCATCCAAACAATGTGTATAGAGCCATCCTCATCTTCATCCTAAACTGCGCCTCGCAAAACCCAAACCAAACGTAACTGGAAAATAACCCCATATTTTGTAAATGAAATTGTTAATTATGGCCCATTACATGCTTTTGAAGCAGCAGGACATCTTTCAAAAAGTGCAGCTCCACTCCGTAATTTTACAATACCAGCAGGGCCAAATCTTGTATGGGCCTGCGATGATGGATATTTATACCCGGCCTTACCCGACTATTATATAGGATGTTGTTTCCTAGCCCAAGCTACTTTCTGTCCCAATAAATATATTAACTCCACTCAATTTACTAAACCGGCCATACAGGTAAATTTACAACAAACTAAAAGAAGTGTCCCAGAAGGAGGTAAATTTTGGAGTCAAAAAACTCGCCCAGAGCAAATAAACTTTAAATTTAAATGGGGCGCTTTTGGCTTCTTTACCGCAGCTGCAGCAATTACAGAACTAGAGGTCGAAACCGAAATGATAATTGAAGCTATATCGCATTTAGCTAATCGGACAGAGGAAGCGTTTAAATTAATCAATAAACAACTCCAAGCCACCTCAAAAATGACTCTACAACATAGACTTGCCCTCGACTTGTTGTTATTACAACACAGAGGTTTATGTTCTTATATAAATGTTTCCCAAACCAAATGCTGCGTTGCAATACCTAATGTCACCAACGACCTAGACAAGCAATTAAGCGAAATTCGTAAAATAGCAGTAGATGTAGCAAAAATTTCAGTGATAGATAAAACATGGGTAGGAAATTTGTTCTCGTGGTTCGGGTTTGATTTGTCAGAATGGGCAGGACACTTGCTCGCACCTTTATTTACCCTTCTCGTTCCCATATTACTTGTTTGTTTCGGATGTTGTGGTCTTTGTTGTGTGTTCGAAATCTTAAAACATCGATTAATCCGAACTGTAGATCACATCACTGTTCTTGACTCTCACGTCAATTGTCTTTACAAAAATTTACCCCAAAATTTGGATGATAAAAACGGGGAAACCGGTGACCCAGAACCGACTAACCCCAACCAACTCGAATTACCTCAAATCGACCCTCATTATCATCCTTATAAGTAAATCCTCATTCATTTTGTGAATAGTTAATACCCCAAGAGGGCATGTGTAATATTTCATTATCAAAATGGAGTACAACTATTCACAAAACAAAATGGCCGTGCTAAAAATAACAACGCAACAAGGACAACCCTTCTTTTCCGCTTGCAGTGCCATGTAGCCATGTACCCTCCCCCCTCTCTTCTAGCCAATCAGTAGTAGTCACAGGTAGCTGAAATCTCGCGAGGCTAGAAACTGATAAAGGGAGCCAGCGAGGGAGGACGGGCGGAGTCTCCCTAGGACCTCGCTGCGAACGGACGTGAGCCTGATCACCCCACGTGTCCTACGCCATCGTACTAACCGATATTCGTCCACTCGTCCACCGGCTACCCATCGACCAGTTAGTCTAGAAAGCCTGACCTAACCCTCTCCGCTTGCTTCACTGTTTGTTATGTTCGACACACCAATCCGCCTGGCCCTCTGAGTCAGGCGCTCTGTAAGTACCCAGAGTTAATAAACCGTGTTCCGTTGCCAAATCCAAGTCTCGACTCAACCTGTTATGAAGACATAACAGTCTTGAGCACATTATGAGCACGGGAGCAGGGAGTTTCCCCTGTAGTGCGGGAAAAGTTTTCGTGCAAGATCAGAGCCCGCCAAAACCTTGCAGCTGCACCAGCGAGTGCATGCTTGCTATTGGCTCACGTTAAATTATGCATATGTGTCGGTTGGTAATTGGCTAGCTGACCGAATAAGAGGCTTGGGCGATGCCTGCCTAAAGCGGAGGAGGAGAGCTGGGATGTGCATGAGGAAACATCTGTGTGTGTTTCCAAGACACATGCAAGGCCTGATCAGCCGACAACAACTCCCTGCCGGATTTATCCGACGCCCCATACCCTGCGTGAGTGTGAGCTTGTGTGTGCCTGAGTTCCTGTTTTGAGTTTTGTATCTTCAAGAAACGTGCCTACAGCCTAAGGACTGTAAGTAAAGTTTTCTGCTCCCAACAACCCGTGTGTTTAGCTCTCTGATTCCACACTCCATCAGCGGCCCCATTCTGCCAGCGTTTCTCGGCCCCCACACTTCTAACTTAAATTTGTCTGGTTTTGGCTTGTAGCCACTCACTGTGTCTTGTTATTACTTTCTTTAAGAGAGGACTTTAATACCGGGTAGTATTGCAATACCTTATGAAGACTGACTTTATAGTCAATTCACCTCTCAATTTTGGTTTAGGAAAAGTAAGTGTTAAATTGCTACATCTAAGGCATAATCTCCTGTAATCAAATCCATTTGGTGGGTCTCTTCTGCATTCTTTCTATATTGCTGTCCAGTGTAAGAGCCCCATTCTCAAGGTGTAGCCTTCATTCCTTGTGCCTGGGTGCTATAGTATTTTTGGCTATAATAAAATTGGACTTAGTTGACCAAATAATCTAGATCATTCAGCATGACTGCTCTGTCCTCATTATTTACAAATCTGTGTGTATTATGTACATTTTATCAACATCACTTTTATTGTTTTATCCACATCATACATAAAATGATTGAACAGTCTTGGGCTTAGCACAGATCTCTGCAAAAGCCCAGCAGAAGCATCCTCATTTGATGATGAGTCTCAGTTAAGAAGCACTTTCCAAGCTGTCACTTAGCCAGTTCCCAATCTATTTAATGTATGCTTTATTGATATTGTAGAGTGCTAATTTTAATTGGGAGGTCATGCAGTGTTAAGTCAAAAGTCTTACAGAAATCTAAGTGCATTACATCTATACAGTTGCCTTTATTAATCACATTTGCAATCTCATCAAAAATGAGTATAAACCAAATATATTGTACCCATGAAAATCTAAAAAGTAATACACATGTTTTGATGGGGTTTGAAACAGCTGTGGTTGCCACCTGTCCCAATTTGATGAGGATGTTTCTGATTTTATGGTTGTCATCCCATATCTTGCAAAGTATAGCTGTAGGATGAAAACTGTCTACTTTTTCTTTTTTCAATTCCAGCTCATCTGCAAGAACACCATAGCAATACACACAGTGCTGCTCATCTTTCTCTTGTGCTGTGTTTTTTGCTGCAGTATTCTGTTTAAATTAAACCAAAAAGTTGACAAACTGTAGAAGTGTCAGAAAAAAAAAGGAAAATAAAAAATATACACAAATTAGAGTGTGTGCATGTGTGATTTCATTTTTAGTAAATCTGCTCTTCAAAGAGGACCTGGGGGATTTCCTTCATCATTCATGCTATATAGACTGATACATAGGGCATTCTCCTGGGAAGTGAGAGATGTGCATTTGAGTCAATTCAAGCCTAGAACCCAGCTCTCCTTTCCAAGTGAATGTTTCAACAAGTAGGCTATTATATTAAAGGTGGAAAGCACCATCTTGAGATACATTTTCCAAGTGAAAGTGACAATGGTTATTGCTCTTCACATTGAACTCAGATACCATGCCAACTCTATTTGGGATACAAAAGATCTTATGCAGGAGTTAAGTGCTTCATCTAACAAGACTTTAGGTTTGTGACCTGGACACCTAAATTCTATTTAAGACCTGCCTAGAAACTGAGTTTGGATCTGGCTCATTTTAAGTAGATTAGGATCCAAATGATTTAAACTGTAAAATAAGAAAGTAATTTAGAAAAAGAGCAATTCAGCTACACTGAATTGCAGGTGAGATGATACATCTGTCAAAAACAGTGTGAAGAAGGATTAAATGGATAACTTAGGACCTTATAGGGTCCTAAAGAGACACTGTTATTAGACCATTTTAGAAGCTATCAAAATTACAGCATGTAGGTGCAATCTGAGGTCAATGGGAGTTTTGCTATAGTAAGAATTGCAGGGATCTGGTACCGAATTAGAGTATTTATGTCTTCACCTTCTTCACTTGATTAGCTTATTTATCCCTTGATTTTTGTAGCCTTCCTTAGGGTAGTCAGATCTTAATTTAAATTTTCCTGGGTTTTTTTCCCCTCCTCTATTGCCTGGAGCTGATTAGGACTAACGACCTTCATTGAAGAAAAATTTTAGGATTTCTGAGAGCCTTTTGTCAAAACACTGACATCAAATGTTAGGTGAGGTAATTTCGCTGTATTTGAAATATTGCATCTGCTATGTGAATATTGCTATTTTGTCACCAATATATAAAAATAATTTTGAAGAGCAAATGTTTTACTATTAGAATGATAGAAATGTTTATACTTTGTGTATAAAAATATACCAAGTACATAGAAGACACCACACTATAATGTACAATCGGAAGCGATGGTATGAGACTGATATTTGAAAGTATGAAGAGGTTATTGGTGAGGTCACTTGAATGCAGGCATAAATGGAAGTGACTCAAGTCACAGACTTCATACACCCACACCAGCATGGAGGTTGTTCTTGATTTCTTGTCCAAACTTACTACAGGTCATAGGAGCGTACTCCAACTAAACTAAATAGAGTCAATAGACTCTGTTTCTACTGCAGAAGGCTCTTTCACAAGTAGCCAAAGTAATCTGTTATTATTTCCATGTGCCTTTGTTCTTTTGTATTCAATATAATATCACTCTTTTTTTAAACTACTAAAAGGATAGTCCATCATTCCATGTATGCTGTGCTTGTCCCAGAGACTCTTCCTTGGATGGAGAATTGATATTAAGGTGGCAGTTTGCAATCAATGTAACTTTGTTCTCATATTGGTATAAGTTAATTTTCTTCACTTCCCCACACTGGCCATGCCTGATATAAGGCTTCTTTGTTTTGCATGATTCCACTCTGCTGATGTAAGTGATTGGGATGCAAATGCTATGCATTGATCACTGCTGTGAGACGTATGTTAATATAACAGCCCTGATACCATGTGAGGATGCATCACATGCTAACTTGATAGGGAATATGAATGTAAGGAGAACAAGTACCCTTTTATGATGTGATCAGTCTTTTTGTTTCTGGGAAAGCTTTCTGACACTCATATGACTAAACCTATTTGTGGTCTGTCTACAGCACAATTTAAAGGATACAATACCCAACTTGGTACAACTCTACTATAAAAATCCTAGAAAAGATCTAAATTATGAAAAATCTTTTGTCTGTAGGGCTTCCAGAACTGCTTTAATCTTCTCTTGGGAGTTATATAGGCCTTGCTAAACAATCACACATCCACAATCAGCAACTGATTCTTTGAAAAAAAATCACACTTTGAAAGTTGCACAACCCATATTTCTCTAGAGGTTCTAATACTCTCTTTAAATTTTTCAGATATTATTATTTTCACCAATTACAACAGTGTCATTGAGGAAACTGTGTTATTGGAACACCTTGCAACATCTGATCCATTGCTTATTGCCATATAGCAGGAGCAAAAACAATGCCAAACACTAGACTGTTTTACTGGTGTAAGCTTTTTAAGTGTTTATAGTAAGATAACCCTTGAAATCAGTTCCCATCTATAGGTAAGCTTATGATTAATTTTGTTAAATCTGTTCTCCTGCTAGTGTGGCAAAAATATCTTCAATTCAAGGTAGGGGGTATTTATCAACTTTCAGTACAGGATTTATTTATTTATCAACTTTAATACCTCCACACACCCTTACAGCACCACGTTATTTTACAGTTGACACAATAGGAATGTCCCACTCGCTCCAAAATCACTTTTGAAAGCATGCCTTTTCTTTCTAGGTGATCCAATTCAGCATCTACCTGGCTACCTTGTCTGTAGGAGAGTGGATGAACTTTTGCAAAATCTGGCCTTGTGCATTTTCATCTACTATTTACCATAACTTTGGTATGTTTTAATATTACTATGGCTTCCCTGAACACTTCAGAGGCCTGGTTTATGTACCCTCTAACTGCTTAACTATTTTTCCAGGAACGTTCAAAAGTGCCTGGAGCATCTTTACAGAATTCCAGTCCAGAGTAATCTTTTTTAATTATTTACAGCCCCACAGGGTAGGTTCCCCTTTTTCAATTACATCAAATAAGACATCACTTATTATATTCTACTAGCATTAACATCACCCCCCTTGGCACAATCTTTTTTTGTGTGTATTTTCTTTAAATAACATTGGTGTCTGTCTTTGGTAGCTGAACATGAGATACCAGACACTGTAAAGCCTGTAGCTAACTCCATTACAAGTATTTTTCCAAAAGCCAAGTTGGTGGTCAAATAGCTGATTTCTCATCTTTGTCCACTTTATATCGATCCAAACTAGCTACTTCAATCTCACCATCTGTGTCACTATTGTCCCTATCTACTACATATATATTATTATTCCTCCTTCCATACTGTACTTTGGTCTCTCCCTACTTCTCTAAGCACTCACACTATCTGCAATATATCCCTTTTGACTGGAACTTCAGCAGAAGGGTTCCATAAATCAGAAATCAGCTGAAGCATAGGACCCTTTTCTACACCATTAACATGCACTTGGTTGCTGCATACACTGACTTTTCCTGTGCATATTTAGTAATTCATTCATTTTTATTTGCATAGGAACTCCTATATGCAATTCTATGTCATCCTTTCCTACAGTATCCTTAGCCATTGAAGAACACATTTAAAGATGATGTCTTCCTCTATTCAGAAGGTGCCAGATGCTCTTGGACAATTTTCACTATTTTTTAAAAGTTTTTGCTTGCTGGCTTCTCTGGGTTGATAAAGCTGTAAACTATATGTTTTTCTTCCCATCAAACTCAGCAACAGAACTACATATTTACAAGGGGAAAATCTTATTGACTTAAAAAAAACTGCTTCAGTGTCTTATATATGTAGGCCAGTCTTCCAGCGTAGCATCGCAAACTCCAATTGTTCCAAAATATATAGCAATTATGGTTCCAACAGATTTAGGCACTCACAATTAAAACATATTCTTCTGGGAGATTTAATGCATGCCTGACTTGATCTCCATTTGTTGTGTTCACCTAAATCCAGGCATAAATCAAGTGACTCAAGTCACAATCACGGGTAAAAATATTTTGAATGTAAAGTAAAATGAGGAATTAGTTGCTACCAGTAGATTCAACAAATAAAAAGTTAATCTTAAATTCTGGTATGCACATTCAATTATCTCACAGTTATCCCCTCACTGAACTATTTTTTTGTTTTTAGTACCTGTCATTAGCAGCAAGATGCATGTTGTTTTATTCTCCTTTTTCAGTTTACACACTCACATAAATACAAGGTTTTATATTAATTGAAAAAGAAATCAATACATGTCATAGCCTCTCTTTCTGGTGGTTTTACACATACATTGACATTGTACTAGAAATATTTAGGCTAAGTAGAAAGGCAGGGTAAAGGTTAAAATAATGTCATGACATGACAGGTTTCTTGTAAATGATTATCTTACGAGTTTTTCCTATTTTGAGAGTATGAGAAAAAATTTTGGTTACTGTAGTCAGATAACTGGCACTAGTGATATGTTCCTGGTGTTCCCAGAACACTGTATCTCCGTTTTTCAACAATTTGTCCTATGCTAATTGCTTGTTTTAACAGTTGTGATGGTGAAAAAATGGCTTCTACCCACACCCCAAGGCTAAAGGTTAACACTTTCATCCTTTTGGGTTATATTAGGTCCCATCATTCTTCTTCTCCTTCCCTTCCACCACCTTTTTCTTTCAT
This sequence comes from Caiman crocodilus, assembly GCA_030014935.1. Lineage (NCBI taxonomy): Eukaryota > Metazoa > Chordata > Crocodylia > Alligatoridae > Caiman > Caiman crocodilus. The sequence goes on from JAGPOW010001338.1 coordinate 55,978,155, forward strand.
TTCTTTTGTTGTCAGTAATAACAAACTGGCAAGTTCTTCTAAAAGTTAATGTTTTGTTAGCTTTGCTCCTTATATGTTAATCCTCTTTTAACTTTGCTATTTGTATTCCGGGAGCTGATCTGAATTCCTTAATCCAGAGCTGAATCTCTTTGCTATAGAAACTTAGTTTCATATGTGTATGTACGTTAAAATAATTAGTTGCAGGATCCTTCCCACAGCAATTAAATCAGGTTAAAACTACTTTACACAAGATCATTAGATAGAGGTTTTAAATCTTCTCAGAATTTCTTTTGTCTTAACACTCTATCCAGGAACAAACAACCCATGTATTTATGGGGTTTCCTTAAACTGTCTTTTTAACTTGAGTATAATTGTTTAGGTTCCAGCAGATTCAAGGTACTCACTGTAAAAGTCTGGGATAAAATCCAGGGTATCACTTCAGCTGCTTTCTGCAGCTCTAGGGGTACTGACCAACCATGAAACTGATGGATCCAGACCCCTGAGAATTCCCTTGGGACCTGGGATCATTAAGAGGCACAAAAATAACATAGGGAATCCTGTGCTATTACAACAATCAATGCACAGGATTTTGCTATACATTCAGGATTGCTCTAAGATGAACCCACTCATTATGGACTCCTCTAGACATTCACTTAAAAGCATGGTAGCATCAATCATGCCACCTGTAAAGCCTGTAGCTAACACACATGCAGGGCAGGAGGTGTGATTGTGGATCCAACATCAGATCTTATTGCACCTTATTGATGGCACAGGTGTTACCAGATTTTCCCATCACTTTGAGGTGTGCTCATTAGGGGTACATTTCTGGGGTCTCTGTAATTCTTTCAATGTGCTGCTTGTGTCACTTGTGTTTCTATATGGAGCTGTATTTCTCCTTTCTACAAGTCCTCACCCTCAATGGAGCTATCTGCAGGACTCAGGTTCAATAGAGCTGGGTTCCTCCAACCACAAAATTAGTCAAACACATATACACATGCACACACACAGATTAACAGAGCACACCTGAGCCAGGCTGGGTTATTCAGCTTTGACAGGCTGACACCCTCATGTACCTTGAACTCCATTAGGCACATGAGGGTCACAGAGAGTACAGCAACCAGCTTGATCATAAAGGTTATTTATTGCCAGGTATATGAAATTATGATGATATCAATAGTAATAGCCTTACAAGAGAGACAAATAAAATAGTTATAATATTACACAGTTTCAATTAGGTATTTGGGGAAATCTAGCTCAAGTTTGATCAGCAAAAGTCAGGTTTAGAAAGCTGCACCTGAGGTAAGAGAGTCAGGTTTAGCAAGCTGTGCCTGGAGTAAGAAAGCAAAAGACAGGCAGGCAGACAGACAGTTGGGATCTCACTACTCAGTGAAACTGAGATTCCCAGGTGTTGCTGGATCTCACAGACTGGCAGAGCCTCAGCACAATCAATGGAGGGATTCCAGGCAGAAAAGGAGTGGAACTGGTGCAGCTTTTGGATCCAAGCTCCAGGACAGAAACTTGAGCCTTGGGTAGGGGTTTCTGTAGAGAACTAACAATGGCTCAAGGGAGAACACTAGGTTTGTTTATGGGTAAACAGTGGTTCATAATTCTACGGGAATTGGCCGAGGTCATTGCGGGACCAGTGGCGCGCCTCTATGAGCACTCGTGGTGCTCTGGTGAGGTGCCAGAGGATTGGAAGAGGGCCAATGTGGTCCCTATCTTCAAAAAGGGACAAAAAGAGGACCCGGGA